>JAZDSV010000044.1:0-111265 GCA_036784855.1 Aphelidium insulamus
AGCAAAGCCAAAGCTAAAGGTACTTGACTATGGAGAAAGCCCTCGAAAAATGCAGCAAACGCATTGTTGAAGAGGCAAAGCTAAAGAATGAGTGGCGGACGTTGTCAGCATACAAGAAGTATGTACAAATTGTGCATTGTGAATCAACGCCTGTCACTGCCATTACAGTGCAATGAACTCCGTGACAACGTGGATGAAGAAGCCCGGCTCAATGTGGCAATATGGACGACTTCAGCATCAAGAACGCCAAGAACATTCCATTGTTGATATGTGAAGCAATCGCAGACAAGTGCGGATATCCAAGTGATCAAGACAAGGACAATGTTAAGCGTAGAAAAATATCAACCGCAACTGCAATTCATGCAGCGTTTTTGTGAGTCGCTTTCTTCTGGTAGCTTGGTTTTGAGACTACCAGTGCAACATTTTCTGTTGCGCCAAGTACAACTGCACACATTAGACGCAGATGTACCGGAAGACTTCAAGCGTTTGTTGCCAAAGCAGCTGAGCCTGCTTATTTTTGTTCCAACACTTGTTGGACAAGTGCGCCTTTCCGCAGTGCTTACACACTGGACGTAGATCTGGATGCTTAATAAAGCATTCATCAGATTCATGGTTGGTGCGTTTACAATGAGCGCAGGCATTGCTGGCATCATTCACCTTACGCTTGTTGTTCAGATGAACCAACGCGTGTTTTTTTTGTTGCTGTTTGCTTTTGGTTGTAGTGCCTTCTTAAGCGAGAAAGACAGAACTGTTTCGCACAGTAAGGCATAGTTGGTGACTAGAGCCGTTTGTCATCATCCAAACGCGCGCCTCCGTGTTGTATTCCGGGATGGCGGTCACGTTTTGTCTTTCAAATAGCGAGCATTTCTGAACCACAGAAAATCCGTGTTTGCAGATCGCTGCATCGTTAAATGTAACAGTTCCAACTGTCGAGTCGCCGATTCCCACACAGTGCCAGCCAACTGCAACCCTGGTGTGGCGTGGGGCGTTCTGGTATGAGGCGTATTGTGACTGTGTCAGGCGGGTATAAGTAGCACGGTTCCCACGACAAACCTGCAGTCAACCTATATTATTCAACGTTGTCTGCAGGTCGGTTCGCACGTGCTACCCCTCCGCTCACCCGCTGACTTCGTCGCAAAGGTACAACATTGCAACATTAATAAAGTATTATTCAACGTTGTCTGCAGGTCGGTTCGCACGTGCTACCCCTCCGCTCACCCGCTGACTTCGTCGCAAAGGTCGGTTCGCACGTGCTACCCCTCCGCTCACCCGCTGACTTCGTCGCAAAGTGCCTACGGCCTTTGCTATATTAAACATCTGGTTCAAATTGTGAACCTGTGTAGTCATCGACGTTTTCATGTCAATAACCAGCTCGTAGATTGCCTGCATGCAAACTTGAATACTCTGTGCGTCGTTGGCACGGTACTGTTGCTCAAGAGAGTCAATGACCTTCTTGGGACAGTGATAGTCCGAGTAGATGCTCTGGAACTCCGTCTCCAGATTCTGGTGGATCACAATCAACACCAGTGCGCGAGTTGCAACACCAACGCTTCCAGACAAGTTGCTGTTGCTCATTCAATACGAGCGGATCACCGTTGTCAGTTGAGAACGTCACGACGTCGTCATCATTGGGGTCATGGACGGCGTTAAAGGGCTCAGGTACTTTTCCTGTCATGAACCCATTCACTTCACACGTAGTAAAGTAGTTGCCGATAAGCGAACGGAACATTGACCAGTTATGTCCGTTAAACTTTTCGGTGAGGTGGAGCTTGGAAGGGTCAACACGCGTGATGGAAGAGTTCATGTTTGAACAGTTGGTAGAGCTTGGTGCTGATAACGTATTAAAATATACGTAGAGTAGTAGTGTCAATATATACTAGTTGAGAAGAAGTTGGTTATTTATTGATGCTAACATGCACGCCTTTTATAGCCGCGAGCGTCTATTCTATCCGAGGCATCAGATGTTGCTTGGCAGCGTCATTCGTCATTGGTAATGTTGCTCAGTAATTTGGTATTCCTGGCAACATACTTTGACCAATCGGACTGACTGTGAGTGACTGTTGCATTGTGTATTCCAACAATTTCATCATCTCAGTTTCATTATTATAGGCAGGATCATTGTCCGCCGGCACACGTTTGACCAGACGTTGTCCAACAACTATGGGAGTATCAACTGACTTACATTGATTCATGTTGAACTTTGTCAGCATTTCATTGATGTACTTTTCTTGGCTAAGTGTGATTGTGCGATTCTCTCGGTCACGTTTAATTTCAATACCAAGTATATATTGAAGTTTGCCAATATCACGGATTTTAAACCGTTTAACAAAATCAGCTTTTAAATTTGCAATTTCTGTAACTGAATTGCCAAATATAGCTAGGTCGTCCACATAAACCGCAATAATTATAATGACGCTGTTACGTTGACGAATGTAAATTGCGTAATCGGACTGGCACTGTTTAAAGTTCAAAGATTGTAAGAACTCGTGCAGCTGATTGTTCCATTGTCTTGGCGATTGTTTCAGGCCGTATAGACTTCGAATTAATTTACAGACTTTGTCTGGATGTTGTTCATCAACGAAACCCTCTGGCTGCTGCATATAGATCTCCTCATCAAGTTTTCCGTAGAGGAATGCAGTAACTATATCAAGCTGTTCCATTTCCCAGTCATGATATGCAGCCATGGCTAAAAGCATGCGCAATGAATTGTATTTCACAACAGGCGCAAAGGTTTCTTCATAGTCAATCCCTTTAATCTGGGAAAAGCCTTTTGCTACAAGTCTGCATTTATATCTCTCAATGTTTCCATTGGAGTCATGCTTTAATTTAAAGACCCATTTGCTTTTAATAGGTTTTCTCCCTTTTGGTAAATCAGTAAGAATCCATGTCTTATTTTCTGATAGCGAATCTATCTCAGATTGCAGTGCTTCTTTCCACTTCAACCATTGCTCAGATTTTCTAGCTTCATTGATGCTAGTGGGCTCTTTAACATTCTCATTTACGAGTAGAAGTTTTTCGCTTAAGAAGCCTTGACCGGATGAAATACTATTAGTATCCTCATTGTCGGTGTCATAATGAGTGTCTAACTGAGTATTATCAGTGTCTGTATCAGTGATAGTGTCCTCAGGATTCGTATCACTTTCTGTTATCTGATCATTGTCAATTTCATTTCCAGAAAATTCTGAATATACATCCTCATCTTCGGAAGGAATATAATCCAAATCATTGTAGTCATCTGGTTCCATGACATCATCTAGCGTTGTAGTGATGTCTGATGAATCTTCCATTATCGTAGAATATTTCCTTTTTGCATTCCCTTCTAATCGAGACCCGGAAGAGGCGAGATTATCAGTGGAAATATGTGGATCACTAACTACATCCATGGAAGAATTATCATCAGTGGCAATACGAAGGTCAGCCTCATCGTAGGAGGGAAGAAAGAGAGGAACACGCTCATCGAAAATAGCATTTCGTGCCAAAATGATGCGTCGATGTTGAATGCTCCAGATCCGATACGCTTTTGACGATTGGTCGTACCCAACAAATATGCCTTCGTTACACTTAGATTGTAACTTCGACTGTCGATACGCATCGGAATTATGGGCATACACTTTACATCCAAAAACTTTCATATTGGAAAGATTAGGTTTCGAACCCGTCCACACTTCCCAAGGCGTCATTGTGGCAATGCCTTTGATACTGGAACGATTGATTAAAAATGTTGCAGTCGTTGCTGCCTCCGCCCATAATTCAAGAGAGCAGTGTAACGACTTGCGTCATCCACAAAGATTGCAAAATATCGCGCGCCACCCACAGAAACCGGTTCAATTGGCCCAACAACATCGCTATGGATGAGTTCACCTATCTGGGTTTTATGTGGCGTTTGACTCGATCCAAAATGGGCGCGATGAATTTTTCCCTTCATACAACCTTCACAGTATTTTACTGTTGCATCGTGAGGTAGCTGCGCTCCGGTAAACATATTATGTTTGATTAACCGCTTCAAGCTGCTAGCACCGATGTGTCCTAATCGTTGATGCCAAAGTTCAGTAGCGTCCAGCTCTGTGTAGAGAAATTGCTGGCTGCTAACTAAAGCAGTATTTGGCTCATTATTATAAAACGTATACAGACCATCTTCTTTAGAAGCAGTAAGTATATGTTTGTTGTCAAGAGTAACAATGCACTTGGAGTTTTCAAATGTAACACTGTACCCATCAGCAGTCAGTTGCCCTACTGATATCAAATTGAAAGCAATATCAGGAAGGTACAAAACATTTGTCAAATAGAAAGCATTGTCTCCATTAACTAGTTTGATTGTTCCTTCACCAGCAACTGTCACTTTTGCGTTATTGCCAACTGTTACTGATTGTTTCTCTGCATCTTTGTCATACAGGTGAAATTTGCTAAACAGCTGAGTACAACGTACAATGTGACTGGATGCGCCTGAGTCAATGATCAGTTTCTGCGGCACCTTATCCTTGTAGTGTACTAGGGCGACAGCCGCTTTGTTTCTGATCTGTTTGTTCCCAAATTTAGGGCGCTTAGCAACAGTACGTTGACTGAAACATTTTTCGCTTAAATGCGGCTTGCCACAATGTTTGCACGTTGGTTTCAAACTGGGGTTCTTCTCAAAACATTCGGCTTCAGTATGATTTGCTTTACCGCAGTAACCACATTGGATACCCGAATTGTTGTGGCGCTTGCGCTTGTGGACTAGCGCAGATTGCGTCGTAGAAGGTTCGTTGCCTTTCTTCTTTGGAGTGCACTGTTTGTGCAACGCAACTGTCAAGACTTTGTCGCAGAGAGCTGAGTAATCCTCCGTATAGAGATCGCTCTGAAGCCACATTCGAGCTTCAACATTGTAACTATCCAACTCTTCAAGTCGCGTCAACAGAATGCTACAGCGCAGCGTTTCTGTAATGTGCTGACCACTTGCATCAAGATCGCTGAATAGTTGTTTCAGGACATCAACTTGCAGTAGTAGCGGCTTGCTGGAGTCGATGGCGAAGTCCATCAACTTTTTCCAGCGTGTGTGGATTGATTGTTTATCCTTCGAGCGATATTGACGCTCGAGCGCATCAATGATTGCCTTCGGACAAGAATATTCAACAAAGCGATTCTGGATGCTTTGTTCCAGGTTTGTGCGAATGGTAATAACCATATCAGCACGAGCTTTGGACCACTTGTCCCAAATTTTTTGCTGATCATTGTCTAGCATGATAACATTGCCGTCATCATCATGAAAAGTTGGGTCATCGTTGGAGTCGTACGTTACATTGAACGGTTCCTTTTTTTTTCCATTGATAAACTCATTCATTCCGGACCCAGCAGAGATGAAGAAGGGCTTCAGTGCTGGACGGAATGTTGCCCAATTTTTACCGTCAAATTTTTCGGACAGTTCCATCTTGGTGTAGTTGGTCTTTGTCATGGTACTCAATTGCGTAGGTTTATGAGCGTTGGTGCTGATAACGTGTTCAAAGGTCACGTAAAATTAGTGAGTGTGAGAAAAGTAAGAGTAAATCTTATCTATTTTGTGTGCGTGCATGTCACCTTTTATAGCAAAAACGCCAGATTTTACTGACGATTTATGTGAGCCAATCATTTAGATCACATGATCGTCAGGGGGACGCCACACATGTCACAAGTGACATATTATTTCATGTACTGTTTTATGTACGATGAACGGCGTATGCGTTGCATATTCCAACATGTGCTTGTGCCAGTGCCAATGCCTGCGCTAGACATGCCTCTGGTGTTGCCAATGCTGCTGGTTCTGTGGCTGTTGTTGCGGTAGTAAGCTGGTGCTGTTCCTCCACTAATGCTAGAACATCGACGAGGACCCTTCGAGTACATGGTCATGCAAGAATAAACAGCCAACCTTTATCCATTTAATATATGTTCACGCACATATGCTCCTACTGAGATCGTTACCTTATCACCAGTGGATGTGATTATCCCAGTATGTATAAAGGTAAAGCTTTCTGTTTCGCAAATAGGTGCAAAGTACCACTACATGTCACGACAAATCCATCGAGTACACAAGCATGCGAGTGAATTAAACTGTGAATGCGTGAAAATGAAAACCAATGGAGGAGTTGGGGCGGGAGACCCGCCGTAGTACGCGGTCTGCGCGACTGTGAACCGGGAGAGATATATAGAGGCTAAAAACCTGTCTTCCAGGCGCGGTCACGTCGCTGCGAACTGAGGCGTTGATTGGCTGATCACTCTGACGACAAATCCGCGATATGTGAGTTAGTTCATCCAATTAATAAAACCACGAATTTCGTTGATATCAACCGTTTTGAGAAATCCGCTGCAAAACCACGCAGAAATCAGCGAAATTGAGGCACATATCGCTGATATTTGCTGCTAGCGGCAAGGTCAGGGTTGGCACACAAAACAACGGGTTGGGCACCCCAATCCCGCGATATAGCGCGTTGTTATATCATTTTATTTGAAACGCACAATATTTGTGTTGGCGAGAATAAATGAAGCGTTTTGACTAGTTTTCCCACTCTCTAGAGTTGTTAACGGTTCAACTCGGTTCGTGATCGGTTTGCTCACGGTCTCGAGCAGAACCGGTTGCTCGGCTTGCACTGACCTGAACCGAGCTGAACCATTCAATATTGCATCCAATATTGTTCAAAGGTCAAAATGCGTGAGTTTGACAAGAGTAAGCCAGAACGCCAGATTTAACTGATGTACGCCAGATTAATGTGAGCCATATGTCAGGGGGACGCCACACATGTCATGAGTGACATATTATATCATGCACTGTTTATGTAAGATGAACGGCGTATGCATTGCATATTTCAACAGGTCAAACATTGCGCAGATATGCATGCGTATAAAAGGTATAAAAGGTGCAAAGGTGAAATAGAACTTTTTTTTCAACTTCAACTTTTCAAGCGTGTATAAACCTACGTTTCAAACATGCATTCACTTCAATAAATGCACTCCCCTGAAACCCTGTTGAAGGATGCACAATGAGTTTTATTATTGCAACTGACACTCTTTTCAACTAACCACAATGAATGTGTTCATTGTTTAGCATTCTCGCGGAAAAAGGATCTCTCCAAATTCGAGTGAAATACATATCGGCGTGCACCATTATCAGAGAGGATATATTTGGCGACCAATTTGTCGATCAGGTTCACTACAACCGGCCACTGGGCATCTTTGTATCGCGCACAAAAATCTTGAGCATCAAAGGCCACTCCTGAACTAGCAACTGCCATAATCCGATCCATAACAATCTTGTCATTCGGTGACACTTTAGGAATCCTCTTTGACACATCGTTGAACAGGGACGCTTTCAAATCTTAAAAGAGTTAGACACCATATACAACAAAATAAGAGAAACATACCTTCAAACGAGACACCCATCTTGACTTCCCGAGCTACTTCATCCAGTTTTACAAAGCGGCCGCCAACCAACTCAAACAAGCGAAGATACAGCGAGCCGACTGTTGAATCAATGGTATCAGTCACGCCACGCTTTAGGAAGTGCTCAAAGACTTCTTTCCGATTGATATCACCAATACGAAAGGCCTTTCCACGCGAGAACGAGCTACAACCTATAACGTTAGTTAAACATCTCACAAAAAAATTGATGCTTACTTTCAAGTTGAGTGGGCGCTAGACCATCTGACGACACAAAGATAGTTATGAACGCACGGTCGTCAACCGCATCTTTGGCTCCTTCCTGAAGAACTTCAAGGATCTCAGGATCCTTCTCAGCAAGATAATTCACATTATCAAACACAATCACTGGCATCTTGCCAAACTTCTTCTTGTACCAAGCAGCGGTTTTCTTAAACTGCGAGTACACGCCATACCATCCCTTTTCCGAATTAGAACGAAAGCTGAATCCAGTAGCAGAAGCAAACGCTTCATCGAAGTCTCTTTATCATTGGGGACATTCACGTAAATCACGCCTCCGCCGACGTGCCGAGCAACTTTCTTGATCATCGTAGTTTTCCCAGTGCCATGTTCACCAGAAATAACATAGTATGGCGATCTTTTTTCACGAGGCTGTGGCGACAGCATACGCGTCAAATCGACTACAAGCGAGGGGCGATCGACAATCTCAGAGTGCTCAATTTTAATCGCAGGGCGTGATCCCGACTCCAGCGTCTTCTTAAGCTTCCGGTCATCGCTGTATGTAATGTAAGAGGCATATGCGTATTGACTACCATATAGTCCGCCGACTCCAAGAATAAGCTTGGTTCCCAGCCACATTCTTCCTTTACGGTTGACGAAATCGAGCCAATCATTGGAAGCGCCAGCCGGTGCAGGATTCGACGTTGTCGACGGTAGCAAACGAGCAGCACTACCGGAGTACGGGCACGAGATGAAGAGTCCTCGACGGGCAATCTAGAGATATTTAGCATGCCGCAACCATAACGACAATACCTTTGGCGTGCGCGAGAAAATGGTATTCATTTTTTTCTTAACTCGAGAAAACGATTCCAATCTCAAATCATCCGAAGCCGTAGGTTATATTCTGAGCGTCGCGTCTAGAGTATCTGAAAACTATGAAAATAGACATTAAAAACGTCATTTCCAATACAAGGCGACAGGACATTTCCAATAAAAGGCTATAAAAGGCGAAACACGCACACACAAAATAAATCTTGGACTGGCTAACGATCATGCCTGTGTCTTGCTGATCGACGAACTCAACAAAAATGTATATCGACTAGTTCATAAAACCGCAGGCAAGCCCGATGAAGTATATGTATATCAAGCGCTAAATATTTAATTCATGTGACCAATGAAAGTTATGGTGCAGTTCTCATTCCAGCGAAATTTTACTGAAAGACACTGTAGGGACTTAGCGATGTGTGCGTACACTGATTGGAAATTGGCCTCTGAAATTTACCAGAATAAACGTTGAGATGTAATCAACGTCTATAAACAAGTTGGTTGTTTTGCTAACATGCGTCTTTTGTAGCCGCAAAAATTTTCGACGAGCCAAATTCAAAGTGCCAAAAGTGCACAGAATATCCAAGTTGCATGCAGGCAATCTACGAGCTCGTTATCCACATGAAAACGTTGATGACTACACAGGTTTACAATCTGCCAAATACTCACAATTCTTACTTCATACTTCATACTTCATTCGAAAGTACACACGCGATCAAGTTGACGAAGAAGTGTTAGTTTAGTTCATCATACAGACACACGGTCATAGTTTTCAGATAACGCCCCAAAGGACTTTATTACTTACGTGAGCACGACTTTGAAGCTCAAATAAAGGCATGCAATTATTGCTATTTATTTATGCTATATTGGAACCATCACTGAGTCTCGTGGCGCATTCTGGACATTCAGGCGTATGCGATTTCCGTATTAGAATGGAATATTGTTTGGTACGAAGTGCGGATACTGTTGAGAGATCCACTCGCCTAGTTGATCGTGCCACTGCTTCGTCAAATCAAGCTCTTCGCTTCCATACCAGTCAATCGGAGTTTTATGGACAGCAGTCATACCAGTTCGCTGGAAGTTGTTTCCGTCAGGATGTTTCGAGTATAGGACAGACTCATCGCGTCCATCAGCAAATTTGTAAGTGAAACCTCGCATTAGTGGCCCCGTGCTAAACGCAGAGAGAACATCAACTCGAATGCAACCAGACAGCAGCAGTAAATTGCGAGCAGCTTCCGAAGTGTTGCCCCAGGTAACAACATCGTCCCAAAGAAGGACGCGAGCGCCACGTACACGATCGGAATCCAGAGACATTGACGAAAAATGAAGATTTCGTGGCGCATTGGCACTTATGCGGGCTTGTGCTTTAAGTTTGGTTGATTTTATAGGCATTGTGGAGCGGCGCACCACAAGCGCCGTGTCCAAAATGCAACCAAACGCTGCTGCCACCACGCAAGCAGTATCAACGTTAGGCTTCGAAGCACCGCCAGCCTGTGACGACGGCAGAGGTACAACAAGGTCATACTGTCGGTTGAACACGGTCTCCGGGCATGTAGCTGACGGCTTCTGTGCAATCGACGCACGTACGGTTTCTTCGATAAGATGATGGGGCATGCGGTTGTCGCAGACAGGCGGTAAGATAACGCCGCGGGGCAAACGATCAATTCCACCCTTAAGATAAGCCATGCAGCTGGACAGCGCCAGATGGGGCGGAACATCAAAATGTGGCCAGTCAGTGTGGTAATCGCCATCCCACAGAGCATTTCCGACGCAAAAGCCGCTCAGGCGATCGCGGCTTTCGTCGAACCCCCATCCACGCAATGCAAGCGGTGCTTTCGGAGCAGATGTCGACAGAAATCGTTTCTGCAAGGGTCGGCAGCGGGACAACATTGTGTGATGCTTATACCTTTGCAATAGATTGGTATGGGATTGATAGCTCGGGTCCCCGCTAAGGTTACGCAGCTGACCTTAACCGATGGCCACCAGCAGCAAACAATGCTTCACACAGTTCATTTGCCAATGGCAAAATGCCGCCCTCGCTAGCAGGTACAGCTAGAGCTGCATCTACGCGCATTTATCAGTTAATCAGTTCCATATTATCAGTGCTAGGCGAAGTGGCAGCCAACTGTGCTTTGTGTAGCGACGCGCGACCGCTCAGCTAATAAAGGCCATGCGTCAAAAATCTGATACCGTCATTGTCATACAACTGGCCTGTACGTAACTCTGCTGCATCCTGATTGCTGTGTGTGCAACATATTTGCACCGCATTCCTACAAAGCTCGCAAGTTTGGCTTTGCACCGAGTTTACAAGCACGTATACACCTTCCATATGCCAATCAGACGAAACCTTGCATGTACCCATTTTTCAGACTTCCCCGAACTAAACCTCAACGGTTACATGAAAACTGAGATGACAAGTAGACTTGTATTAGTTTTGGAGAGCCCGAGGCTTACGCAGTATAAACCGATGAATCAGTTTGAGTTGAATGCACCTTTTTTCCTGTTCGCAGGACTTTTACTCCCAAATCCGTGGGAGCACCTGCGTGTTTAGCAAAGTTGCGTTGCATGACTAAATATTACCGTCCAGTCCGGCATCTTTGATGATTTCGGTTAGTTCCTCAATGGTGACGTCTTCCTCATCAGACACATCGTCGACGTCAACTGCATCAGTGTCCTAATGCAGCATAAAAAGACACATGTGGAAAGTTACAACAGTAGGGTTTTTACCTGCGAAACAGCACCTGCAGCATCCTTCTCCTCCACATTTGCATCGCATTCAATATCAGATCCTTCGTCGCTGTAGTCTGTGTCGGACTCGTCGTCGTCATACTTGTAGGATTCCGAGTAAGAGTTTTTACTATTGTGTTGGCACGCACATACACATACATCCAAGTCCAGGATTGTAACGGCTCGCTGCTGCAAATCGTCGAGCGGTCGCTTCATGCCGGCCGCTGAGCACGCGATACCATTGACAGTCTCTGGCACAGCAGCAACCGTAGCAGTAGTGATACTCTCTTCAACAGTCATGATGTGCGCGGTGGTTGTTTGAAGTATTACAGAGCGAGCGGGGATTGAAACAGTGTCGGCAATGCCGAGTGCATACTCGGCATTGTGTGTCGCGTCGAACAATCGCTATGGCGCTCCTGATTCACTTTTCAACTTTTTTTTTCACCCCTGAACATCATAAAAGGCAAAGATGATAACGCATTCGGTTGGCGTACGGGCAGTGGACAAGCTGCTAGGCGGCGGTCTGCGGCATGGCGATGTGATGCTGCTGGTTGAAGATGGCCACAATGTTTATGCAGATCTGCTGTGTCGATACTTTATCGCACAGGGAATAGCCTCGCCGGGTGCACGCGAAAGAGTTGCGATATTATCCCACGTGGAGTCGGGAATGTATGCAGATAAGTTGGCAAATGACGCTTGGATGCGCAGGCTGATGGCGTGGAAGTCCATGCCCGTGGATGCAGAACAGGAAGTCGATCGCGCCAACCACGTCACCGATTATGGGTCTACATTTGAGTATGCGCCGGAGCCGCGGGAGGAAAATACCTCGAAGTCCGCGACGCAAGATAAATTGAATATTGCGTGGCGTTATGCGGAGAACACTCCGTCAAATGCTGCCGCTGGCGACGAATCCGACCTGGATGACGAAGAACCGAACGGTACAAACTTGTCGTTTCGCCGCGGAAAATTGTCCTCGGCGTGGCTCGCATCGGGACGCCCTGTCGACGTTGATGGCATGGGTAGTAAGCTGGCGAAAAATGTTCACTTTGCCGCGGATAGCCGCAGGGCAGCACAAGAACAGGAAAACGGCTCTACTGCTGTGGTGTTTGATTTATCGAAAAAGATTAGCAGCAGGGCACGTGACGATTCTCAAAGCAGAACAATGAGCAACTTCAACATTCCGGCACAAAATTCATTTGCCGGGACTTTAGAGCTGATACGCGCATTCATCGTAGATTCGTTGAGGTATTATATGTGATAACTTGTACCTTTTTCATACTTGTTATCAACAATTGTGCGTAGATGTCACAATGGGCCCATACGCGTGTGCATACAGTCGCTGGGGTCCTTTCTGTGGCTGTCTGGGTGTGACGCATCGCACGACAGATGGATGAAATTAACTCGCTTTCTACTACAGCTAAAAATAATTGCACAAGAATGCAACGCGCCGGTAATGTTCTTGGTCACTATTCCGGCGGAATGTATGTACGCACACTCCGCCACCAACAGCAATCTACTGCACTCTGGGCTGTATGACGAAGCATGCTTATCGACAAGTCTATGTGCACGCGCTTCTGTGCTGCTACACCGTGTCGATCACTGCCTCTCGGTGGGCACGTTTCCACAAACTTCGCCATATGCTCGCGAGTACCACGGACTATTGTCGGTGCTGAAACGTAGACCAGTGCCACTAGTGCAAGACATTGGTACCCAGCCAGCCGCCACACCTGAGCGCCACACGCAACAATGGGGATTCAAATGCAGAAGGCGCAAGTTTTGCCTTGAACCACTTGCCCTGCCACCGGACGACTCCTCGCCTGACGCTAATACATCCAAGCAAGATATAGGCGGTGCATCATTGGCACAAAATCCACACGGGCAAACTGTTACCGGTGCCCTGGCGGAATGGTGATTCCATGTTGGGTAAAATGAAAATATGCGTCAATAGAGCAGTACGACTATGCAGACTACTTTATAATGCGAAAATGACAATAAAAACGACACCATCGCCACTCAGTGGTCAAATGGATTCACTGAGCTGACTAGATAGACGTGAAGCTGCCGCCGACTGTTCCAGCGTGGGCTTCTGGCTGACCTTGTAGTCCAATCGGTTGGTGAGGAGCTGCCGCAGCATGGCGTTTATACCAGTAACCATGTAGTAGCCAACAAGGGCCGGAAGCAGGCCGGCATAGTCAAACAGCCGATACCACGCACGATATGCCACGTCGCCGTCATGGACCGTAGAATGGAGTTGAATGCCATCCCTCTCGCACTGCAACTGCTGTTGCCGGAGAAGCGAAGCTCTGTACGTGCAGGCAATCCCGTGATACCGCTCATAGGCAAAAATCACGATGACAGCGAATGGAACCAGCGCCAAACGGATGTAGGTGGTGTACTCTACGACCAAGGCGCCCACCACAGTTTTGGCGCTGGCTGGATAAATCAGCTGGCCCGTCAGATGAAAGAAGCCAAAGTATGGCTGAAAGAATATTTCAAACAGCAAATACATGCACAGCAACGATTTGCGCCAGTTTTCTGCGCGAGTAATATGAGATACATGCGAAACAGTGAACAAGCAAGACGTCCAGACATGATCAGAGGATTTAAAAGCAGTCGCAAACAAACAATCTCAAACAGACAACAGAGGCTTACCGCGCCAGCAGCCTTGAGTGATGAGCCGCGCGGCGGTGTAGCCAAAGTCCAGCGAGCCCCACAGATGCCGCTTCGATTGTTGGAACCGAGCGTTGACCGAACCGAGCCAGGTTTGCGCTTGGACATTGGAGCAGCTGGCCGGAATGTATATCGGCGTGACACGCAGGTGCATGCGGGAATGAGTCCAGCACTTGAGTGCCATGTGCATGTCCTCTCCAATAGCCTCTGGACCCGCATCCCAGAAGCCGACACTCTGCGCCAGCAACATGGACACCGTGTAAACGGAGCAGGGAAATTTGACTGGTAGTTGAAAGTTGGCCATCAGTCCAATGGACCAGCAGATGTCGGATATGCGGACGAGAAAAGGGACGTGGTTGGCATTGCGGTCAAATATAAGGGTTGGCGCAAATAGCATCAGAGCCCGTGTGTCGGGGCGGGCGGCACAGTACTTGAAAGCCAGACACTCAAAGTACTTGGCACTCAGATGCGTGTCGGCTGTAGGCAGCAGTCAGCGCAGTAATTGAAGCGAGTACAAAAGTTTATAGATCGCAAATCGATGGCATACATATGTAGATAGTCATATATAGGCAAGTCATGACTACGTAATACTGATAGTAGGCACAGTAATAGAATACACGTAAAATGATAAATAGCAAGTAGCCATGACACAGTAATACATATGATACACTTCGAGAATACATCACGCACCATCCATAACGGTAACCAGTTCACAGTGCGCCTCGCCGGCACTCATGTGTCGCCGCACATATTCAACCGCGGCCCAGGCAACGTTGGAAGATTTGCCACGCGCCTCACCCGGCAGCGAGGCTGGATGCACCGTGTAGTGCATGGCGAAAAACTGTCGATCGAATCGGGCAATCAAACCGCGTGCCTTGTCGGCGCACTCGGCCTCACCCTCCTCCATGGCGAGAATGACCTGCATACACATGCGTGTTGGATACGGTGTGTGCGCTGGTTATGACACACACACACACACACACACTGTGACTGACCTTGTAGGCGCGAATGGCGTCTGGGTGTGTGGCCAGCGTGGCCACTGTCTCACTGAGCGTCTCGATGGCCTCCTTGTAGTTGGGGATGACAATGACGTGCTTGATGTCGCGCCACGATATTTCGACCGCATCGCTGTCAGAGTCGGCCCCACTCACTGCTTTGCCGGCCGAGTGTTTCCGCGTCCAGTCGGTGGCGATATACTTTTTCGTCTTGATGGCCGTGATGACCAAACCGACGGCCATGCGCACGGCATTGCTGACCAGGAACACGTGCACCATCAGCACGGCAACCCAGTATCCGTCCGGCCACAGGGGCGGCCCGGCAAACAGCAACAACCACATGGCGATCAGAATGGTGCCGGGGAGGCGCTGCATCACCGCATGCAACATCACATGGTTGTCACCGGCTGTCAAGGCCGCAGAGGCGGCAGGTGGTGGCGCCAGTGTTGACCGACTGCTCTCGGACCGTGCGGGCGCAGTGTCGGCATCGTCGACAGCGATCGTCAGGTGACTGCTAGCCGAACTGGCAGCAGTTGTGGCACTCGTGCTGCCGGCAGTGGCGGCATTATCGGCGACATGGTGCATTATCGCCATCTCTTGGCCGGCGGGCTCCAGCGTTACAGCGGCATCTCCCGGCATGCCGCGCATGTATATTCACCTGCTGGGGCCACTGTCAGCAAGCTGGTGGCGCGCGCGCGCCTCTGTCACAGAGCCGCATGGACACATGGACAATATGCACACACACACACATGGGCAATACCGGGGAACGTACAGTGTTAATGAGTGATGTGAGTGCCAGCAAGGCCAACTAGCTGCTGGACAAGATGCTGGCGGGCGGCGTGCGTGCGTGCGTGATGTATGAAGTTATCAGGATGTGGTGGCGAGATACAGTAGCAAGGACGCGTCGCTGTGTGCACGATCGGTCGTGACGCGCACGTGCCGTCCGTCATGGTGCCGTCCGCCGATGTGTGCCGTCCGCCGGGGAGGTTGACCGTGCATGTGTGAGTGACATGACTTTCACGCGGCGCTTGGTAGCCGTGTGGCATGTAGCATGTCCATGTGGCAGGCACAGGCAGGCACAGGCAGGGTGAGTGGAGGGTATACAGGGGGGAGATATATTCACAGTGGGGCGTGGGCAAAGAGCACCACTTATGCGCGGTACTTGTACGGTACCGAGACGTGAGCTGCATGGTGGTGGTGGTGGTTGTGGTGCGCGGCACCGCCGTGGACGTGGTTGTGGTGCGGGCGGTACTGGTTGTGGTGGTGCTGGTGAGAGCCGTGATGCTGCTGGGCCCACGGATCGTCGCGGTACATGGCCATCATGCGGCGCTGGGCGTCCATCTCCTCCTCCTGCTCGTACATAATGCTGTGGTGGTGTTGGTGCGGGTGGCTGTGGTGGTAGCGTTGGTGGTGGCGCTGGTGGTGGTGCTGACGGTAGTGGCGTGGCTCATGTGCTTGCTGGTGGTGATGCTGCTGCTGTCCCTGGTGGTGGTGGTGGTACGGGTACTGATGTGCCTGGTGGTGCGCGTGGTGCTGGTTGCCATGGTGCTGGTGGCTGTGCATCTCATGCTGGCTATGCGGCACTGTTTCAGCGGTGGCTGAGGCGTGCTGGTGGTGCTGGTGGTGCTGGTTGTGTTGTGCGTGGTGGTTGTGCGCAGCGTACTCACCGCCCGCCTGCTCCACGTCCATGTCGGCATTATTCTCCTCCTCCTCGTCCTCATCATCAATGTCCGCGTCATGCAGCATCTCCTCGGCGGCTTCGGCGTCCTGCTGGTAGCGCGCCAACGCTTCCTGGTGATGCGGCTTGTCGGTTAGCAGCTGTTGCAGCAACGCGCTAATGTGCTGCTCGTCGTCCAGCTTGTGCAAGCCGCCCTTGAACTCGGGCCAGCTGAGATCGCCGCTGTGGTCGGCGTCCATGTCGTGCAGCACGTACTCCACCAGCTCGCGGGTGAGTTCGTCCTGCTCGTCAAAGTCGTCGCCGAGGTAAAAGTGCAGCAGTTCGGTGCTGCAGAGTTTGCCGTTGCGGTCCACGTCGTACGCCATGAACGTGGACTTGTGTTCGTAGTCGGCGATCACGGGCAGATGGTGCGGCAGGTCCTCCACCTCGTACGCCAGCACGTGCTGCTGCTGCTCGCGGGCCTGTGTGACAGTGGCGGACATGAGTGCCGCGGCCACCAGCTGGATAATGCTTCCCTTCATGATAAAAATAGATATGGGTATTGTGTGTGCTTCAGTGGAGAGAGTACAAGTGAAGTACAAGTAAAGTACAAGTGAATGTGTGTGCAGAAAGCGTGGCGCGGCGAGCCCATTTTATATTCGACAAGGCGCGGTAATGGGCGGTAATGGGCGGCGGCGATCGCGCCAATCACAATCCACCAAGATGAAACAGCCCGCAACTCGGTGCTGGGCGGTGCTTGATGGATCTCGGCGGTGGGCTGGTCGTCGGTGCGTGCTGGAAGTGGGCTTATGGCGGCATACCGTTTACATACACAATAACTTGACACACTGCCAGCTTCAGCTTCCCCCCGCGCTGCAAGTCACATTTGTACAGAACGTGATACTTACACCTTACACATATGTTCGGGGGCATACTAATCTACAATGATGGCTCATCTATAGATGTAGCGATTGTATAATCTTTTAGTATACAAAGACAAGCCACCAGCAATAACAGTGGCAGAGTGGCGACGAACCGGCCGGAATGCGACAGACGCCCCGCCGTGATCAACGGACCAATCAGCGTGCGAGAAAATGCCGTAAATTCCGCGAAATTCCGCGCTGATCGATTGGCGCCCGGCGGCTATAAATTGGCGCACTTTTTACCCGCCCTGCTCTTCCAGCCGATTCATTGCGCACACTTCTTGTATTCACTGAATAAGCCGACATGTCTGCCACACCCGCCACTGACGCCGCCGCTGCCCCGGCCGCGGAGACCTACGCCTTCCAGGCCGAGATCAGCCAGCTCATGTCGCTGATCATCAACACGTTCTACTCCAACAAGGAGATTTTCCTGCGTGAGCTCGTGTCCAACGCCTCTGACGCGCTGGACAAGATCCGCTACCAGTCCCTGACCGACCCGACCAAGCTGGACTCGGGCAAGGACCTGTTTATTCGCATCATTCCCGATAAGGCCAACAAGGTATGCTGCCTATATGATTTATAGTGATTTTTGATTCTTGATTACTAATACATACGCGCTGCAGACGCTCACTATTCGTGACTCTGGTATCGGTATGACCAAAGCTGATCTGGTGAACAACCTGGGTACCATTGCCAAGTCCGGCACCAAGGCATTCATGGAGGCCATCTCGTCTGGCGCCGACATTTCCATGATTGGTCAGTTTGGTGTGGGTTTCTACTCGGCCTACTTGGTTGCCGACAAGGTTAGTCTTTGTGAAACTCGCTTTATTCGATTTAACTCTATCAGGTCCAAGTTGTGACCAAGCACAATGACGACGAGCAGTACATCTGGGAGTCTTCTGCCGGCGGCTCGTTCACCATTCGCCTGGACACGGAGAATGAGGACATTGGCCGCGGTACCATGCTCAAGCTGCAGATGAAGGAGGACCAGCTGGAGTACCTGGAGGAGAAGCGCATCAAGGAAATTATCAAGAAGCACTCCGAGTTCATTGGCTACCCCATCCAGCTGGTTGTGGAGAAGGAGGTCGAGAAGGAGGTCGAGGACGAGAGCGCCGCCGAGGAGTCGGCCGAGACTGCCGACGAGGCCAAGGACGAGTCTGAGGCCAAGATCGAGGAGGTTGCCGACGAGGATGAGGCCGCCGAGAAGAAGAAGCCCACCAAGAAGGTCAAGGAGATTACCAAGGAGACGGAGGAGCTCAACAAGACCAAGCCCATCTGGACCCGCAACCCGGACGACATCACCAGTGAGGAGTATGCGGCGTTCTACAAGTCGCTCTCCAACGACTGGGAAGAGCACCTGGCAGTCAAGCACTTTTCCGTGGAGGGCCAGCTGGAGTTCCGCGCCATTCTGTTTGTGCCCAAGCGCGCGCCGTTCGACATGTTTGAGCAGCGCAAGAAGCGCAACAACATCAAGTTGTATGTGCGCCGCGTCTTCATCATGGACGATTGCGAGGACCTGATTCCCGAGTGGCTCAATTTTGTCAAGGGCATTGTCGACTCGGAGGACTTGCCGCTCAACATCTCGCGTGAGATGCTGCAGCAGAACAAGATTCTCAAGGTCATTCGCAAGAACATTGTCAAGAAGGTGCTGGAGATGATGGCCGAGATTGCCGAGGACAAGGAGAACTTCAAGAAGTTTTACGAGGCCTTCGGCAAGAACATTAAGCTAGGCATCCACGAGGACGCCACTCACCGCGCCAAGCTGGCCGAGCTGCTGCGTTTCCACTCCACCAAGAGCGGCGAGGAGATGACATCGCTGAAGGACTACGTGACCGGTATGGGCGAGAAGCAGCAGTCCATTTACTACATCACGGGCGAGAGTCGCCAGGCGGTGGAGAACTCGCCATTCTTGGAGGTGCTGAAGAAGAAGGGCTACGAGGTGCTGTTTATGGTTGACCCGATTGACGAGTACGCCATCCAGCAGCTGAAGGAGTTTGAGGGCAAGAAGCTGGTGTGCGCCACCAAGGAGGGCCTGGAGCTGGAAGTGGACGAGGACGAGAAGAAGGCCATGGAGGAGGAGAAGGCCAGCATGGAGAACCTGTGCTCCACCATCAAGGAGGTTCTGGGAAGCAAGGTGGAGAAGGTTGTGGTGTCGAACCGCATTGTCAACTCTCCGTGCTGTCTGGTCACTGGCCAGTTTGGTTGGTCTGCCAATATGGAGCGCATCATGAAGGCACAGGCTCTGCGCGACTCTAGCATGTCGTCCTACATGGCCAGCAAGAAGACCATGGAGATCAACCCCAAGCACCGCATCATCCAGGCGATCAAGGCCAAGGTGGACGCCGACAAGAACGACAAGACCGTGAAGGACTTGGTGTTCTTGCTGTTTGAGACCTCGCTGCTGAACTCTGGCTTCTCGCTGGAGGATCCGAACTCGTTCGCCGGACGCATCCACCGCATTCTATCATTGGGCCTGGGCCTGACAGATGAAGACACCGCCGTGGAAGAGGAATCTTCTGCACCGGCCGCTGACGCCTCTTCCGACATGCCTCCGCTGGAGGACGTTGCCGTCGAATCCAAGATGGAGGAGGTGGACTAGATTGCCGGATATGGCGCTACAACTTGCACAGCATGAATAAAATGTCGTCTCAGATCATGTAGATATTATCGGAACGCTTTGATATAGGAGAGCTATTTTATAGAACAATATTTAAATGCTTAACAGTTAATGCTCACCTTTAGAAGCAATGACAACAATTCGACCCTAACCTAAACCCAGACCGATAATTGAAAGAATCAAAGCACGAGCTCTCACTTCCAGCAACACAGCACACACGCAAAATGCTTCTCTACCGCGACGTCATCTCCGGCGATGAAATGTTTTCCGACGCCTTCAAGGTCACGCCCATCGACGACATTGCGTACGAGGTGGACTGCAAGATGGTCACGGTGAAGGCGGGAGTGGACGTCGACATTGGTGCCAACCCCTCTGCGGAGGGTGGCGACGACGAGGGACAGGATGATGCGGACGCCATCACGGTGAACAACGTTGTCATGTCGTTCCGTCTGCAGTCGACCTCATTCGACAAAAAGATGTACATGACCTACATCAAGGGGTACATGAAGGCCGTGAAGGCGCACCTGGCCGCCAATGCACCCGAACGCGTACCCATCTTCGAGAAGGCCATCCAGCCATTCGTGAAGAAGATCCTGGAGAACTTTCAGGACTACGAATTCTACGTGGGCGAGACAATGAACCCGGAGGGAATGGTGGGCCTGCTGAACTACCGCGAGGATGGCATCACGCCCTACTTCACCTTCTTCAAGGACGGACTGAAGGAGGAGAAACTCTAGTCGCCACTTTATCTCACATTCTCACCCACACCAACAGAGACAGACTAAACCGATTACATGCCACACTCACACTTAATGTGCAATGTAGTGTTGTGTTTTTATACATAAGATAATAATGTATTGCAATTAGTTCCTTGTTGCTGTAGTCGGCGGCGGTATGTCAGAGGGCGATGTGCAGCACTCGTCCTTGAAGCAAGATTCCTGCACAGTTATCTAAATATATAATATATATATATATATATATATATATATATGCAGAATATTTCAAGTGATATCGAAGCTACAGACTCACAGTGAGTTCACCAACCTCCACACAGCGAAGCAAGCAACTGGCCGATTGGACATTCAGCACAGCCATGTCTGTCCCGCTTCCATCACCACCGCTGTCCGCACCGCCGATGAGGTGACGCCGCCTACCAGTACCACCGTGCGACGGGGAACCGGGTGTGGCAGTTATAAATTCGGCCTCATGCGACACAAACTCTGGCTGCACGGTTGTCGAGTGGATGCCGTAGCCGTGCAACAATTGCTTCACCTCCACGGCGATCGCCATGAAGTCTGCCTGCTGTCCGCAGACCACGTGCACACTGGCAATCAGTTTGGTGTCGGACAGTTGCCACACGTGCAGCTCGTGTATGTCGATAACGCTCTGCAGTTTGAGCAGATTGCGGCGCACCTCGGACACGGACAGCGATGTGGGTGTGCCCTGCAGTAGCACGTGGCAAGCGCTGCGCACCAGCGGCACCGTGGACCCCAGTATCATGGCAGTGATCAGCAGCGATATGATGGGGTCAAAGTAGAAGCGCCACTCCCACGGCGTGAGCCAGATCAGCAGCGCAGATGCTATCACGGCACACGAACCCAGAGCGTCGCCCAGCACGTGCAAAAACACTCCGTGCATATTCATGCTGCCGCCGTGCTCGCCATGCTTGTGTGTGCCATGCTTGTGTGCGGCATGGTGGCCGTGCTCTTCAGCGGCTTCGTCGGTAACAATTGCCTCCAGAGCAACATTGGCTTCGTCATCAGCATCGTTGTTGTCCGCGGCAGAGTCAACCATTCTGCCGTCAGAGGGAGCCAAATGGCTCGAGCTGGAATGCGCCGAGCCGCCCTTCAATTCGAGTTCCTTTTCATGCGAGTGTCCATGCCCGTGGCTGTGTCCGTGCTCTGTTCAGGTTAGATTTGTGCATAGTTCTGCCACATCTGCAATGCATACCTACATCCAACTACAGAGACATACACACACACATACACAAATACATACATACATACATACATACATACATATATATACACACATACATACATACTTACATACATACATATATACATATACATATATACATATACATATATACATATACATATATACATATACATACATACATATACATACATACATATACATACATACATACATACATACATACATATATATACAACTATACACACTATATGTAGGTAACATACCGTGAAAGATGAGCAGACCAAGAAGATTTACAACCATACCGGCACCACCTACGGCCAGCACCAGTTCTGGACGATCAATTTGCACCGGCTCAAAGAAGCGCTGCAAGGCCTCGACGCAAATGGTGAAGCACAACGCCACCAGAAACACGCCATTAATCAGCGCGCCCAGCACTTCGGCACGCTGCCAGCCGTACGTCAGGTGAGACTTCCACAGTGCGCGCGACTGCCCGGCAAGCTGCATTGACGGACGGATGAGACATGTGTAGCCATTCAAAAAGATGGTACCTTAATGGCGTACATGGCCACCATCAGCGACATCACGTCACTCAGCATGTGGAACGAGTCGGCAACCAGCGCGATACTACCAACCGCGTAGCCCACCACCAACTCCACCACAAACATGGCCACCGTGAGTGCCAGCATGATGCGCAGGCGAACCTGTCGCGTCCACCTCGCGCTCATTAATGAACTTAATATTAGTTTAGGTGATTGTGCAATGCTATGTAAATAGATATATCTATGCAGTATCTATGGAAGCACGACATCGAATGATGTATCAATGCACTTGACGCGGTTTGCGTATGTAGAGTTACAATGCTACAATGCGGGGACCGCAATATTCCTATAGTTAGTGTATAGTGTATAGTTAGTGAGTATAATTAGTTGCGACGTCACCGGTATATTAATCGCCTTCCCTATCTCGTAGGATGCGTCCAACTGCTGTTTACATACGCGGAACCTTTCTCCACTTCAGTCTTTAAAGATCTCATTTGAATATTTACCATCGCATAGGGTTACAACTTATTAATATTTACCTATGATGTGTTTATTGATTTAATTAGTAATCCGGTCTTTGACCTTGTATGCGCCAACATTGTACACGTAAATGAAGTGCATGAAGTGTTTGTGTACCATCCATGTTTTGCCAGTGTGTCTGCCTACTATAGTCTATTATTGTATACAGCATTCCATGTGTATAGATTTCCCCCATACATAGTCTGTAAGCCATGTTGTATCAATATTATATATATATACATATATATACAGCATTGACTTGGGCGGTGTAATTAGACAACAGGCTGCTACTGAGTTCATATACTTAAACATTAAGCAGTACAGCTGAATAACAACAAATGAAGCCTACACCACTCTCTTCAAGTGGACTGTTTTCACGCACAGGCCTATCGCAGTTCGACATGGGTATCACAAGCGTATATATCTCAGTGACCCCGTTAATGTGCAGATAAAACTCTATTCAATGAACGGCGGGTGGCTGTACTGCACAGCCGCGTCATAGGCAAGCATGGCATAAGGCGAGCGGGCAAACTGAACAAACTCGTGCAGAAAGTGCTCCGTGTGTTCGCGCATAAACGGCCGCAAGAAGCCGATGGTGGCGTCGGACTGGAGTGACGGCGTCTGTGCTCTGCCAAGGTATTAGTACACAACTATCTATATACATATATATAATAGAATTACCGCATAGAATTAACAAGCAATCCGCCCAGATACTCGATGAGAGTTTCGGCGTCCAGGTGCGGCGACACGGCTGGAATCTCGCGCCGGAGCCACGTGCGCAGCCGCTGGTCGAGTAGCTGGTGTTCGCGCCGCATGGATGATGTCAGCGGAGTGTCGCGCGGTATCCGCCGGCGCGGAAACGGCCTGTACCCAGAGTGCGGGTTGCTGCCCATGTGCTTGGCCCAGAGGTTCAGGTGGTAGATGCGTCGACGCTGCCGTGCGCCGGGCGGCTCCACTGGCAGGCGGGAAGCTGTGTCAGCGCCATTGCCATATGCACCAACGCCCCAGCGGTCAGACGTACTAGTCCTGCTGCCACTGCATATGTGACGCGTGTGAGCATGATGTGCCAGCATGTCAGTGTATCGCTGGTGGCGCACAGTGTACCGCGCAGAGTGGACGTGACCACCGTGAACGTGTGAGTGCTGTACGTGTGCAGTCTCGCCGCGCCTTGCACGCTGTCCAGGTGATGGATGGCGCTATCGGCGTGGCATTTGCACAGGGGACACTGCACGGGCCCGCTAGCTGCGCACATAAGACTGGGTGAGCTACATGTATATCGTACAGGATGTGTGTGTGCATGTGGCATGAGGCGCATACGTACCGCTAGCTGCCCACCGGCAAATGCACTGGTAGCAGAATGCATGCATGCACGGCACCAGCAGCGCGCGGTCCACAAACCCACCCAGGCATATTGGACAGCATTCGGTATTGTGGCTGTCATGGCTCGCGTGGCTCGCGTGGCTGGCGTGGCTGGCGTGCTCTTTGTCGTCGTGGCTGTTGGCAGCGCTGTCAATCATAGTTGCATATTGAATGCTGTGTTGGAAATAAATAGTGATTAGCTCCAGCGTAGTGTTCAGTGTGGTACTAGCTAGTGTGTGTGTGCTGAGTGTGTGAGGGGGATTGTTTGCCAGCATGACCCAATCAGGAAATTTGCCAATGGGAATTACAAAGTAGGCGATTCAGTCCAATTGGGCGCGCCGCTACATATAACAATCATATGTAATGACTGAACTACTTAAGATAACTACTTTCTAGCAACAGCCGATTCAGTCCCCATCATATAGCGATTGATTGTATCATATGTAACCGCCAGTTCAGTGGCCTCATATAGCTGCAGCTGTAACATCCAGTCAGCTGCCGTCACCGCCGCCGGCCCTTGCACATAGCCCCTCCTGCGCTGCACGCCACCACACGGCACTGCCAATTGCCACCGCCGCTTCGCTGCTTCTACTACTACCGCGCTTCACTATGCGAGCAGCCCGCCCCCTATGCCTCCTCCGCCCTCCAGCAGCAATGCTGCCTCTGCCGCAGCATCGCCTGTACCTGCAGCAGCAGCACCGGCGGCATTGAGTGCGCAGGCTAATGAGTCTGCTGCAGATGATAGTAACGCAGTTCCTGACGTGCGTTAGTGCACCCAAAGACTGGGCCTGCATCAATGAAGGCAGCTCAGCTGCAGCTGTAGTTTCGCCACTACTATCCCGGGCACTGTGCTACGTGGAATATTGATGGCCTTGCGCGCAAGAGCCTCTGACGGCGTTGAGGACCTGTACCGTGGCAAGAAGGCCAAACCTGTCGCCACGCGCCTCCGTCTCATGCTGGGAAGGAGAGGTGGCCTCCTGCTGAAGACCGCGGCAGCAAGCCCTCCACCTCCGAGAGCCGCTGTCATAGTGCGAGTATCGCCACAAGAACTTGCCGCCGTACCTTCAGGTCCGTCTGCTGGAGGACTATGTCAAGACGCCAGCTATTCAGATGAAGCTGAAGGCCTTGAAAAACTGGCAATTGTTCTTGTTGTCGATTGACTTGTCCTTTGACGCTGGATGGCATTGACTTCGTGCGAACAGATCGCGGCCATGACAGGTGAACGTGAGTTACGTGATCTGTTCACCATCGACCCGCAACCTGGTCTGCCGCTGGGCAAGAGCGACTACAGCAGCGGAGAGGACGGAAAAAGCCAATGATTACCTGAAATGGCGGCCGGCTTTGCATATTCACTAAAACTGGTAAGTACGCTGTGACTCGGTTTTTTCGCCAACGGCACGCTACACAAATGTTTTCAATTAATATGTGCAAATGCATGCGTACCTTTGCCATATTGAGCGCCGTAATGGTCGGACACGCAATGTCCACGCGGATTTCCACGCCTGTAAAATGAGTGATGAAAATAATATCAAACATACATCATCAGCGTGTTATTTTCGCCCATGCAGGATTGCCACATGGGATTGCCATCTAGCTTTTGTCGGTAGTATGCCGAAAACGCAGCGCGGTAATCGTGTGCGCTAGCTGATTTTACCGACAAATTCATCGATCCCTGCTCCGACGAAAGCCACAGCGATTTCCAGATTGCGTCAATGAGAACATTCGGTAGATGCTTCGCATTATGGAATGACATGTCGTTAAAATCAAGTTCTTCCACAGTGGCGACGCTTTGCAAATTCATAATTGCCGCCATGTTGCTACAATCAGGCTAAGCCGCAACGCGTCATCCAACAATACACACGTTTCATAGCTCAAGACGGTTTTTGGCTGATTCTGCTGGCTCCGCCCGAAGTTCCTCGCCACGTGCCTCATAAAGCTCTTGAATGGACGGCGGGCTGCCTGGTGCTGAAATGACGACTTCTTCGGCTTCAGTGCCCATCGCAGCTGGAAGATTGCCATCTACGGCGATGTGAGACAATGAAGAACATTGTCAGACGTACTGCGTAGTGCCGCGGCATAGTCAAATTCCAAATTTTCATCACGAAACGTGGCGTAATCAAATGCCACATTGTCATCGCCCGTGTAGTCGTCGTCAGGCTCAGGTGCATCAGCCGTGTACTCATCCTCAGGCTCCGGCGCCGTCTGCCGCGCACAGCCTTCCTCTTCACCCGGCGCCCACTCCGTGGTTCTGGTTGACGCATTGGCGGCCTAGTGCACGACATCACGAGCCACTAGAACAGCAGGACAAACCACTTACCACGCCGATAGCGGGCTGCTGTTCCATTGCACGTAAGCTTTCCAAGCGAAACGCTTCGAGACTGTCTGTTGCCGGCGCGGCGGCGGCAAAGGCCTGTTGGATGGTGCTGTATGCGTTCAACGATTCCATATGTTTGCAGAGTGATGAAAACGCGTCAAAAATAGTATATGAAGCACAGAGGCTCAATAAAGCGTACATGTAGTGCTGAGACAGCTTTTATTGTGGTGTGATTGCATTGCAGCAGTGTGATCTTACTCTTGAGGTGTGGTGGGTGGTGTGTGGTCTACTTGCCGTTAAACATGCATAATCGCCTGCAAGAGACAGTCTGCCAAGTCATCTTTCTTTGCGAGGCGCGAAAGTATTGGCCTAGCGCGGGTGGAATGGCAACAATGGCACTGCCAGTCAGATAGCTGCGAACTACGCATGACTGTCGCACGTTTCTTCTCCGCAGCTGTGCCAATGATGGCAAACGCGCGCTTCACCTTTAATGGACTGCAGTCGTCGTGCTGGACACCGCTGCACTCAAGCGCCGCGTGGATGGCGCTCTGAATGATGCCGTTGCGATACGTGACCATGTGTTGACGAAATGGTGCGCCTCCACGACCGCGTGCCATGTACGGCAGCCAGCGCTCCACCACCGCGTGTACCAAATAGATGCGGCTTCAGCACTTTCACAAGCGCGGTGATACGCTTTGCGGCCACGACACCGGTGTTGCGCAGACGAACATTTGGCGTAGTCATCAGGGCCAGGCGCTCCCAGTGCAGAACAGTGCGGGTGGCCACTTCCACGGGGGGCGGCGGTGGCCGTGGCGGGCGGCTGGGCGGCGGCGACGGCCGGATTCAGTCCGATTCAGTGGCGGGCGCCGATCACCTATGATCCGGGACTGAATCGCGAAAACTAAATATAGTTGTGTAAATATTTATCAAGCACTTTTCACAGACATGCAATTTCAAATATATTTTTAACACTCCTAATGCGCCTTACCAGTTGCCGAGACAGCTGTCAAATATAATTTATATAATATATATATATACAAATATATGAAAATATAAGATATATACTTATGTGATATACATACTTCTTATTTAACATCAAAGACAGACAACTAGCAGCAAAATGCGCATCATCACGTATAGTTTAAGTGTGGTAGCAACTGGACAATTACATACACAGTGAATGAATGTGGTACTTGTAACAGCAGCTGTACACCCCGCTGTACAGAGTTTGTATGATACAGAGTACGTATAATGCAATAATACATACAATACAATAATACAACAATATAATAGCGTGAGAGTTTTATATCCCACTGCATACATCTGGCAGTACTGAATGTAAGTAATATATAAGCAGTTGTCAGACATGCATATAATACATGTACATGTACGTGTGGGATAGAATATCAAAACTGTGTTGAACTGAACTGCTTTCTACACTATTATACTGCATTTAACAACTGGAGTGATGTAATAATAATACTGCATCTTATGAGATACATCATAAGATTGTAATATATATATATATATATATCTTATATTTTTTGTATTTTTTTATTATACAAATAATACCCATTGACCAAGTTTTGCACAGATAAACAATCAACAACAACGGCAACGGATGGAGTAGCATGCATGCCACTGTATATTTAAATCACCTTGCGCTTCTGCTGCCACCGCCGCACCACAGCATTCCACGGCCGGCCGTATATGCGCGCTGCCATGGGCACAAAGTAATCACGCCGTCCCATCAGCGTGCCAACAGTTATCAGCAGCAGTGGGTAGACCGGCATGGTCACCGCCACGCTGGCCACGCGCCACTGCCACGGTCCGTCCACCCAACCACCTGCACAATTTTTAATACATACATACATACATAATGGTGTGTGCATACATATGTAGAGTACTGTAGTAATATTATACTTGTGTATACATAATTTAAATACATATTTATGCATGCAGCCAGCAAACATATATATATATATATATATATACCATCCAGCTCAAAGACGGAGCGAAGAAGCGGCCTGGTGATGGCCATGCTGCTGGAGCCCGTCACCGCGAATGCCGTCATTACCACGGCCTGGTCCAACCACCATCTGCGCGTGTATCGCGGTGCCGCACTAATGCGCGGCCTATCCACCACCTTACTGCCAGCCGTGCTAGTGGTGGCGACACCTCTGGGCCACGGTGTTGGGGTGGCGCCGCTGCGTGCACTGCCACTGAAGGCCGATTTGGCGGGCGCGAAATATCTTGCCCCGAGCATTGCGTGATTGCGTGATTCCCATTGCAATCAATTCCCATGTCGACGCCCATGTCGCCGTTGGCGCCCAGCGAGCACTCGGGCGGGCGTAGCGGGCACCACCCGGCCGCCATGTCTCCCGGTGCGCACAGCACTGCCACTTCAGGGCGACGGCAGCGTGATGAAACGGCAGCTCTGGCAGGAGGAAATGATCCGCAACACCATCAGCACCAGCAGCACCAGTCCACACAGCTCATGCAGATGTTTATGGCCGAGTCGGGCATGGATGAACAGCTGGGTGGGTCTTGCACCATATATACATTGTATTTGGCATATAGGTTATATGCTTATTTATCTTGATAACTTAGACGTAGACATATCATGCGGTGTTATTACATTCATGTATATGTGTGCATATAGTTGCATGTATGTGTATATATTTGTCTATAGGCGTGCGTACAATATTATATTTTATTTCAACAACTGGACAAGACATGGTGTATACCTTCTGCCACTATCCATACATGAAAGAGTGTACTCACAGTGCTGAATAGGCAACGCGCTCAAATCCTACTTTCGCATTCAACGCCAAGATGCCATGGTGGAGCAGCTGTCGGCCATAGTTGGCAAAAAGGCAGGTTATCGCCATTAAATATGTATAATATATATATATATATATATATATAAATATATTCCTTTAACTGCGCAGGAACAAGAAATTGAACGACTGTGCAATAGTCACTATCAGGAATTTGTGCAGTCCGTGGAGCAGTTGCTAAATGTTCGCTCCGAGGCGGTCAAGTTGCGCGACGATGTCTCGCTGGTCAACACGGAGTTTCAGTCGGCCGGCACCGCGTTGGTGGACAAGGTTTTCTTTAATTGTCTGCTATGTCAATATATATATATATTGACATCTTGTAGATGTCTGAGCTGTTGCAGTGCCGCACCGTCTCGCTGAACGTTGACATCGCGGCCGAGACACTGCAACAGTGCTTATTTGTGCTGGAGCAAGCTAGCAAGGCCATGCTCTACATTGAAGACAAAAAGTACTACAGCGCGCTCAAGGTACGACCAACTATTTTATTAGCTGTACAGCTGCGTCTGCTTATCGTATTATAACATGTAGACTCTGGATGAGCTGCAGCAATGTTATCTGCCACAAATTATTCAGTACGAGTTTGCCAAGCACTTGCGTATGTCAATCTACAAGCCGCACAATGTTAAATACTCTTCACTAACATTAATGTATAGAAGAGTGCATCCCGAGCATCCAGAGCGCCGTAAAGGAAGCCGTCCTCTCGCAGATGAAGGAGTGGCTGGTGGAGTAGGGAATCAGTGATATCCACTGCCATGCTAACGTCGCAGCATCCGGGCACAGTCACAGCTGGTGGGCCGGCTCGCAATGGAACAAACAAGCAAGAGGGCCGGGGCCGGGACGGCGCTTGACGTTGGCGGCACCCTGGGCGGCCAGGTGACTGGGATGCGGCGCGCGCGTCTCCCATCGGGCCTGTTGAACGAGAGCGGCTTCGCAGCCAGTCGCAGCGTGCAATCTCTGCAATCGTTAAAGTCACTCGAGCTGGTGGTCAACGAGGAGAACGAGAGTATGTATTATATATACATACATATATATTCATATGTTTAAATATATTTATATAAATATTTATATAATATTATCAATCGCAGTCGACGTGACAAACAATAGCACGGTGCAGGTCGACTTCCGGCCGCTGTACCAGTGCCTGCACATCCACGACGTGCTGGGCATAAAGGCCTCATTCCGCCGGCACTATGAGGAGAACAGGCGGCTGCAGGCCAACCTGGTGCTCACATCGGCCTTCTCGCTGAACGAGCAGAGCCTGGCCGGGTTCGCCACCTATCTGCACGAGCTGATCGGCTTCTTTATCGTCGAGTACAAAATCGCCTCCACCACGGACGGCTTCCGACCGCGCGCCAGCATCGACATTCTCTGGGACGCCGCCAACAGCAAGCTGCACGACGTCATTGTGGCGGCGCTGCAGAACTGCGAGAGCCCGGCCCACTTTCTCAAGATCAAACAGCTGATGATCACGTTCATCCAGACGGCCGAGGCGTACTCGTACGGCGTGCACCGGCTGGTCGACACCCTGCTGACGTTCTTTGAGCGCTACTCGGAGCTGCTCAAGGTGCAGGCGAGCGCGCGATGCCGCACCGCCATCATGGCCGACGAGTGCAGCGACGTGGTGGTGCACGACCAGACGGAGTTGGCCGCCGTGCAGCGCACGTTCAAATTGGCGCCCGCCGATCACCACGCTGTCGATTCTGCGCTGTTCCCGCGGTCGCTGCCGTTCTCGCAGTCATTTCTGGTGTGCACGGAGGAGATGCGCTCGCTGGTGCGCCTGTTCCACCAGTTCTCGGACGGTTTCCAGCAGAACTTCAACGAGATGGACGAGATACTGCGCAAGTGCGTGCAAGACCTGTTTGTGCGCAACATCTGCGCCTTTATCGCGGAGAAGGCGGCCGATCGCGGAGTCCGTGTCAGCGAGGTCGTGAAAATGTTGCGCAACCTCGAGTACCTCGGGGAGGCGGTGACGCGCGTCGACCAGCTGCTCAGCGACCGGCGAGCGGCGCACCGGGACGCCCTGCACCACCATCACCACCACCACCACCATAATCACCACTTAAACACTGGCAGTGCAGCAGCAGCAGCAGCAGCAGCAGTCCCCGGACGGTGGCGGAGAATCCACCTCGACTACCACTCCGAGTCCACTGCTGGAACAGTGCCGTGCCGGGCTGCGCGACACGCAAAAGAGCGTCGAGTCGCGGCTGTTTGAAGTGATGAGCCGCAAGGTCGAAGACTTTATCGACTGTGCCGAGTATGATTTCTGCCCGCCGGCGCCTCCCCCGCCTTCTTCATCACCATCAACAGCGGGCAGCAGTTCCACTTCGCCCATCTCCCCCGGCAGCGGCCAGCAGCAGCAGCCGGCAGCGATGAAGCAAGATACGCTGCTGCTGCTGCTGTGGCACCCAGCCCGTTCCTGGTGGACCTGGTGTCCTTTCTGAAGACGGTGTGGCAGTCGACGCTGGCGGATCTGCCCGCCTCCACCAAGTCACTGCTCTACTACTCCACATTCTACAACATCAGCAGCGCGCTGCTGCGGCTCCTGACCGGCAGTCCGCAGGCGCGCCGGCTCTCCCCGCTCTTCCTGGGCACAACGTTCTGGCGGGACCTGGAGTATCTGCGCGAGTTTGTCGGCTGGGTGTCGGTGAGCGGTGGCGCGGCGTCGACGCTGGATCTGGCCGACCAGTTGCTGGAGGTGCAGCAGGCCTGCTACCTGTGCACGGGGATCCCGGTGCCGACATTGGCAGCGGTGACTGCAATCGGCAGCCACACTGACGTGGACGTGGAGGGCTACCTGGACGCCGCGGTTCGCAGTCGCAAGTTCAATCGGCTTGACCGGCAAACAGTGACGGTGCTGCTGGAACGCGTCCTGGCCAGCGGCATCTATGACTCGGTGGGCGCGTACGAGTACCTGTGCAAGCAGCTGGATCAGCGTGGAGGGCGCGTGCCACCCTCCGCCAGTGACGCTGGCGGCAACGGCAACAGTGCAAAACAGCAGAAATCCACGGGTGGTGGCTGGTTTGGCGCGGCGCAGACACCGCAGTCTATCCAGGCAGAGAAGGAGCGCAAGGACCTGGAGATTAGGCGCGCGGCCAAGAAGCGCAGCTTGGAGACGGTGCTGCGCCTTCTCAAGGAACGCAAGTGAATGGATTTGTTCATTGATTATATTATTCAATTGAAGCATTTCAGCATGTATGGTGTGTAGTCTGAATGCGGTGGAGCCTTGGTGATGTGTGTAAGGTGTATTCTAGCCAAAGTGTAGCCGCTGAAGGGCATTGCTTGAGACGCGGTCATATCAGCAATTAGTTCCACTGATGGCACTATTCTCTAATTGTGGTTGCGTCAGAAGCGCAGACATATAATGAGACTCAGACAAGCTTGTATAACTGTTTTGAAAGAGTTTGAATACTGAGAGCCACCTTGATATAATCTATATAAACTTTATACAGATTAAGCCGTGACAGGAACACAGTATTAACTGTCAGCTGTTTTGTCGAGTGTTTCTGCTCCTGGTCAATTGGTTTCAAAATGCACATTGTAATCCTTTGTCATTCTTTGTTCAGCTTGCATTTTGTCTTGTGTCTCTACCAGAGCGCGTTTACGTTCTACATATTGCCGGTGCCGCCAATTGGCAGTTGATGTAGTTGTATATTGCGTTGTATATTGGACAGATCTTTGCTGGCAGGACTCTATTCACTTTCACGGGCCACTTCAGTGATACACAATACAAAAGGTGGTCACAACAAGACATAAGGTATTTACGGCTATCAATTGGGTTGCAGCACGGCGTGGCGGAACTTTTCCCGCTGCCCGTCCAGCCGCCGCATTATGTCGTTCAGGTCCGCGGAGGTCTGCGTAGAGCCACCATAAGGCTGCTTCTTGTCGCGCGCAGCAACTGTCCCACATCGCACTGCAAGTCAATGCGGGCACGGCGAGCGTCTCCGAGCTCGGCGTGCAGTGCCGCACGCTCCTTGGCCCACGCCGCCTCCAGCGCCGACAGTTGATCGCGGTGCCGCTGCTGTTCCGCCGTCATCTCCGCCGCCGATCGACCCATCTGCACGGACAGTCTGCTGGCGGCATCGGCTGCGGCTTCCTGCACGACACTCTGCCCGCGCGCCACAGCTTCGTCGCGTTCACGGCGCGCCTGGCGCACATCCAACTGTGCGGCGTCACACTGTTTGGCCAGCGCGCGGAGCTGGGTCTCACTGCGCGCCAGATCCGACTCGTAGCGCTGCTCCAGGGACGCGTGTTGCCGTTTTCGCCGGGCTAGTTGGTCGCGCAGGTCTGCCACTTGGCGCTCTTCCCTCGCTAGCCGTCGCTTCAGCCGGCACACCGCGTCCAGCAGTGGTCGTCGCCTCCGGGTTACCCGATGGTGATAGTCGTTGTGTTCCCCCTCGTATTCTTCACCTTCACCTTCACCTTCCACTTGTTCATCTTTGCCGTAGTCTTCGTCGACAATGCCGTCCAGATCACCTGCCAGGACATTGGCCAGCTCCTCGCAGCAGTCGGCATAGTCGTCGAGGCGGTGCCGGTGACGCTTGCTACAGTGTTGGCGCTGCTGTTTGACGCGCGCTTCGATCCGTCGCACGGCCTGCACATCCTGACTGTGCTGCCGGGCAGCCGCCGCCACTCTGGCCTCCAGCGCGGCCACTGTGGCGCGGTGCTGGGCGTCGCGGGCGGCGGCTGATTCAGTGGCCGCTGCCAGCTCGGCGTCGGTGTCGGCGCGCAGTCGTGACAGTCGCTCCTCTAGCCGCGCGGTCTCGGCTGCCAGCCGTTGTGCACTGTCTTGCTTGTGGCGGGCCAGGGTGGCGGCTGCGTGGTGCTGCTGCTGCTCCAGGTCGCGTCGCGCCTCCTCCAACAGTCGCTCTGTCTCGCCGACCCTGGCGGCATACGCTGTCAGCAGCGGCAATGCGCTCGGCCACGTCGACTTCGATGGTGACGATAGCGGTGATGATGATGTGACATGTTCTGCTCCGGCTCCAACTTCTGCTTTGCCGGCAGACAGGAGACGCTCCAGCTCGGCGTGATATCGGCGCGCAACCTGCTGCCAGCTGATCTGCTCCTCCCCGCCGTGGAGTCCCCTGATGTCTGCGTGGCGCTACTCGTGGTCGTGGTGGTAGGCGGCAATGGCTGCTGTCGTGATTCAACTGCAATTGCAACTGGCGGCGGTGGCGGCGCGACGGGAGCAGACACTGCCACTGTTTTGGCGGGGAAGGCGTCGACACGGCCACGCGGCACCTGCAGGTCGGCGTCGCGGTCAGAGCGGCTCTGCAGCAAGAGGCTACGCTGCAGCAGCTCTGATATGCGCTCTGTCGGCGCTGATGTGCTGTCCATATGAATGGGTTATATATGATATGATGTGTGTATGTGTATCTGTGTGCAATTATAGTTGTAGTGAGAACTGTGGACCATGACAATTGTTTGTTAATATGAATATGAAGTGGAGACGCGGTCTGTTCACCACAAGCGGTGTGCTTGCACAGCATATATTTACTAAATATATATATAGCATACATTTACATTTACACAGCACAGCATACATTTACTAAATATATATATATATATATATATAGTAAATGTACATACGCGAGTACATATTTGCCAAGTTCCGACCTGCAGCAAATGAAGCCGACATGCTGAGAGCTGAGTGTTGCAAAGGAATACATACTTACTTTAAGATACATACATATAAAAATATGAACGGAAGGGGAAAATCGTCCAACGGAAAGGCCAAAGGTCTTTTAAAAGATAAGGGTACGGTGAATACTGCGTGCCAAAGCCGACGCACTGGAAGCAAAGGTGCCACGGTCCTAGCAACCATGTCGACCTGAAGCAAAAAAAGGTTTAGGCAAGTTGTCCCCTGCAGATGAGCGCCTTCTTGGCCGCAGCGTGGAAAAACTGTCCGAGATGAAGGCGGAGAAAGCAAAGTTCTTGAATATCGTCGCGGAGGCCGTGAAAAAAGTAGGTAATAGTATAAATGAAGAAACCTTTGATACTTGCCTTCCACGCAAACATCATTGTATCCAACTTCCTCAACTATATAAAGAGCTACATAAGAACAAGAACGGTGACTTTGGGTCGAAGCTGAAAGCATAAACACTACGAATAGCAAAATATATCTTTATGAACATGCATAGTCGTGATGCCAGTGAGACACCGAAGCGCACACGTCTACTATGGTTGCCCGATGTGATGGCAATGGGTGCAGCATCCTCTTGAGTAGCCTGGCCAGCTCCTCCACAGCTGCCATGTGGTCGCCATCATCGTCTTCAACCGCAGTGTACTTCAGCAGCAGGTTCCGTACATCCACCTCCCTGGCCACTGTAGCCAGGACAGCGCCACCGCCATCTGCGAGCCGCAACAGCTCAGCATCCGCCGACAGGTCACCAAGTACAGATGTGTCGTTGGTGCCGCCGTTCAAACGAGTGACCGTGAGCAGGTCTGCCATTGGTGATTGTAGTGCCACACGGCCCCCGGTCGCCATGGCCAACAGCAGCACCCCCAGGGCCCACACATCAGCCTCTGGCCCGGCATACACGGCGCCTGCAGCAATTTCCGGAGCGGCCATGTCGGCCGTGCCATACCGCTCAAACCATCCAGCGTCTGTTCCGACTGCGGCAGTTGTTGAGGACGTAGCTCGACGTCTGGGGCGAGCCATGCCAAAGTCTACCAGCTTGACTTGGAGCGGCAAGACTTGCCCGTCAACAGCTGGAGCCGTACTATCGGCAGCAGCCCAATTGATTAGCACGTTCTCGGCACGGATGTCCAGATGCACAAAGCCGGCCGTGAACATGGCAGCATAGCCATCGACTACCTGGCGAAATATGTGGCGGTATGTGTGCGGTTGCTGCACCATGTGCCGGTACTGCTGCATGTAGTGGTACAGAGAGCCGGTGTCTGGGCGGCTTGGCAGCGTGGTGGTGGCGGCACTTGTGGCGGTGGTGGTTGTGTTGGTGGTAGTGGCGGTAACGGCCGAGGTGTCCGTGTCAAACAGCGATGTGGAGGCAAAGTCTGTCTGCGGCGCTGGCAGACGATTTCCCACGTCGGCAATGTCGGCCGTCTTTTGGATGGCCAGGAGAGGAGGGGCGGCGGTGCCAATGTTCTTGGCGGCGGTGATGGCTGCAGGCGGTACATTGGAGGAAGTCACATCAGCTGCTGTAACACCAGCAGCAAAAGTCTCCACAAACTCCATGGCCAGCAGGAAGAAGAAGGGATTGTCGGTGATCAGGTGCACGCAGCGTACGATAGACGGGTGCGGCGGGATGGCCAGCAGCACGTGCGCCTCCATGGGGATCCACACCGCCGCCGCGGCGTCCCACCACAGCGCCTCGGCCGGCACAGTGTCACGACGGATACACTTTACGGCCACACGACCTTGCAGCGAATGTCGCGCCTCCAGCACCACACCCTGCCCGCCCCAGCCGATCACACCCACGATACGGTAGCCCATCTGTTCCAGCGGGCGGAGAATTGTGCTGCTCCGTGACAGCAGCTGCCGAATCCACGCGGCCCTGTCCGCCGAGTCCAGCGAGTGCAGTGACGCACCGCCATCATCATCATCATCATCATCGTTGTCCTCGCCATTGCTGTTATCGTCGTCGTTGTCATCTCCGTTGTCGTCCTCATCCCCGAAGCCATCGTAGCCTTTGCCACGGTTGGCTTTGCGGGATTCGCCGTGCCGCCGCGGACTCAATGGGTTCTCGTCATCGTCCAGCGCGTTGGTGACGGCTGCGTTGTGGTGACGACCATGGTTGTGACGATGGTGATGCTCTGCAGCATCTCGCAGCGGAGATTTCTGGCCTCTGCCGCGACTGTCCTGGCCGTATGGCGCAGGAACAGTCAGCACCGAGAGCGCGTGTTTTGTTTGCGACTGTCCAACGCCCTCGCCACCGCCGCCACTGTCCAGACTCTGGTCGCGCCGCCGCGCCGCCAACAAGCACGGACAACAGCATCGCGCTGCAGTGTCCCTCAGACGCGTCCAAACAGAGGCATTCCCCGCGCCGCCCGCGTCGTCTTCCTCATCGCGTAGTTTCATTCAGTGCGCATCTCACATGACAACCGGCTGGGCGGTTCAAATGGTCGATGCACTACTGTTGGTACCACGACAACAACAGCCCTAAATCTCTGTAGCTGTACTTTAACGGTAAGCTGCAACCCTCAAAGATGCACAAGAAACTGTTGCAAGACTTTATAGCAATTGACGTCAATGTGCATAAACTCGGCAATGCAGAGCACTAAGAATAGAAACATTAGTAAGCTGAATTTTTACGACCTGAACGGCACTACCATGAAATATACACACATTTTATAATCACTGCACATCTATAATCTATACACATCACTGTGTAATAATAATATGGATTGTACACATCACTGTGTACAATCCATCAGTCTGCGATGGCCTCGGTGCAAGTCCATCAAGTGCATTGATGCTATGTATACGTTGAGAGCAGGCGAGTGCTAAACTGCACGGCTAAATTGTTCCTGAAAACAATCGGCAAAACTCGAAGCAGGGTTTCGGTTGACGCCACGCATTGTTGAACCTCTCTGTCTCTCTTCAATTTCAATTGCTGCTCGTGCCGCCCAGGGCACCACCCACCGCCACAATCAGTTCACTAGACCACGAAATGGCTGCCCCGGATGTGGGCCGCGATGAGCGCCGAGATGAGCGCCGTGAAGAGCGTCGTGAAGAGCGTTCCCGTTCTCGCACCCGGCGCTCGCGATCTCGTTCCCGTTCTCGGTCGCCGCCTCGCCGCCGTCGCTCACCGTCGCCGTCACCTAAGCGGTTTGTGGCCAAGCGATTAACATTATTAGTCAAGCAACTAATGCGTATAAAATCTAGCCGCGCGGCATCCCCACCGCCGCGCAGCTATTCTCGGCGCGATGCCGCTCGCGAGAACCCTGAACCGACCAAAGTGCTCGGAGTGTTTGGGTTGAACCTGCGCACCAATGAAGATGACCTGCAGGACCTGTTCCGCAAGTACGGCACGGTGGAAAAGTGCACTGTGGTTATGGACCGTCGTGTACGTCAAGTGTACTCATTTCGGTAATTGTAATCATCTTAACTAAATTTTCCGCTGGGATAGAGCAACCAGTCGCGTGGATTTGCATTCATCAATTTCTCCAACTTGGAGGAGGCGACGGCCGCGCGTGATGCCACCAACGGCATCGATCTGGATGGACACCGCATCCGCGTGGACTACTCGGTCACGCTGAAGCCACATGATCCCACTCCGGGCGCATACGCCGGTCGGCCGTACGTGCACTCCATTAATTTCCTTTATATAAGTTGATTCTTATTTTTCCCAATAGCTCGTACCGCGATAGCTACCGTGACAGTTACCGCGATCGAGACCGTGGCAGTGATCGCTACCGCAGCGACCGTGACCGTGACCGTGGTGATCGATATGACCGTGACCGTGGAGACCGCAGTGACCGTGACCGCGAAGAGCGTCGCCGATCCCCCGCCCGCTCATCGACATACCGTCGGCGCAGTCGCTCTCGTAGCCGCTCTCCACCGCGGCGCGTAGTGCGTTGTCGCAGCGGTTCCCGTTCCCGCTCGCGATAGGGGACTGTGGATAGAAAAGGCAACATCCCACATCAGCAAGTTAATAAGAGCAACACGCTGTGGAAACAGCAGAATAAATAATCCAAGCCGTGTGCAAGCTGACAAGATAGTGCGCTGCAAGAGAATGAGAATACCATTTCATCAAATATCATCAAAATTATTGCCATCAAAGAGAAGGAAATATTAAGATGTGACATTGGTGTCGACAGTGGAATAGTATTGAACCAAAGCGCACACTTTCTATGGCGATACATAGATGGTGGAATATACATGCGGATTTAGCAAGTCATACGGGGAGTGTCACTGCACTGCACAGCAGATTTTGCATCAACGAAATCCCCACGCGGAGGCATGAATATATTATGGCTGCACATTAACATTTGCATTGCCATGTGACAACCTCGAGCCCCAGAAAGCCGACCTTGCGCATTCAGGAGTATCTATTGCAGAGAAGATGTCAGTGTGATGCTTAAGAAGAAGCCTTGGATACAACTGCACAAGCCAGATGAAGCATATTACAGTGTGCGATCATGCACGCAAATATCCATGGTGGTGCAATTGCTTTTTGTATATGTGCACATAAATATATATATAAGTGGATGGATGCTGTATGCATATTATAATGCAAGTGAAATGTATATAGCCGTGCATAGCTAGAGTTGAATGTGTGCCTGAAATACCATTAGCAAGCAATCACAAGGACAGCGAACAACTGCCACAATGCCATTCGATCCAGCCAGCGTGCCCTCCAACAAGGAGATCGAGGCCGACACCTTGCTGGAGCGCGCCGACAAAAAGGCGGTGGCATTCAACTTCTTTGGCCTGACCGGCAGCAAGCAGTCGCAGTTTGAAGAGGCTGCCGAGCTGTGCGCGCGTGCAGGCAACCTGTACAAGGGCGAGAAAAAGTGTACGTGCGGTGTGCCTCTGTGCGCATGTGTGGGCCCCCACGTTAAAATGTATTGTTGGGCAGGGAGGGCGGCCGGCGATGCCTACTGCAAGAGCGCCGACTATCTGCTGCGCAATAATGACCGCGACGAGGCGGCCAACAAGTTTGTGGAGGCCAGCAAGTGCTACAAGAAGACGTCTCCCGAGGGTAGTCAGTTGATATATATATATATATATATGTTGGTACTAAGTATGCATACTCACGCCGTAGACGCCATCAAGGTCCTGGTGCAGGCAGTCGAGATGCTGAAGGAGGCGGGCAGGTTCCACAGTGCGGCCGGCTACATGAAACAAGTGGCCGAGGTCTATGAGGCAGATATGGCCGATCTGGAAAAGTCCATGCGCTACTACGAAGAGGCGGCCGAGCTGTACTCTGGCGAGGAGTCTGGCGGGTGCGTAAATGTTGTATATGTACATATATTTTCGTTGTGTAATCAACACTAATGATGTGTGTGACAGCCTGGCCAACCAGTGCTGGGTCAAGGTGGCCACATTTGCCTCGCAGCAAGAAAAGTATGACAAGGCCGTGGAAAAGTTTGAACACGTGGCCACCTCATCGCTGGAGAACAATTTGACAAAGTTTAGTGCCAAGGGCTACTTTTTACAGGCCGGCCTGTGCCACCTGTGCAATGTATGTGATGCTGTACATTTATCTCTGTGTGTATTGTATATCTATCTACCTATATATATATATATATATATATATATATATATATTTATTCACTGTGAAATAGGACTTGGTCACAGCCAAGCGCGCCGTGGAACGCTACCAGGACATGGACGGCTCATTTGGGTCCAGTCGAGAGTGCAAATTCCTTAAAGACCTCATCGAGGCCGTGGAGGGCGGTGATGTGGCTGTGTACACGCGAATCGTTGCCGACTTTGACAGCATGACCAAGCTGGACGGATGGAAGACCACCATGCTGCTGCGAATCAAGAAGCAGCTAGCCGAAGAGCCCAGCCTCACTTGATCACACCACCGCTTTGCATAATAAATCTTGTCCATGTAATTGTGATCATGAAAACATAAAATAAGAACGCTGTTGTCGTTGTTGTGGTTGTTGTTGTTGTTGTTGTTGTGCAAGCCCGCGCACAGTGTCGCAGAAAACGTTCACCAGCCTGTCCATTAGTGTAAATAGTCAAATCCCGATATACTAATAACACAGATACAAATACAAATGACACATGTATGAACATAAAGGCACACTTGAGCAACGCAAAGTGGCGGTAAAGAGAGACAGAGAAGTCACAAGTGGCGGTAAAGAGAGACAGAGAAGTCACAAGTGGCGGTAAAGAGAGACAGAGAAGTCACAAGTGGCGGTAAAGAGAGACAGAGAAGTCACAAGTGGTGGTAAAGAGAGACAGAGAAGTCACAAGTGGTGGTAAAGAGAGACAGAGAAGTCACAAGTGGCGGTAAAGAGAGACAGAGAAGTCACAAGTGGCGGTAAAGAGAGACAGAGAAGTCACAAGTGGCGGTAAAGAGAGACAGAGAAGTCACAAGTGGCGGTAAAGAGAGACAGAGAAGTCACAAGTGGCGGTAAAGAGAGACAGAGAAGTCACAAGTGGCGGTAAAGAGAGACAGAGAAAGATTTGTATTAAGGGGACGTATAAATAAATATTATATGACTGTGCTGTGTTTGCCAGACATCGAGACCTTATACCAATACATTCTAACACGCACGCACCCGGCCCACACATACATACACATGGAGGAGCGACTGCGCGCCGTGTTTGAAGATCTGATGAGCCGCTTCATCATCAACGTGCCGGACGATGAGCTGGCTACGGTGGAGCGCATCTGCTTCCAGGTGGAGCAGGCGCACTGGTTCTACGAGGACTTTAGCCGCGAGTCCGACCCCTCGCTGCCAAACTACACGCTCAAGGGTTTCGCGGCGCAGATGTTCGCGCGGTGTCCGCTGCTGACGGGATTCGTGCGAGATGCGGGTGACGTGGAGCGGATATACGCGCGCTTCATGGCCTACAAGATGAATGTGCCCGTGTGTGGCGCCATCATCCTTAACCAGCAGCTAGACAAGGTGGGTGTGGGTGTGTGTATGTGTATATTGTGTGTATATTCACGTCATCCAAGCTGACCGCGCGCGCACTCTAGGTACTCCTGGTAAAGGGTTGGAGCACGCGGGCGAGTTGGACGTTTCCGAAAGGGAAAATTAACCTCAACGAGTCCGAGTCACAGTGCGCCATTCGGGAGGTGTGTTCCAGTCATTGTGTCGATATAAGTATCATTGTATACATATATATATATATTCCACAGCTATTAATACAGCTATAAACTGTGTTAATTTTACAGGTGATGGAAGAGACGGGCTTCGACATTAGCAACGTGATCAGCGAGTCGCAGTTTGTGGAGGTGATGCTGCGCGGCGAACAGCGCAACCGGCTCTTTATCATTGGCAATGTCAGCGAGGAGACGCCGTTCTGTCCGCAGACGCGCAAAGAAATCAGCGATATAAAGTGGCACAGGCTGCGCGACCTGCCCGGCTACCGGCACTCGAATGGCCGCGTGAACACACAGCAGTCCAGCGGCACCAAGTACTTTATGGTGCGGCTGTTTCTTGGCGGTGTGCAGAAATGGATCATCAATGGGCAAGGGCGGCGTGACAAACGCGGCGGCTCGGTGTCTGGAGGGCGCAAGGGCCACCACCACGCACAAGACACCTCCAGCAGCAGCGGCAGCATCTCGTCCACGCCCACCAACGGCAGCGCCCGTCGGAGCCTGGCGAACGATCTTGCGCCTACACCCCCGCGCGGTGAAACAAGCTCCGATAGTGCGCGCACCGATATTCTCTCGCTGCTGGGCATTTACCCTCCCGCCACTTCCGGTTCGGCACCCCCGTCAACGCACAAGCCGGCACCGACTACACAGTTTATCCCGCACTCGGCACCCATCAACATTGCCAGCGCGGCCAGGCATGATGCGGCAACTACTTCTGCTTCATTCAATGCATTTGACGGCGGCGGAGTGGGCACATCGAGCACACCGCCGGCCCCCATGGCGCCCACCACCAATTTGCTGGCGTACGCCACTGTAGGCAATCGGGCACGAACTGCGCCGCTGCCGTCCGAGCGTGACTCACTGTTGTCCATTCTACGGCACGGTGACAGTGCGGCGGCTGTTCAGCAGCAGGTACACCACCAGTCACCGCCTCCTGTTGTCAATCGGCGGCACCTACCGGCGTCTATTGACACCAACAGCACTGCGGTGGCCACAGATTCTCAACTGTCGCCGGCCGCACGTTCCCTGCTCTCAATATTGCGTGGCGATACTGAACCTGCTGCTCCAGAAGATGGCAACAAGAAAAATTTCCGGGAATCTAATGTGGTGGCATCTGCGCACGTCGTTGATCTTGCCCCTTTGAATGACATCAAGATAGACCAACAGCAGCAACCAACATCCTCAGCGACCACCGCACAGTCCACCCCGCCCTCCAAGACCAAGACACCGCAGCGCCAGAGGCAGCAAAAGAGTAAATCTCCCAGTGGCACTTTTTCTCGACCACAATCACGGAGCAAGCATCAGCAGCAGCAGCAACAACAACAACAACAACAACAACAACAACAACAACAGCAGCAGCAATCAGTGAAGAAAGAAGTGCCGCAAACTCCAGTAGTCACGAAAATACTGCAACGTGATCCCAAACCGGCTGGCTGAACTACACACACACACACGGCTAGCCTGTTTGTGTGCCATACATTTGTGTGCTCCGTCAACGATGGAGTATGTGCCATTCAGCGCCAGTGGAAGCACCTTACTCCTGGAACAGCAGGGGTGTTGGCTGCCAGTGACGGCGTGGAAGCATTGCGAATATATATATATATAATATACAACGATGGCGACGTATTTTTAATGACTTACTAGCGGCGGGGTGATTTTTGCGTTGCCATTGCTGACAATCAGTCGCTACAGGTGGCACTAACAACAACAACCATGATGATGATGATGAACGAATGTTTGATATGTGGCAAGGTGAAGCTTTACAAGTTGCTTAACATATGTATTCCGTGAACGCGTGACTAAAGTCTACATGACATGAATATGGATATATATACACACATATATACATATATATATATATACACACACATATATTCATATATATATATACACACACATATATACATATATATATACACACACACATATATTCATATATATATACACACACATATATATTCATATATATATATATATATATATTTCTGTGCAAGTGATACTGCATTTAACCCAGAAAGCTTCCCCTTGCAACACACAGCTCGGCGACGACACAGCACGGCACACACAGATGGCGGAATCGGCGCTGCGCATTGCCCAGCGGGAGAACGCGCAGTTGCAGCGCGCCGTGCAACACCTTCTGGCCCATGTGCATGATGAAGATGCAGTGGCGGCCAGTGCACGCGGGCGCATTGCATCGTGGCAGCGTGACCGTGACCAGCAGCTGCGTGCCCTGACCGCCGAGAATGAGCGCCTGGTGGCCGCGGTGGCCGAGTTGAAACGGCATCTGGGCGATGTGCAGCAACGTTTGCGTGCCGCGACTGCACGACCCGCCGTGGCAGCTGTGGATGATGGAGCGCGGCAATGCGCCACCGCCGCCACGCAGACCCTGCCACTCTCGGCAGTGTCATCCGTGGATACACCGCAAGAAGAGCACCTGCACCACCGCCAGTCATCGGCGGCGTATGACGCGCTACTGACGGCGCTGGAAGAGTCGCGGGCCGAGTGCGAGAAGCTGCGCGCCGACACGGACGCTGCCCACGCCGAACTGTCGGCAGAACTGGCGGCCGCACGCAACGCCCTCACCCAACTACGGTCCGAGCTGGCGTGGACCAAATCCGCGGTGGCTGCAGCTTCGGCGTCATCTTCTGCTGCCGTGGTGGCACTTACTCCCGGTGCTGCGTCGGCATCACAACAATACACCGCAGACAATTTAAAGCACGCCACTGCCGACCTGCAACGGCGCCTCAATGGCCAGGTGCACGTCAATGAACAGTTGCGACGGCTGATTGCTCGAGCAGCCGCACTCGGCACTCCCGCCACCTCGGTCGCCGTGCCAAAGGTTCCCGGCGGCTACAGTGATGCTGCAAGTGTTACGCTGTCCGACACGGCAGCAACGACAACATCTACGACTTCCAGCACAACATCCTCCGCCGCCGCCGATAACAAGTCGGCAGAACGACCATCTGGCATGCCGACATCGTCTGCCACCACTCCGTCTCTGGTGGCACACACGCCTCGCGCCCCACACTCCTTGTCCATGATCACGGTGACGAGTGGAAGTGGGAGCGGTGCCACTGCCACTGCTGCCACCACATCTTCTCTGGTGGGTGGTAGTGGTGGTGGTGGTGCCACGCAGCAAACAACACCATTCCCGGTGGCCGAGTCCCGTGAAGCACGCCTCAACCTCATCCAGCTGATTGACCGCTACAACACCGCGCTGATGACAATCGAGCGGCTGCAGCAACAACAGCAACAACAAGGTATGATGGCCACAGCCGCAGGCAAACGGTCTGCACTGTCTGCACTTTCGGTGGTGCCAGAGAGTCGTCGGCAAGAAGACAATGGCACCACCGACGACACGGCGGGGTTGCGTGAAGAGCGGGACGCATGGAAGGAAAACACTCGGCGCCTGGAGCAGGAAATCTGGGCCCTTCGACAACAATTGGCGGCGTCCCATAGCGCTGCATCTGTTGACCAGCCGGATGTATCCATTGCATCACCAACAACAGATCCGTCACCACAGTCACCACTCTCAAGTGACAACAGTAACGTAAATGCCGGCATCGCCACTGTAGAGCACGAAGAGAAAGCGGCAGACATAGCCATAGAAGCTGAGCCCATACAATACTCACTGGCACGGCGACCATCCATTGTGCGGGTCAACTTGACGGCCTACAGCTTCAAGTTGTACAAGACGGACGACGGGTTGATATCGGATTTCATCTGTTGTCCGTATTGTGTGCATAAACGGTACATTGATGTCTAATTGTTGGATTGTCATATGTGGATGTAACCTATGTATGGTACTCATGGAAATTATATTGTATTGGAATTATTGGATTGTCATATGTGGATGTAAATAACTTATGTCTGTACTCATGGAAATGATATATTACCGAGTCAAGTCTCTTTTTGCCGTATCTTTAAGCTTTCCTAGGCACTGCTAGGCGAAACAGCTGGGTTAGAGCCGCGAGAGTTTCACCAAGAGTCCCTTCGGAGCAAGTTCCGAGTCCAAGGACACGCCCAGGCGCGTCACAGAGACTGGATCCTTGCAAGACGTTAAACTAGTAATGGTAGTCAAAGACTGTCAATACGCATTTTCTGTCTGGCGTAGGCTGATTAAGCATGTAAATGCCCCTACTTGCTGTTAGAAAACCTGATCAGTTAGTGTTGGTAAGTTCTCTCTTGTGTTAAATATGCTGTCCATACTGTGTATTGTATAGTGTCATCCATATCCAAAACATAAGGCAGTGATTATAACGTGCATACTGAATGGCCATGTAGGGCAGGAGTGCCAAATCTTCTGCTCATTGTCACAACCAATTTGCTTTATATTGTCAAGCATGCACACTAGGATGGACAAAAACATTGCACACATTCCAGATGATATTGGCACTCTTACTCGGGTGAGCTCAATCTATATTTATGCATTGCCATCAATGACATATGTATCGTGTCAGACCAGCATGAATGCCAGCGCGGACATGCCAAGCAACAAGATGCTGTAGGGCACGGTGGAGATGGCTGACGAGTCGGGGCCAACACTGTCACGGCCCTGGATGGCGCAGAGAAAGGGACCGCGCACAATTTGCGTGGCTTGATACGTCTGTTGCAGCTGCTGGCACGACAGCGGCGATGACTGGTTGGCCAGCGGCGCCGATCGGATAAACATGCCGCCGCTGACAGTGTTCAACGCCGGCCCGAAATCAAGCGCGGTCAAAGCCACGGAGTTGCTGTCGCGGGTGGGGTACACCGCGCCGCCGCCACCAGCACCACTCGCATTATTCAAATCACGTGTGTCGAACGAGCTTACCACCACGGAGCCGGCGACCTGTTGCAATTGGGTCAGATCGCCGTCGAGAAACCCCTGCCAGCTGGGACAGTGCTCCACCACCAGATTGCCGCTGACTGTCTGCAGTTGCGGGAGCGAGAGCCGCGTCAGCTGCCGGTTGAACAGCACGCTGATCGTGCCCAGGTTGTCGGTGCGTGTCAGCTGAGGCAGATCAATTGCAGTGAGAAGTGTTTGCGTGAGCACCACATTGCCCTTGACGATACGGAGTGCCGTCAGGTCCAGTCCGCGCACATCAGTCAGGGTGAGGTTCCCGCCAACTGTCGCCAGACTTGTCATGTTCACTGCGGACTGCACCGTGGTATTGCCCTGCGCGTTGTGTCCAGTGTTACAGGACCATACATTTATAATAATAATGTGTGCACTTGCCATGGCGGAGCGGGCGGTCTGCTCAATGAGCCGCGTGAGCAAGTTGACCGAGTTGGCAGTGATGACCAGGTGGCTGCCGATATCGGTAACGCGCGTCGCATCAATCTGCTCCAGCACAGCGTTGTCGAATACGAGCACCTGGCCGGCGACAGATTCCAGCGCCGGCAAGGAGACCACGCGCAGCATGGCATTGTGCGCAATGATCAGTGCACCGTCGCCCGTGCTGTTGACAGAGTCCAGTGCAGTGCCATTTGCCGACGCGTCGATCCGACGTAGATTGGGCAGTGTGAGCTGGTCCTGCGTGGGCAGGTACTGGATAACCAGCGAGCCGCTAACTGTCTCGCAATTGGCCACACGCGCCAAGTCAAAGTCGGACTGAATGTTGAACGTTCCGGCGCACACTGCCTGTGCCTGCGCCGGCTTTGCCTGATACAATGTACAAATGAGCAGAGCAGCGGCAAGCATCTGTATTTAAGCCGGCATAGGCCGCTTAGAGTTATCCTTATCTTTAAGTGACATCAATGCCGGTTGATATCAAACTGGTTGGCAATCACTTAATCATATCACATCATTGATGGTCACTCCATAAACACGTTGACACACCCCTGAAACTTACCCCTTACTACCCCTGAAACCACGTTGTTGTCATAGACATAGCAATAATTATGACACCGAGTATTGTGCCCGCGGACGAGTCCATGGCGTCGTCGGCTACGGGAACGTCCACGCCGCGGCCAGGCAGTAGTCTGAGCACCGGCTCACCTGCCAGGCAGCGACGCCTCACCACAGGTGGCCGGTCGCCGTCGCCGATGCTGCCACCCTCTCCCGCCGCACGCCAACTGTCACAGACCACCGCGGACATCCTGGGCCATCTGTTCTCGCCCACGGCCGCCTACCAGAGCCGCGCCCTACTCGCCTACTACCACCCGGTGCTGGCCAGCTACGCGGACCAGTTTGTGGCAGTACAGGGTGTTCCCGGCATCCAGCTGCTGTTCCAGTGGTACTTTCCGTGGCTGTGCCACTCCACCGACCTGCACATTGACCAGGTCACCGTCTCGGCCGCCACAATAACGTTTACCAGGTGTGCTGTGTGCAGACGGTGTATCTATCGTGCTGACACAGTCGCCAGCTCTGAACACGGAACAGTGAAGCGACCCGCGCAGCTGGTGGCGGTGGAGAGCACGCTGCGGTGCCCGCGCCTCACCGTGATGGGCCGAGTGTTGAGCCTTCTACGACTGCTACCCGCGCCGACATATTTGGCCACGGCGTCCACACTCGCCCTGTCAGCACCGTCGCGGCCCAAACCATCTCAGATGGGCGTGCGCATCACCACCAAACTGTACTGGATGGCCGCGGCAGACGTGCAGCAGGCCGCCCGCGAGCTGGGCGTCAACACCGCGATGCTTGCAACATCCATCGACGTGAGTGGTGTGGGAGGCGGCGGCGGCAGTATCGAGACTGTGCCACACGATCAGTGCATTGTCCACCATGAGGATCTGTACCGGATTGACGGGGCCATGCGAGCCATTCTGCTCTACCCGGTGTTCTGGCTGCTGCTCATGGCCCGGCTGGTGTTTGGTCTGTTTCAGCGCTTGTGGCCGCCAGCCCTCACACAGGCTGCCGCGTCTCTGCGTAAATTCGTGGCGCCCGTCCGACAGTCTTCCGACACCATTGTGGTCACGCCGGCACTGACACTCGCATCTGTCGAAGAGGAGACATCGGTCGAGGTGGCCTCACACTTCAAGTACGTCGTGGGTGCCATGCTTGTCGGGGTGCTGGTGCCGGCATTCGAGCGGGCTACGGGGCGCCAGCGTATCCGTGTGCGGCCACAGAAGCCTCGAGTGACACTCTCGGACTAGACTGGGCGCGGTGCTGGCGCTCAATTATTATCTCTCAATATAACTAAATTTGTTTAAATATCAAGCTGCTTGTCAAAGTATCTTGCATTGAACGGTATGGCACTGCGCTGCTTGGATTAAATGGGGGAACTATGTACACGGCTTCAAGCGGCCGCGATGTCTGAGCGGATTGAACGTGACATCATTTGAAAGCTGACTCAACCATATCAGTGTCTTGCTATAGGTAATGTATTGTACGCTCTTCTCTACACACAAAATACTTTCACACTCTACTATATTATTTGTATTTACTTCTTGTTCATCGCCGACCCTTGACGCCACCACCGCGCTTGATGGCTGCACCCTTCTTGGCACCACCGCCCTGTTTCTGTTTGCTGCCCTTGCCGCTGCCAGAATTGGACTTTTGTGTTGGTTTTGCCGCCGCCGGAGACTTGCTTGCTCCTCGCTGCAGCTTGTGCTTGTTCTTCTTGTTGCTGCCACTCTTGTGCGTGCCGCTGTTGGAGTTTGCATGTACAGCCAGGCCCTCGGCGCGCATCGCATACTCTTTGCGCTTGGCGTTCTTGGCGGCAACCTTTTGTTTAGTCTGCGCCGGTCCGAATGACTCTTCCTCGGCCATCATGGCCCGCTTGCGCTTCTGCTTCCGGCTCAGCCCCGCCATGGCCGACTGCTGCTTGGCCGACTGTTCCATGGCACGGCGTGTCTCGTCCGCCAGTATCTCGGCATATGGGTCGTCGTCAGCCTGTTCTGAATCATTGTCGTTGCCGCCGCCTGTTTTGCCGCTGCCGCCGCTGCCCTGCTGCTGAAGTCGATTGGTCTCCGCCAGCTTCTCGGCCGGTGTCTGGAACCATGTGCGTGCGGGGCGGCTGTATATCTGGTCCGCGTGCTGGATCATGTTCTCGGCCTTTTTCAGTCCCTGCTCCGCTTGTTGCATCTATATTATTATCAGTATATTGTCCGTTTACAACACCCACAGAGAACACAATTGTACGCACCGCCCGCTCAGACTTCTCCTCCAGCAGGATCTGGTCGATTGTGGGGCCAGCTGCGGCAATCTCGGCGCGGTACGTCTGCAGAATGGGTGCCGGCACAACGCGCTGCTTGACCACCTGTCCAGGCTGCAAGTTGCGCACAATCTGCTTGAGCATTTTGCGCTCCCGCTCCGCCACCAGTGTCACGGCACAGCCAGACCGGTCGTAGCGTGCAGTGCGGCCCACGCGGTGCACATACTTGTCGTACGCACCCGGCATCTGAAAGTTGATCACCGTCTCCACGCCCGAGATGTCCAGACCGCGCGCAGCCACATCCGTGGCCAGCAGAAAGTCCACGGAGCCGTCACGGAACTGTTCCAGCGACGTGATGCGCTGCATCTGCGTCAGGTTGCCGTGCAGTTCGGCGGCGCGCAGCCCGCGCAGTCCAAACACAATCTTCATGCGATGGCACTGCACCTTGGTGGCGAAGAAGACAATCACGCGGCGCCGGAATGTCCGCGTGCACAGCGCCACCACAATGGCCTCGCGCTGTGCCAGGATCTCGGCGCTGTCGGCATTGGCACTGGCGCTGGATGAAGATGATGACGACGATGTGCCGCAGCGCACACGCACAAACTCCTGGACCAGGTTGCCGGCCACCGAGCCGCTGACGTCCGGGTGCAGCCTGACTGGTCTAGTCAGCGACAGCCGGGCCAGCTGCGTGACATTGTCCGTCATTGTGGCGGAGAAGAGTAGTGTCTGGCGGTGGCGCGGGCACGCGGAAATCACTTCGGTGAGTTCGGCCTCGAATCCGTCATCCAGCATGCGGTCCGCCTCGTCCATCACCAGGATCTCCACGCCGTCCAGACTGAAGCAGGCCGAGTTGTGCACGTGGTCAATGAGCCGGCCCGGGGTGGCGATCACGACGTCGGGCCGCTGCCGTAGCTGCACCTCCTGCTGCTGCGTGGCCATCCCACCAACACACAGTGCAAATGTGATGTCGGTGTACTTGGCCAGCTTGAGTGCGACCGAGTGGCACTGTGCCGCCAGCTCACGGGTCGGTGTCATGATCAGCACGCGGGTGACGGCCACATGGCGCGGGCGGTACAAAAGCCGCTCCAGAATGGGTATGAGGAAGGCGGCCGTCTTGCCGGACCCGGTCACGGCACCGCCACAAATATCCTTGCCCAGCAGGGCCACCGGAATGGTCATGGCCTGGATGAGCGTTGGACGCACGAAGCCCAGATCAGTCAGCGCCTTTAAAAGCGGCCGAGAGACGTTCATCTCAGTGAAGGACTGCACCTCCTCGCCCGCGGTGACCGCCTCGTTGCTCTCTTCCGCAAAGTAGGCCGCTCTCTTCTGTGTCGATGTGTCAACACATATTCAGAGACAGAAATACCGATAGATAGAGATACAGAGAGAGCAAGCAAGAGAAAGAGAAAGAGAAAGAGAAAGAGAAAGAGAAAGAGAAAGAGAAAGAGAAAGAGAAAGAGAAAGAGAAAGAGAAAGAGAAAGAGAAAGAGAAAGAGAAAGAGACAGAGACAGAGACAGAGAATGAGACAGACATATAAACAGTTAACAGATGAAATACAGAAGAGCAGTCAGAAAAAAGATACACCGAGACATACAGAATAGAGACACAATAAGAACGATACCGCGAATTGTAAAGGGACAGTAGTACAATAGTGTAGATTACCATAGTCACTTGACATAGTTAAAGGTATGCGATAAGGCACCACGCGTTAACACTGTACAACATCAAGGTCACCCACCTTGTCCATGACACGGTCGGGAAGCATGTTCACTGAACCAGACCCTTGACTATATGGCTTTGGAGCGCGCAACTCGGGCAACTCGGCCACTTCGTCGTCGGCATTGTCGTCATTTGAATTAACATCATCATCGGAGGCATCAGAGGCGGAATTAGTGTCAGCCACATCCGACGCGTCATCCCGTTCATCCGTATCTGCCTGCACGCCATCGCCGAATTCACTATCTCTGCCAGAATCAGCTTGCTGGAGTCTCCGATGCTTCTCAATGGACGCGTCAATGCCGGCACCGCGATCGGCGCGCTTCTTCACGATAAAATTTAGTATAACAGAAATACACCATGCACGGATACGCACGCTGCTCATCATGGCCTTCATGGAGTCAAAGTCCCAGGCGGCGCGGGCACCCTTGCGCCACAGGACCGTGGACGCGCCAAGCGACTGCTCCGACGAAAAGAGAAAATCCGACGCCATATCAGATGCCGCGCCCCGCTTGCCACCACTCGCCGCGCCATTACCGCGCGCTGGAGATGCATTGGTGTCATCGGCCACCATACTACCCGCACCCACACCGGTATCAGAGTCGTGGTCTGACACCTCGGCGTCCTCGTCAATGGTCATTATCCATTTGGGCATTTTGCCTTTTCGTCAAGCGATGATTGATAAAGGGAATACGCGTGGTGTGTGCCCGATTAGTGTGATGCTAGGTGCTATATTATATTTATGAACGATGTATCAAGCACAGGCTTACATATACACACAATGGTATGTTTGAACTAGACCGCACGCAGGAGTTATAAAAATTCGTGACGATAAGCCAGAACTCTATTATATCAGGATGGCACTGCATCTATCAGACGGACCAGGCTTCGACATGGTTGAGTAAGAAGTACAGAATGATGGACGTGGAAAAGATGTCGCCTTGGAAGGCAGCATCCTTGTCAATGCGGTTGTTGCGCTGACGGAAACGCTGAATGACTTCCGGTGCAGAGTAGGCGATTGTGAGGCCATTGAGGTTGATCACATTGAAGCCTTCAACCAGATCGGCATTCCGGGAGAAGATGTTGGCTATGCCGAAATCTCCCAGCACACACGCGGCACCTCCATCACTGTCAACATCAATAAACACATTCTCCGCCTTGATGTCTCGATGGGCCACTCCTTTGCCGTGCATGAAATGCAATGCATTGCAAATGTCTTCGGCAAATATGCATACTTGCCCCTTTGTCTGCAAGAAGTTGCCTTTGATAAACGTGCGCAGATCGCCCAGTCTGTAGTACTTCATCAGAATGGCAAGTGGTTCCTCACACCAGCCCAGCATCTGCGAGATGTTACGGTGTCTGCCCAGATAGTGCATCACTGCAATTTCCTGGTCAAATGCTTGCGATGCTTTCAGCGAGATGGCTGACCGCGTGGGCGCCACAACTTTAACAATCAAAGAGCCGTCACCATTATCCTTGAGCAAGTTGTACGTAAATCCCTTGCCCACATACACCTCTCCGCCCCCGCCTTTTGCCAGCGGAGTGTCCCAGCGAAAGTCTCGTCCGGCCTGGAACTGCAGGAATCCCGGAATGGCGAATTCAGTATTGTCCACCATCAGCGTTGTAACATTGCCACCGGTTGCCGTGTATGTGCGGGTGCTAAAGTTGTTTGTTCGCATCACAGACGTGCTGGTGAAATCTTCGTACGCACGGCGCGGACTCTGCATTTCAATTGTTTTCATATTACTCGGAGCGCTGCGTCGCTTGCAGCATACACACACTACAACTGCAATGGCAGCTGCAGCCAATAGCACCACGCCACCAATGATGGCAATGTACATGACAGGAAGCGAGATGCCAGAAATGACTACCCCAGCTGGAGCTTGGACGCTGCTGTAATCAACGCTGGTATCGTTGGTGGTGCCATTTTGAGGCTGCTGCACAATGGCACATTGAATGTCCGTAGATCCAGCAGGACATGGATTGCATGCGCCATTGCCCACAATAGCCTTGTAAGTGCCGGATGCACACTGAATGCATAATGTGCCCACGGGAGCCCGGGTGTATCCCGCGGTGCACATTATAGATGTCGGGGTACAAACAGCGTTTGCAAAGCACGGCAGACAAGCATTATTGCCGGTCTCAAGCTTGAACTGGTTAGCGCCACACTGCACGCACGTGAAGCCGTCCCACTCGTAGCCTGGCTGGCATACGCAACTGCTGGCTGCAACAGATCCATTCCCCACGGTTGTGAAGCCAGTTTGACAGGCGCTGCAGTCTGCATTTCCCACGGAGGCCTTGTACGATCCAATGGCACAGTCGGTGCAGCTTGTCCCATTGTTGCCGCCTCGACCGGCCAGGCAGATGCAGTCTGTCATGCTAGTAGCTCCAGTAGACACTGTAATCGCCCCAGTCGGACAAGCGGTGCATGTGTTGTTTCCAGCGGTTGTTTTGAATGATCCAGCTGCACATGGCTGGCATGTGACACCGTCTAGCGCCAAGTAACTGCCGGGAGCGCAGCTGACAGATGTTGCATTGCACAAAGCGTTGGCAGGACAAGCAGTACAAGCGCCGTTTCCAACTGTTGACTTGTAGGTGCCAGCGGCACATTGTGAGCACTGAGTGCCATTGGCTGCCAAACTGAATCCCACGTTGCATACGAATCCCGTAGATGAGCACGATGCACTGTTCAGTGGGCATGCCGAGCACGTAGCATTGCTGACAACTGACTTGTACATGTTGACGGCGCATCTTCGGCGGGTCGGCGAAGAATATGCCGACGTGGCGCACGACGTGCAAGTTGCATTCGAAAAGTCTGTCTTGAACGAGTTGACCGGGCACGCTGAGCAGACCAATCCATTCCATCCATACCCCTTGGCACATGAACATGTGGCGGATGCCGTAGTGTTTGTGGACATTGTAGCGGGACATGACGAGCAACTTCCATTACCAGCCAGGTACTTGTACGTGTTCATTGGGCAAATATTGCATGCCATGGGGTTTGCAGATGGATACGTGCCAGTAGCACATATGGCCTGCGCACAGCTTTTGCACACGGATTGAGGGAGAGGAGTGAACGAGGTGGGATCAAATGAATATCGATAATAGAACGCCAGGCCACTGTAGTACGGCTGCTCTGTACAGTCTGGATAGCCGACAAACATGGCGCATGCGCCCAAATCCGAAACATATCGCAGCACAAATCCATAGTCGTTCTGCAAGATGCATGGATCTGTAGCATGAGTCACAGTTACGCAGTGCACAAGTTCACTGCACACTAGGATCAACGTCCAGCCAACCAGTGGTGTCGTACGTGTAATCCCAGTTCCAGCCATCGCAAACCAGCGAAGAATCATGGTCACTTTCCACCCAGAGGTGCCGCCTGTTGTAGTCACGATCTTGTTGTCATACAGCAGAGTCGCGATAATTCCATAGCCGTCGCTATATTCATAATCGTCCGTAGACTGAATACCTAGCACTATTGGCGAGTCATCTACTGTGAGCTTGAAGTCGGCCACGTGGGCTCTTGCTTGGGATAAGCTGTATGTATACCAATCTAATTCATTTAGTGGAACATTAAGCGTATAATTATAATTACTGTGGTTGTCTTCAATGGTGTAATTCGCCAACGAAGCCCAAAAGTATGTTTGGCTGCTAATTCTCAACTGAAGTGGTTTACTACCATTTTGGGGACCAACAGGACTCTCAACCACCTTGGACCATGGTTGAACACTCGAGTAGTATCCACCGCTATACGGGCACATATCATAAGTGATGTCTGGCACGGAAAATGAAATTTCCGGCCAATAAGCATCAAATCCGTATTCGGTCAAGGCTGGATCCGATGCATTCACGCATGTGCCATTGTGATGGCTCTGGAGTGATTGCACTTGGCGTAACTGCTTGCTGATTGGGGCGGCAGTCGTCTGGATGACATTCAGCACTTGCTGTTACCTTTCATTTTATGGGCCGCGCAGATTTAGTCTGATATATGTACTTATGTAATACCAATACAAGTTATAGTTGTCTTTACCTGAGGAAAAAACATAAAATTAAATTATGGTGGTTCTGTATTGTTTAGGTCTTCTTCAGTGATATGGAGACGGCAGTACTATGCAATGCTGACCACCTCAAACTCCTCGCCGTCCAGCCACTCGTCGTGCCCGGGATTCTGTGCCAGTGGTGTTGATGATTCTTCAGGCAGCAGATCCTCTGTGCCCACCGGCCATCCATCTTGATCGCCGGCGGGTATGCGCAGTGAGAGCGTGAGACTGATGGGCGCGGTGGACATTGGCAGAAACGGCGCGGGAACTGCCTTGACGGGGGAGGCGGTCACGTTGTCGGGTCCGCTGTCTTCGCCCACCAGAGTCTGGGCATCATCATCGTCACCATAATCATCAATCTGTCCAGACTCGCTCTGCGCGCCATCACGGCCGCCACACAGACTGGCAGGCGGTGTCGGCGGACATTGCAGGTTGACAATGCTGTCCGCTGCCACGCAATCCGCCTGGCAAACATTGACCAGTGTCTCGGCATCATCGTCGTCATCCTGTCTGTCAACTGCAGAGACAACGCGGCACTCAATGTCCGACACCTGCAACACCTCCTCGTCATACATGGCGGTGGCGCGCTCCACGATTTCAAACGCCGTATTCACCGCCGCGTCACAGACAGCATTCACATCCGTCTGGCAGTGCACGGCGGTCATCTCCGTGGCGGGCGCAGTCATTGTCCCCACACTGCACATCGTTGGCACTGCGGCCGCCGACACTTGAAAGTCCCCGAAACAGTCCTCAGCCTGTTCCGTATGCTCGCCGCCCAGCAGGCGCTCGCACTCGGCGTCCTCTGCGCTGGGACCGAGACGAACACGGGTACGTTTGGCGTACGGCAGAGGTGATCCACGCGCGGCCAGACGCGTCTCATAGCACCGCGCTGGAGTGGAAACATCGGCAGCAGAACTACATACTTCTCCGGGAAGTAGCGGTGCCAACTCCTCGGCAGTCGCATCACACACCAGACCCGCATAGCATGCGGCCGATTCCACTTCACAGCCGCACTCATCCACATCGCCATTAATCGCGGTGATGTTGCTTGCAGGCACTTCCGCAATTGGCGGCAGACGGCCCGGCGAGTACAGAAACACACTCTCGCGGTGTGCAGTCAGCAGGAGAGTGGGACGCGCCATGGCCGAACAGCGCCGAACCGAACGCATTGCCTCGGCCAGGTCTGCCGCGGTGCACAACGTGTTCAAATCACCTACAATAATATTGTTAAAATAGAATTTTCAGTTTTAGCAGCAATCAGGCGAACCGTTGGCGGCGGTCCAGTGCAAGCGCAGCCGCTGGTCCACGGCAACATTGAGCACCTGTCGCACGTGGCCCATAAACTCGTGGAAATGGGTGCTGGATGAAATGCTCGTCTGCACCGTGCAATCCATCTCGTCCTGCACAAATCACTGATTAGCCAAACAGCACTGTAAACACCGGTCACTCACATCGTGGCACTGTACGGCAATGCTGCACTCGGTGTTCATCTGTCGGATACTTGAATTGATGTTGTGTACGTGTGTATGTATGTATGAATGAGAGTTTGACGGGCGGGCGTATCACAAATATTGCTGCAGAGTGGCGGCAAGACAGCAACGCAGCGCTAAATGTCATTTCATTTCATTTCAAGCACCGGCGCGTCTCGGCCAATCAGAGACGAGATAATGCGGACGCGGCTGTGATTGGCTGCGACGCGTGGCAGCGTGAAAGATGCCCATTATTGCCCATTATTGCCCATGGGCGTAGAAGAACCACAAAGGACAACATAATATAATGCCATTATGAACAGATCTATCTATTGTAGTTTCTTGGGTTCTTTCGAGAGTGTGCCACCATGAGTAGACACAATGCCAGACAGAAGTTTGGAGGCATAGGTTTGCACGGTGACGAGGATGTTGCCGGCAGCCAGAGCAGTGAGTATGACAGCGCACGCACTCTCATATGAATGCCGAAATATCAAAGTGCACAGCTCTGCCGGGGTGGTTGGCACAGCGCCCCAACTCAACCATAGTAGCGTGTATGCCGCGTACACCTGGAACGCCTATGCATAATGCAAAGATAAATCTGAACTACTGAATTCAATAATAGTGTATAATCACGTACGTAACAGCCAAGAAGAAGGGGCAGCAGCACGGCCAGCGTGGCTACCAAGCTCTGCTGTGCTGGCAGTGCCGTCTCCGTGGTCAGATCCATCGGCCGTGCCTTCGCCAGCGCGCGCAACGTGTACAGCCGCGACTTTTGGTACTCGAACTGCAAAATCTGCACAATGCCTGCCGGTGGATGTAAATTGTATATATCTACATACTACTTACTATACGCACCCACATAGAGTGACAGCTGGAGAAAGAGGCGCCGAAAGTGCGGATGCTGTTCATGCAGCGGCCACACCAGCATCACGGCGGTCAGCATCACGCTGAGATAGTGGTGCCAGAACCACCACGCACGTATGTGGCTGCCATTCACGTGCAGGATGTGCTCGCGCAACGTGGCCGCCACGTAGCAGTACAGCACCCAGAACTGTCGCAACTTCTCCAGCCAGCCCCAGGCGGCCGGCACGCCGTCTCGCAGCAGTGTCAACTGCGCGAGATTCACCACCACCAGCGCCATGTCCACCATGGTGACGTGCAGTTTGAACTGTTCGTACTCGCGCTTGTAGGCCACGCGTTCGGCGGCGTGTATGCGGAACAGGGTCCGCGCCGAGGCACCGCCCAGCGACCATCGCAGCATGGCCCTGTAGGTGCATGGTCATTGGCAGGGTCCAGTACCTATATATATATATATATATATGTATCCCACTTTGACCGGCGCGGCATTTCCTCGTCCAGTTTGTGGAGCAGGGCCTGCACGGCCGCATCATCGCTGCCATCGTCGCCCCGAGCAGCCATCACGCGCTCATAGTCGGCCGTCAGCTCCGACTGCCTGGCATACAGTTCATTCTCCTGGCGCTGCAACGCCGCCCGCCGCGCCTGTATGATACATATACATAATTAGCGCGTGTATGTCTGCACGGGTGCATGGAGGGCGGGGAGCGTACATGAATAGATTCTAGCTCTGCCAACATCTTGTCGGTGATTGCAGTGTGTGCTGTCACAGACAGCCTGAAAGTATGCACAAGCATTTAATATATTTGCGTGCAAGTAGTATTTAATACTTTATAGACAATTGCTGTATATAATAACTAAACTATATCGTTGACAGCCACCATCACGACGGCTCTTGTGGCAGCGGGGACAGTGGAGACGGCGCGGTATCAACTGCTGGAGACAGTTTCAGCGAGTCGAGCAGGTTGACAATGTTCTTGTCGCCGTACGAGTGGCGCTGGCCGTGGCTGGGGCGGGAACGGTGCGTGTCCACCGCGTCAATGGCCACCTTCTCCATCCGCTCCTCGCTGCCATATGCTTTGGGGGTGATCTGTATGACGGCATGCAGCGGTATGTGCACGTATGGCAGTCGGTCTTGCGGGAGATTGAGGAAATATGCATCTACAATATGGTGTTACTTTAATAGTGTTGTATGTATACACATATAATACTTGCATATGGCACGCAGCACTGCTTGATGACCAATAATCAAGATATTCCTCTGCCGCTCTAATTCCATTATAATTGGTTCCAGTCGCAGCACAAGGTCCTGCCATCTTAAAGACTTGCACATTTACTCTATAATCGAACTAACCTTGTAGCTCTCGCCGGCCCTATACCGATAGTGATACTTGTCCTTGTCGCGTTCGGCAAAGTCCTCCGGGAATTGTTTCTGCACAAGGTTGATATATATCTATGTCTATACAATATACAATATACCTCCACCTCCTCGTAGGTGAGCCCATCGCAGACGCCGGCGTCAATCTCATCCAGCGCCTTCCACTGCAGCTTGGGATGCTTCAGGTGCTCGCTGGTCTGCAGTGTTCTCTTCAGCGTGGATGTCCACACCGTGAGTTTGTCGTGGTCTGCCCCGCGCACCAGACGTTTGACCACTTCGGGCAGCTGGCGGGCAAACTCCCGGCCCCGCGGTGACAGATCTGAATCTCCGCCAATCTTGCCCACCAAGTTGTACATGCTCTCCCCGTGCTGCGGGAGAGTTATTATACATATTAATATAATTTGAAAAGTACTCGACACATTAATATCGACCGTGGAGCGATATGAAGGTTCTGCACCAAGTTGTCAGACTGTGTAGTACTGCACAACACACTGCACACACACCATGAGGTAGTAGACGATGCGCGACTGCAGATACCCGTTTATCCTGTTGATAATAACCTGCAGAGTCAATAAGTAAATAAATGATTTTGATCCATTGTTAACATGCCTGACTGCCAATGTTGATCAGCTTGACAAAGGTGGCCATGGTCTCGTCCGCCTGTTCGCCCACCGTCTCATATATCTCCTCGTAGTGCTGAATACGCGCCATAAAGTCTGCGGCGGCCTTTTCGGGGCTGGTGTTCAGGTAGTCGGGGGAGGAGAGCTTCACTTCGCGGATGTTCTCCAGAATCAGGTCCATATCGTCGCATACCGACTCGATGAACATAACTTGCTTGCCGACACCCTCACACCGCGCCTTCAACCACTGTCGACGTTCCAGTGTGGAGTTTGTGGCCTGTACAGTATTAAGATATTATATATATATTCACACGTGTACACACATCGTAGATGGCCACCCGAGTAGCCGAGTGTTCCATGCAGCTATCAATGGCGGCAGCAGATGCATCTGCGGTATCCCGGAACCATTGCAGCATATCGCTGAGACACTGGTCGGCTGCCTGTTTCCGCAATATGTTTGCCTCGTCGTTGTGGGCGTCAAAGAACTGGTGCGGCTGCTGGGCGCCGGCAATCTTGCGCCTATATGTGCCCACATTGAACACCTACAGCCGTTATACTCGGTGCTTATACACTACTGTGGCCTGCTGACCTGTGTCCGTATGCCCATCCATTGCAGATAGCGACAAACTTTTTGTGCGATAAACGTCTTGCCGCGCGCCGGCAGACTGCACGTCAATGAGAGGATATAAAGTGCGGTGACAGCAAGTAGCGCACCCGACCAGTACTGCACGGATGGCATTAGACGGCAGTATCAAGACACACACACACACACAGCAACTATCACTCACTGCAGACAAGATCGGTGGTGTCGGAGCAGCTGTCAACGCTCTCATACCGCTCCACATTGTACCGGTCACCAGCAGTATTGTCAGACTGCACAACGGAGCCGTTGCCGACAGCGGCATTACCAGCCCCGTCACTCAGCGATGTGCCCGCCATGCTGTGAACGAGATTGTATTTCAGACTGATTTGCTTTTGTGTGTCCGTGAGAACTTTCACATACAGCCCTTAAGTATTGGAATTAAATTGACCAATCAGAGAAGAGCACAGGGAGCACCATCCAACCACTCAACGGCACCGCCAACAACGCATCCATCCATCCACCCATCCACTCACTACAATGAGCAGCGGCAGAACCGGAATGGCCGTCGGCCTCAACAAGGGCCACCCCACCACGCAGCGCGTCATGAAGCCGCGGCCGTCACAGAGCAAGGGCCGGGCGTCAAAGCACACTCAGTTTGTGCGCGGTCTGATCCGCGAGGTGGTTGGCTTCGCCCCGTATGAGCGCCGCGTGATGGAGCTCATCAAGAACAGCAAGGACAAGCGTGCGCGCAAGCTGGCCAAGAAGCGTGTACGTATATATATCTCATTGTGATCATGATGATGGTGATGGAAAGTGTATCTAATCATATGTGTACTAGCTGGGCACCTTTGGCCGTGCCAAGAAAAAGGTGGAGGAGCTGACGGGTGTCATTGCCGAGATGCGTCGCGCCGGTCACTGATCTGTCAATGTCTCTATGGTATCTTGGCATCGTACATAGTACAATACAGAGAGGATTAAGATCAAGTCCGGGGTGTCAGTGTGATGAGTGATGTAGCGGATTCCTGGGTGTTGTTGTTGTTGGCTGTAGGCTTTGTATGTAATGAAGTGTAGTGTGTTGCATATATAATGTGTATAATATAAGTATTTAATTGTATGATATGTAAATGTGTTAATCTTGTATTTACATACGGACCAATACGTATTGCAAAGACAGCACCAGCCTGCCTATCCAGTCATGTAATCCTATGCGTGTACGTGGCTTTGTATGTGCCATTCTACTGCATGATGGATACAGATATGCCCGTGACACAAGATTGTATATATATAATATATATATGTGTGTATATGTGTGTAGGTGTCAGTGTGAGTGTGAGTAATCATCACTACATACACTTGCCATGGACAGAATATGCGACAGAATAAGCGTGAAGGGCATTGCGGTGGAGGTGCGCATGCGCCATGACCGGTGGATGCGTGGCGGACACGCACAGCCAGCCACCATCGACTGCGTGCTGGCGGTTGATACGTCCGTGTGCGGCCGCAGCGATCACATTGGCGACACCGTGGATTATGTACGTGAGGGACGGGGACGGGGCCTAAGATACAGTGCTTACTGGGTAGAGCGCGGTGGCGCGTACAGTGGCCATGGCGGCGACGGGAGAGGCAACAGAGTTTGAGTCTGTCGCGGCACTGGCCGATGGTACACACCCACACCCACACCTTGATACTTTTAGCGGCTAACGGGCCATGCGCAGCCGTGGCAGAGCGGTGTCGACAGAGCGCGTGGTACGGCACAGTCAGAGCGCTCACTGTACGGGTGCACGCGCCAAAGGCCTGTCTGCACGCGCCGAACCTGCACGCCTCCATCACCGTGCACAGGCGTGGTGATTTGCACCCCGAGCACTGTCTCGACACTGGCCCGGTGCATGTCGCGGCTGTTCTCGGCGTGCGTCCGTGGGTGGGTGCATACATACTTCGCACACAGAGTGTCAACTATAGCATGTAGGAGCGCCTGGAGCCACAGCCGCTCACCATCAGTGTGGCGGTGACGAGTGACGCCGTGTCGGCGCTGGACGGATTCGTGGAGCGCACGGTAACGGCGGCCTATTGTCTGGTGCGCGACTCGGCATTCCGCACGGTGGAAGCGTTGGCGGCCGCGGTCACGCAGCACACCTTGACCGCGCACCGCACATGTCGCGTCACTGTGCGGGTGGACAAGCCGCGCGCACTGGCCGCCGCCGACACGGCCCGGGTGGAGATATCGCGCACACTCGCCGACTTTGTGGATGGGGTGGCCGATGTGGCGCCTCATCAGCATATGGAAGAGGAGGAAGAGGAAGCGGAGGAGGAGGCGGAGGTCTACATCGCCATCGGGTCCAACGTGGGCGACCGTGCCTGGAACATTGAGCGCGCTGTGCGGGCGCTGACGGCTGCAGACACCACCGAGACACGGCTGCTGGACACCTCCTTCATGTACGAGTCGCCGGCTGCCTACATCGTGGAGCAGCCGCCCTTCCTGAACTGTGTCATCAAGGCAGGTCTCTCTCTCGTGTGTGTGTGTGTGTGTATACATGTACTTATTCATACATTGCAGATTGCCACCAAGCTTGGCGCCAGAGAGCTGCTGCGACTGCTACAGGCCACCGAGACGCGGCTGGGACGCACGCCGACTGTGCGCCACGGACCGCGCGTAATCGACTTGGACATTGTGCTCTATGGCCGCCAGATCATCGACACCGACGAGCTGACTGTGCCGCACCCGCGTATCGCCGAGAGACCGTTTGTGCTGCTGCCACTTGCCGATATCACTTCGACAACACCAACAGCAATGGTGGTGCACCCGGTGCTGCACAACAAGACCGTCGCACAGATGCTGGATGCACTGCCCCTGGCTGCCAGGTCACAGTGCCGCCGCGTGACACCCGTCGGACCGAATAAGCAGCTGTTGCGCTGGCCAACCCAGCATGACGGCCGCACGCTGATCATGGCGGTGCTCAATGTCACGCCAGACAGCTTCAGCGGCGACGGGGACTGGCTGTACTCTGGCGTGGGGACTTCTAATACCCCGGGTGCAGCGGGCCTGAGCGCCGAGTGCCGACAGGTGCTGCGCGACAGGGTCCACGCGATGCTTCGGTGCGGCGTGGACATTATCGACATTGGCGGCCAGAGCACTCGCCCCAACGCGGAACTGATTGCCGAGGAGGAGGAGTTGCGCCGTGTGATTCCCGTCATCAAGTTTGTCCATCAATGCATCGACGAGTTCCGTGATGAGGATAGTGGAGCAGACGGCATTACCTCCACTGTCATATCCGTCGACACATTCCGGCCAGCGGTTGCGCGGCGGGCAATTGAATGCGGGGCCGCCATTGTGAATGACGTGCGCGTTGGGCCGCCAGACACTCCGACAATCTCGGCCCAGGTGATGACCGAGGCCCGGCACTGTTGTGCCTATGTGTGCACCCACTCGCGCGGCACCCCGTCAACCATGCACGATATGCGCAACTACACCGATGCAGACGCCGATGGCGGCCTGCTGGAATCGGTGCGCACTGAACTAATGGCTCGAGTGCAGGCGCTTCTCGACGCCGGCGCACGCAGGTGGAGCATTATCATTGACCCGGGTGTTGGATTCGCCAAAGCAGGCCAGCAAAACTTCGGGCTCCTCCGACACTTGCACATGCTGCGCACTGCACAATTCCCCGTGCTGGTCGGTCCGTCCCGGAAGCGGTTTCTCGTGCCGTGTGCCGATGATCTGCTTAAATCAGCCGATAGTTCAGCAGGCGATAGTAATGGTCTCTCGGCACAGCAAGTGGCGGACTATGCCACTGCCGCTGCGTGCACGGTGTGCGTTGCCAACGGTGCCGACATTGTCCGCGTGCACAACTTCCACGGCATCCAAGCCGCACTCCATGTAGCTGATGGCATATATCGCCACTGAATTGTACATAAATACTCTCTACTATAGGAGAGGTTAAGGCTGCAAGGCATACGTCAGACACTGTAAAGACTTATTATAATTATAATATTTTTTAATAATAGTGATTTAGCAGAAAGAGAGCCGAGAGAAGTGAAACCAGCAGCGAGACAACCATGGAGCCATGGGAACTACTTGCACCGCCTTTTCGCGGGTTCTTTGTCTCGCCGCGAAACACTTTAAAGAAATCACTGGCGCCACTAATTTCTCTCGGCGCGCGCTGCGGCTCCACGTACTCGTAGGTGGCCGTGTACCCGATGCGGTAGTCGGTGTCCGCGAGCGCACCCACCACACCACCATCATCACCCATGATGTGTGCGTCCAGTAGGAAGGCCGTCTGACCACCATCACCAGCGCCACTTGATACCGCCTTGGAGTCCGGCTTCGGGTCGGGGAACTTGTCGGGCACGTTCCACAGCAAATAGTAGTTGCCATTCACCCACTGCTCGCGCTTGATCTCGTGCTCCGTGACAATGTCCATCAGGTGCTTGTTGTCGCGGTTGTATATGGCTAGAGATATCTTGGTGGGCCGTGCATTGACCGGTCCCACCGCCAGCTCTGCCTTCTCAAACACCATTGCCAGCCCGATGGTGAATTGCTGGCCATAGTAGACGGTGCTGGCGGCCGTAGGTGACCGAATAGATATTGTTACTGCAACACGCACAAGTATTAATATATTATAGTATACTATACATGGACATACGTGGTAGAGTATCCGTGAAATCAACGTCGAATGAGCGCGATTGATCAAAGACGAGTTTGGCGGCGCGGCTGTCATAGCCCCACACCATCAAGTACCTGGCATAGGGATATAATATACAGACTATATATAATGTGAGGTTATACCCTTTGAACTGCAGACGATCATCATCCAGTTGCAGAGTGTCTGGCACCGTCCACCGCAGTGAACCCACGGCATCGTTGCCGGTGTTGGCCGACACATTGCTCCCAAGCAGCTGCACGGGATCCAGCTGCGTGTCCGAGTGCAGCTCCACATGCACGCCGTAAGACAATTGCGGTGTCGGCAAACCACTCTTCCACGACATCTCCTGCACATTGCCCGGATAGAACACGGAGCTATCAGTCTGATCGACACTGGCGCGGATATTCAACGAAGTGCCTGTACATGTATAAGCTATTGTATATCAGTGATTAGTTCAAGCACGTACGAGAGCCGAAAATTGCTTGGAACTGAAAGGGGCCACTGACGCCACGCTTGTGCTCTTCCGCACTGTCCACAATGGGCGCGATCACTATGCGGAATCCATGTCGACTGTACACGAATTCGGCCGGTGTTTTCCTGCGTGGCGTGTCAGTCATAGATCACAATAGGTATTGTAAGGTGGCACCATTCGTAGAGGCCATCTATGCACGTGTAAGCATTAAAACCCTTATAAATTGTAATATACCGTTCTCAGTGTCTGATACTATAGTCGAGTGCAGCGTTGGCACGCCAGACGCGGAATTCAAATGCAACTCAATCTTGACGCGCAGTTCTGCAGGATGAATATATTTACCATCTGTCATACGCGACATAGCGCACACGCATGCACGCACCTTTGTATGGCAGGTCCACGTCGTTCAGCTTCCAGCGAATGGGCAAGATGGCGCCCGAGAGCCAGCGACTATGCGGACTCGGGTCCACCAGCGTGAAGCGCATAGCATTCACCGCGCACGCCACCAAGCCTGCCGTCCACAGCAGCGCGCCAGTCCATCTGGGAGCCATATTGAACAATAATAGTTTAAAATTGAAGAAGAAAAAGGATCAAGCCCCTGGTATCAACAGCGCCACAAATTAAACTAGTTTACAAACTAATAGCAAAAATACACCATCAACAGCGCATAGCATACAATGTACATTGCAGAGCACTTCAGCGAGCACAGCCCAGAAGTGTTGCCACCAAAGAGCCCCGATCGACAAATCGGGAAGCGGCGAAAATCAGCGAAATGACCGTCCAATCAGCGATGCGCATTCAACAATGATCGGCGATCGTCGACCAATCAGCGCTGGCGGCGTTGCCGTTTATAGATTTGTTGGCGGCGCGGCTATAAATGCGATATCGCGCATACAGACAACTCTTCTTCACACGTATACAAGTACAGCATATCCAAGTATATCCAAGATATATCCACGCAGATAATGTCCAACTACCGACCACTTGCCGTGAAAAACTCTGAGCTGCCAGCCGCTGACCGAGTGTCACAGCTGATCCGCGCTGTAAACCATGTGACGCCCAGCGGCACTTCCATCGGATGCAGCAGCAGCGCCGACATATCAACACGAAATCCAGTCCTGGTCACGCTTCCCGCGATAAATTACCCGAATACCTTTCACTACAATCAACAGCTGATGCAGCAGCAATCTGATCATCAACACTGCTACTGCAACTGTCACCACCAAGACTTTGGCATCGCCGCTCAAGCACTCTCGAACGTAAATGCCATGTATAATGGACTTTGCCCGCAGCTCTATGCGGGAGGTACATCACCACCACCATCAGCACCACAGATCACGGACACCACAAATCTAAACTTTGTGACTCTGGGAGCGTCGTCGATCATCGCACCGCCACCATACAAGCGGCGCCGAGTGTCGCGCACGGCTTTAGCAAGGCAGGAGCTGCTGCTGAAGTACACGTGCGTCGAGTGCGCCGCTCAGTTCACTAATCAGCGCTCGCTGCAACGACACCGCTATGAAGAGCATGATGCCGAGCCAGCGTACCGCTGTGAACAGTGCGGTGCACAGTTCAGTCGCAGCGATGCACTGAAGCGCCATCAGCGCGTTGCTCAGCTGCATTACGGGGGCTTGTGCCGTCAGCGTAAATAAGTCGCGTGCAGCCGTTTGGTGTAAACAATAAATATTTGTATCATCAATTCAGACTCGTGGTAGCGTTGAATCTAAAGTTTATCTGCCAGAACACTTGCGGTGCTGTCAAAAGATGATATATATCACTGATGGCGCATTGTCCACGGTCTAGCGACGCTATCCCTGGCTGGAAGGACCTATGAGCCAAGATAGATCAGAAGCGAAACTGGTGGCAACTTCCTTTGGTGTCTATAAATTTATGGAGTTTATGCCGAATGGCCGGTTCGTCTTGCGCAATCTTTATGAGCAAGATACTCTGCATTCACTGCTGCACAAACAAAATTCCAGCATACAAAGGCCTGCTCGAGCAATATTGTACTCACTAGCTGTGGAAATGAAGCCGGTTAAACCGGGTTAATGTGGCCAAGGTCGCGGATGTGGCTAACTGTCACCGATGAGCGGATAATAGAGTATCTAAACTAGTATCTAACTAATACACTAAAAACAACAAGATCTTCACGGAAAAACAGTTCCTTCCTTTGATACGTAAATTAAAGACTGAAAGACTTTATTATATGAAGAGTAAATATTACAATGAAATGGCTCGAAGAAATGGCTGAAGAATTAATCAGAATGGTAGGGTTCGGCACGGTAGAAGGTCGCCAATCCGACCAAAGGCCAGTTTATAACTGAAAGTTTCAGCATCACTTGAAAGAGTTCCCGTAGCAGCGCCGGTTTGTCTCGGGCGTAAGCAACCACATCCATTCCATGTGAATCTCTGCTGGCCAGATACGCTGCATCTACACTCGTATGTTGCAGTAACTTGCGCACCGCTCTTACATCTGATGAGCGAGTAAAATGTCGAGCAGCAATGATCAGTGGTGTTGCATTGTCGGATCGACGCCGGATAGTGATATCTGCACCATGCTCCAGGAGCTCTGATGCCGCCCACTGCCGATCACTCTGGAACGCATGTTGTAATGCAGTCATTCCCGCTTCATCGTAGGATATTTTATCGATGATGGCACCATGGCGAATAAGCGCATCAATATGCCGGGCTTCATCATTCAAGGCGGCTACCATCAGCGGCGTTCTACCCCGCCACACAAACAAGTTGATGCAATGCTGTTTGCCTTTTACAAGGTCGATTGGCTCTAACAAGCTGTTAGTCATGATCTCGTCTTTTAGCTCAAAAGCTTCTCGAGGTAAACTGGCTTCATATTTGAGATACAATTCCTTGTATCAAAGGCAATCTTGCTCAGTAGAGAAGAATAATTTGTATTCGAAGATGGTCGGAACTTCATCTACCATCAGCGCATCTTGATGATAGATGCTCTGAGCTCGTCGAGTTTATTCACGTTGTCGCAGTACTTCCATCAGCCGGGTTGCCTCTTTCGATACTGATGAAGATGGGGTTGCCTCTTTCGATACTGACGGAGATGGCGATGTCTTGAATACGTAGATCAATTGGTTTCCTGTTTCAAGAATAGTTACTTTTTCCGCAATGAAATTGCGATGGCCAGTATATGGCTTCAGGGGGGCGAGAGTGACATAAGGCGCAACGTTGCCTACATCACCATTAGTGAGGGCAGCATAACATGTGTACATTTATCTTGGATACCTTCATTTCCTGGAGGCGCTGCTGCCACCATCACGCAACCCAGGCTGAGAACCGCCGCAATCATCTGCTGTAAACCGCACACCGATTTCATTGTATCGGTTGAAGTGGCAGTCATATTTGCGATTTGCGCGTTTGCGCGTTTTTCGCTTTGCAAGCAGCTGATTGGCCAACGTGTTGGCCCCTTAATGTCAGCATAATGGTGGCGCACAGTTGCCAAATATACTCTCTTTTTATTGTGGCACATGAGACGGCGATGGCACCGGCAGCGCGGCAGTAATGGAACTAAATACATCAACATCAACATCAATATAAATTCTCTCTTTTTGTAAACAAGTATGACAGCTTGCGTCATCCCATGTTTTTATGCATAGGCAATTTAAAAATAATATATTATATTATAGTAATTTATAATAATGGTTCACATCTGGCCGCGGCGGCGCAAACGTCTGAGCGCTTGTAATTTCCCAGGCTAGCTCCCACTTTTTAATGCGCGTCAACTTTCCACCAACAGACGACAGTTCTTGTAAAAGAAGTAAATTGCCACGCGCATAATCGACAACATCCATTTCATTCGAATCTTTCAACGCCAAATACTTGAAATCTACCCGCGGATTCCGCAACAGTGTGCGCACAGCTTCAACGTCTTTATAGCTGTCAAAGTAGTGAGAGGCAGTTATCAGCGGTGTTGCATAGTCCAGTCGACGCGCAATAGTTATATCAGCACCGCGTTCCAACAACAGCTGGGCCGCCCCAAATTGCTGAGACATGAACGCAATGTGCAAGCACTTTGTCCCCAAAGATCGTGCGATATTTTGTTGACGTCGCCACCGTTATCAACCAGTAGCCGGATTAGGGAAACATGTCCATATTGAGCGGCAAGCATGAGCGGTGTGAGGCCCCATGTAACAAACATATTGATATAGTCTTTGAATTCGGTGATGAAATCTTCGCCTGATATTTTGCCAGGCAGGTCATAGCGATCGCCAATAATGCACAGGTCGCGAAGAATAAACGCTTCCGGTGGGAGACTCTGCTCGTAGTCGCGATAAATTGCATTGTAGCGCTTCTCAAGGTCATCACCGTAAAACTTTTTGATGCCAACAGTAGGCGCAGCACGATGCCAAGAATGGCGCGCATGCGGTGAATGGATGTCGCTCCATGCCTCGGCATGGAGGGTGGCATCATTAGTCATTTGTTCAGATGCCAGCGCCATGGTTTCGCTGCCATCATGCGCCCTAGATCCATCAAGCGGCACGAGTGGTGGGAGGAATAATCCATAGACATCATCGTCGACAACACTAAAAACATCTAAATATTTAGCATACAACCGTGTGCCCATAATGAAGTGATCTGACTACTTGCCATGAATAGCAGAAGACGTGGCTCCAACAGCGCAACCGACGCCAAGCAGTACCAATGCAAGCAGATGCGAAAACTTCATTGCAAGCTTGAGGGATGCGCCACATTTTGCGGCCCCCATTCCATACGCGCACCAGCTACATTTGAAAATAATTCAAGTTGAATAACGCGCCCACACGTTGCACGGATGATTTTAGTTGTCAACGACGTCGATTTTGTATATGGTAGTACACGCTGTCGCGTTCTACAATGCAATTTGTACACAGGATAGTTTAAGTGACAAACTCAGTCCGATTATCAACTAGTAAATAACGCAACGATGTCAACGTTTAAGGCTTGCTAATTATTCATTCGGCGCCCCTTTAATCTGAATTTTTGGTTACCTCTTCTTGGCTTCTTTGTCCCGTAGTACATAAATGGGCATGTTGACGGTCATTGAAGCGTGTTCGAAGAATGCGCTTCTTGGACAGTCACAGCATAATCGATTATATGCTCCAATGTTTATATTCCAAGTGTGTTAGTATTTCCATTGGCAGTTACCGCACTTATCATGCAAGACACTTGTAATTCCTGCCACTCATTGCACAAAGTCGCTGTAACCGAGGGCAGCACAGTGTGACTGTCACAATAGACACGCTATAATGAGAATGCTACACTCTACAATATGAAGAGCTATTACATTGACGCACATCATAAAGTTAATTGATCAAGTGCGTTACTTAATAGATCGATTGAGGCGATATATGTATATCAACATCAGGCAGACTGGTGCAACTGGTGCGCCACGGCCAACTGCTCCACCGCCAGACTGGCCTGCACAACCGCGACCGCCTGCCGCACCGTCAAGTATGCACGCGCCGCCTCCAGCCACGGCTCCGCGGCCCACTGACACCACACGCCGCGCAGACTGTTCAGCTCCAGCACCGCGGCCTCCACGCCGTTGCCATCACTGGCATCCCCATAGAGTGCCGATTCCGCGCGTGCCAACACTGTTTCCACCGAGTCGGCGGTTGTTGTCGCTGTGGAAGTCGTCGATGATAGTGCATATTCTGTAGCAGCCGTGGGCGAGAGTGCCGCGGATAGCGACTGCAACTGGTGGCGGAGGTGTCGCAGCCAGGCAAGCACCGACGACCAGAGATAGTGTTCCAGATTGTTGCCAGAGTCCGTGTCGGGCATGGCGGCCACGCGGCGCACACTCTGCACCGTGTCGCGGAACGAGTGGCGGAGTTGCGCAAGTGACGGCACCGCATCCACGCCGGCCATGCTGTCCAGGGCGGCAGACACCACCGCCGGCACATGCACGCCTCCCAGGGCGGGTCGCGAGTGCACAACAGAGTCTGTGCCGCCGCTGGCTGTACCGTCCAGCGCCATCTGCTGCTCTAGCCGCGCCATGAAACCATTCCACTCCGCGAGGTGGTGCTGTTGTGCGCGCGACTCGCCAAGCAGCTGCGTGGTGTCGCCGAGCCGCTGCTCCAGCACCGACACACCCAGCGCCAGCTCTTGCAGCCGCGCCAGTCTGCCATGCCGCTCCTCGTCCAGACGGCGATGCAGCTCGCGGTCAAACGTGGCCTGCATTGCGGCGGCCTGGGCGCGCATTTCCGCGGCGCTCTCGGCATGCGCGGCCGCCAGCGACTCCTCCAACTCTAGGCGGCGCTGTCGGCCGAGTGTGTCGCGCTGCTGTGCCAATGCCTCGTCGGCCGCGTGCTTCTCCGTGGCCATCTGTGCCTGCCACTCGGCGCGCTCCCCGGCCAGCTGGCGGTCGGCGGCTGCGGCAATGGCGACCTGTTGGCGGTGTGCAGCGTGCTGCATCAGTAGCGGCACGTCCATCTGCAACAGGTGGGCGATTATGCGGCGCTGTTCCGCATGGAAGTCGGTGTCGGCGCGGTGGTCTTGCTGGAGAAGCTGTTCCAGGTGCCGGATGGCGCCGTCGAGCAGCTGCGACACTTCGGCCACGCTCGGATCGGCCGTCAGCTCGGGTGTATTCCACTGTGGTACTGGCGGTGGTGGTGGCGACGCCGGCACAGCATTTGTCTTGTCGGGCGTGGCCGGGGCGGGTGCCGCCGCAGCAGCTTCATTACGGTGGCCGGGCGCGGGTGGGGCTTTGCCAGGCGGCGCGGATATCTCTGGCGTGGACAGCGAGACGAGTAGTTGGCGACCCGTAGCAACTGCGACGCCATAATACTGCAGAGCAACCAGCCAGGTTTGCTGCAAGTCGGCAGGCAGCACTTGCTCTATGGTGGCGTGCACGGCGGGCGAACTGTGCGCCGCGGCCACGCACCCAACGCCCACACCCAGCGGCACCGCGCCCACAACACCCGCATAGAAGCCAATGCCGCGGCGGCGTCCAGACGCTTGTGAGGTGGCGGCTGTAGTCTTGGGCGTGGTGGCCGCGGTGCTGTACGCGGCGGCGGTGGCGGCTCTCGGCGCTGCAAGAGTGCCGGCGGAAACCAGTCGGCGCAGTGCTGCTGCCGGCTTTTGCATTTGTTATTGCCGTTAAGTGTAAAAACAGTCAAGCAAGATATATTCAAGCCACCATCACACATTTATTTACGTGCAGGCAACTCTCTTGACACAGTTCAGGCAAGCTTAAAGCCTCCATCAGCAACTTTACTAGCAGCTGTGTATTAGCATGTGCAGAGTTTGATAATGCAGTGCAGACATTTAATCATGGTTGGTATTGACAAACCACAAAAATTGTTGACAAATGCCGCCACTCAGCCTGCTGCTTGGCAATTGTAGCTTGTCCTGCTATTGCTGCACATTGTAGTGCCAGCAATGCAATTGGTGCCATATTGTAGGAACAATCAGGGGTTGTGATCCAGCAATACAGTGGAAGTGAATAGACAAGTTAAACATATTTTAAATTCAACTTCAGGCATGCTATGCGGTGCCCTCATGGTTACTCCCACTCCCAGGACTAATCATACACATATCATTGAAAATTGTTTGCCATCAATATTGCAGCAGTACTAAGCATGCTGGAATGCATCTGTTGCCCATACAACAGAAGGAAGAGCATGCCAAACACAAGCATGGTCCCTGGAGCAAATAGAGGCAGAAATTATTCCACATCCTGATGTTCAAATAAGCTTTTAACAGCACAAGGATGCCCTGGTTGCCTACCTTTTTGATAAATTAAAAAACAATTCCAAAGCATCAGTTGAAATCAGCTGCTATCATGTTTTTTGAAAGCTGTCATAATCTATGCATGTAGTAATGGGCTCTTATTATCTGCTAAGTCTTGTAGCACAAAACCCAGCATGTAGCTACTGCATAAAAGGTAGTGACAAGCAGCAACAGGGGATGCAGCAAAAAGGACATTGATTTTGGACAAATAATACTGTCAAAAACAATACTTTGGATAAAGCATTGGATAATGTGGACTTGCTCTGGCATTCCATGGAGATTGTGTCTCCTATGAAGATGTTCTTCACCATCCATGATGTTCATGTGTTGTGGGCCTTAATAGATATCTATTAGGTGCACTTAGTCTTACTCCCTGATCAATGAAAGGTTTTACACCATTATCCCAAAATTTCAAAGTTCCATACTGAATGAAAAGACATCTATTCAATACAACAAGCTTAATTAATAATGTACAATGACATGAAGATACTATGACAGTTGCTCCTCCTGCATGATAAGTGCAACAATATAGTGTGTAGGATCCAGGGGGATCTGCAGATAAGATACCTGGACAATGGGATTGATCAATAGACAAGTTACCAGTGATTTTATTGTGACTTGGCTGCCAGGCCTGGTGTCTGCCTGAAGAGGGTCCTTCCTGCCCCCAGGCTGGATCCTACATAGTGCTACTGGTAGCCTGCTGCATGCCTGGCTTGGTCATTATATCTTCAAAGAACAAGCTTTTCAAGCTCACATAAGAAGACTATGGTGCTGCTATTCAATGAAAAGAAGAAGAAGGTTCTTGCAATGTCAGATAAATCTTTACAACAGATGCCAACAGCATCAAGCATTAGATTCCACATCTCAACTGCACAGATGATCTGGGCACAAAATGCATAGAAGTGAATATCAAGTGGCAAAAGATGACAAAGCCATGTAACAAATGATGATGTGAAGGATGAAAGTAGCACCAATCCAGTATTGCAGGGCTATTGTGCAGTAGCAGCATAGTTGGAGCACTTGCATTTGATCAGGGTGTTTACAACTCAATAATAACAGCAAAGATGTCCCTGTGTTCCCCAAGTGCGCCGCTACAAGTTGGCCGCGTCGCGTCGCGGCTAGAAGCACGGGTTAATTGCTTCTATTTAGTTTCCTTTTCCTCCCCTTAACCCCTGGACCGCGTACTACGTCGGGTTGCCCGCCCCAACTCCCCCTCAGTCGCAGGTCCAGGGTTTGCAGGGTGTCCACGCTGCCTCCAGTACTGTGTGATACAGTCCCAATCGTAGAAGTTGTCCAACTCACCGGCTGGGGGCGACAGCACTGTGTCAATAGCCACATGACACCACGGCTCATAGGCATCAATCGACTTGGCAGGGTGAAAGCCCTTCACCACCACGTTGTGCTTCTGGCAGGCATCACAATCATCGACCACCGCCTGCAGGTCACGGCGTATGCCGGGCCACCAGCAGTGTTCGAGCCACAACGTCTGCTCCATAGCTTTGGCACCAGCATGCCCCAACAAGTGACACTTCTCCATCACCGCAGCACGCTCTGCCACTGGTACCAGCCGTTGCTGCTCCTCTGCAGCCTGCCACTCCTGAGTGTTGCGCTGCATTACCTCTGCGGCATTCCGGATGACTGCTGCCAGTGGCGCCGGCGATAGATCCAGCCCTTGGTGAGTCAACACACCACTTGTCATACTGCCGGGAGAGTGCATCTGCCACCACGTTCGCTGGTCCTGGCACATGGTGCAGCACAAAATCAAACTCGAGCAGGTCGTCTAGCCAGCGGTCCAGCATGGCATTGGTATGCTTCTGCGTCATCAAGAAGGTCAGTGCCATGTGATCAGTGTGCAAATGGAACCGACGGCCCTTCAACAGCTGCTCAAATTTGCGCAAGGCCCACACCACGCCCCACAGCTCTCTCTTGGTGGCCGAGTAGGACCTCTGCGCCTTGCTAAACGACTTGGATGCTGCGGACACCAACTTGAGTGGCTGGCCATCTGCCGGCCGCTGCATCAGGGCGGCACCCATGCCAACCAGAGATGCATCGACAAAAAGCTCCATGTCGCGCGAAAAGTCGGGGTATGCCAGCACTGCGTCGCCGCGAAATGCCTCGCGCAGCATCTCAAACGACTGGCGCATCTCATCACTCCATACCACCTTGCCAGTCAGATTCCCAGCCAGCGTCAATGGCCGTGCCTTGGTGGCAAAGTGGGGTACATGGTCGCGGTAGTAGTTGGCCAGCGCCACAAGCGACTTCAGCTGCATGACAGTGATGCGTTGATGGCAGCTCCCACTCGAGTATCTCCTTGCGCAGCGCTGGGTCCGGCTGAATGCCAACACGTGTCAACTTGTGGCCCAGTGCCACCAGCTCTGCGGCCACCCAAACGCACTTTTCAGGCCGCAACCGCACTTGGTACTTGTTCAGACGCTTCAAAATCGCCACACCACTGGCAATAAAGTCGTCCAAGCTTGTAGAGCTGTGCACAATATCATCAACGTAAGGTTTCACCCCATCAATGCCATCAAGCATCACTGTCATGGAGCGCTGAAATAGCGACGTGCTACAAGACTTAGCAGATAATAAGAGCCCTGGGTATATAAGTCTGTAAAAGGCAGCTGCCTTCATATGGAAAAATCCCCCTAACCCTGATTTTTACCGCTTGATTCCAAAATCGAGCGGTCAATTATACAAACTATTCAGGCTTCCACATTAACACCTTTATCACTTAATAAATATTGTAGAGCTTCAAATTTAACTCTAGGTCCCATTTGACACCAACTTGAGTGCTCTTCTCCTCATGTAGTTATTGTCCGTCAAAGTTTACAGGGTCAGCTTCTTAAAATCAAGCGTCAGACTCGGGCTGCATACTGACCACGGCTCTCCTATGCTGTGTCTCAAACGCGGTTGGCATGGCGCTTAGATTCGTGGAGTTTTTATATGAGCGTGTGACGCGACGCACTTGTGCACTTGTGTGTCCTGTCCGCCCTTGCTTTATTCCACTGATTCATGCCGTTCCTAGTGCTGCACATCCGTTCCTGGCTGGCTCCATGTATGTATGTCTTGTCTGTGCACATTCATGCTCATATTCTATGCAGTGGCGTGGTTGCTGCATTACTGGTTGCATGGCAATAATGCAACTGCCGGTATGGACTGCAAGTGCTCTCTCTTCTCGCTGCACTGCGCAGCTAGTGGGCACCGCACTTGATGCCATGCAAGGTGCTTGTGGCCACACTGTGAGGTCTGTATCTTGTGCTCTCCTGAATTTGTGCTCATTCTTTACAGCTGCCGTGCCATTTGCCACCTATGCAATCCATGCATGCCTCTACTACTCCGGGTCCAGCAGTCACATGGTATGCCTGTTTACATGCATTCTATATGCTACTCCACTTTTGCTCATGCTGTTGTGCTAGCAGCCCTGTAGCATGGATCCTCTGGTATGTAAATGCAGCTGCTGTATCCACGTTGCTCACTCTTGCATGCAGTGTTGCATGTGCTGCTCTGATGTGTGTGCTGCTGGCCACATGTGGTGCGTTGCTTGTATCCATGTGCTTACCTGCCACAGATGCACCTTTTTTTGGTGACATCAGCTGTAGCACCAGGTGGCCTCTACACAGCTTCTAAAGGTGTGTGCAGTGTGTGCATGATTACTTTTTGATGTGCTCATGTGAGACAGATTCCACAGGCACGCTGAAAATGCTGATGTGCACAAACTTGCTTTATATGGCTCAAATGGTATGATATGGATATGTGGTAATGTTGTATCATTAAGTAATCATGTGTAGGGTGTAATGTATTCTCTTGGTACATAAGCTGTATTCCTTGTACATCCATGCCAGCATACGTGCTATATTGCATAACAAATGATTGCTTACCTGTACTGTACTTGCTTTATTCATGTCACGTGTTGTATGCCTGCCTGTTCTGTATTATATCTGAAGGCAACACCAATGGATACTTGTGTATTCTCTCATCATATCTTATGCAACACTAATGGATACATTTGTATCATCTGCAATACATATGCTCGTTAAAGTAAGGCATGTGCAATGCTACAATAAATAAATAAAATGTTGCCTCTACATTTCATAAAACCCACTGCATATTATTAATTCCTTGATTATTGGACGTTGGCGTGCTCCGCCCCTGGGGTTTGGACTGGGGGCCCCAGCACCAGAGAATGCAGCGGCAGGAGGCGGGGGTGGCGCCAGCGGCGCAGAGCCGGAAGCCAGCGCATGAGCGCCGTGCAATGGGGCCAGTCCAGGGGCCCCAGGGTAGCCAACAGACACAGCCAAATCTCTTGCACCGGTGAGGAAGCGCGGTAGCATCACTTGAATGCTAGATTTGCAGCATGGCATAGAGATATCACGTAAATACCATAAACACATACAATAATTAAGTGAAGCCTGTTTCAATCAGTTGGTGTCCATGCGCACTGAGCCACCAGACATGTGCGACACGTAATCGCTGCCACGTGTGCATGGAAAATTTTGCGGCTAGGTTGTGCATGCTGAACCAGGCCTGTGTCAGGTCTATTCAGTTGCTCAACGCGTCAACTGAATATGCCTTATTCTCTCATGCACAGTCCGGCGCTAGCCAAATATGGCGTGGCATATCTACCAGAGTTCTGCAAACCAGGTCGGCTATAGCACAAGTATTGCATTGACTGCAAAGCGCCCAGCGCCATATGTATCGGCTGCATTGTTGTGCGCCATTTGATGCAGACAAAGTTGTTGGTGCCGTGGCAAGTCTAGGCGGCCAAATCACCACTGATGTTCCCATTATTGACGGGCCGCGTGAAGCCATTGCTGGCCTGACAATCCACGATGGTATGCATTTGATATGTAGCTCTATTCACGCATTATTTAATTGTGGTTAGTTAGGCTTTACGGTAGGCTTTATTTAGCTAGCTGGTGTGGTCGGAGGCCGCCGGGGAGGCCTCAGGCGCGAGAGGTTTCAAGGAAGGCGCGTTGAAACACTTGGAAGTCGCCGTGATTGAGCAGTGAATCAAAGATCGTCAAGTTCTCCCCGTCAAATTCACGCTGATCGGCGTCGTAGCGGTTCCAGTACTGTTCAGGCACCACGGGTGGCGCCAGCTGGTTGTGATGGCAGTGCGCGCGGTTGAAGCGGGTGGCGCACCGGCGGCAGTGTGCAAAGTGGGCATTGCGTCGCCATGCGATGGCGGTGCGGCGCGTGGTGCGGTCGGCAATGTTGAGCACGCGGTCCATTCCGGCGGGCGTGCGGCTTGCGCGAGAGATGTACGTCGTCAGCTTGCCATAGGCGCCATTGACAAATGAGTCGTAGCGGCGACGGCGCACAAACGTCTTCAGCGTGGGCGGCGGCTCATTGTTGGCGTCGGCGGCGTGCGCACCGGCAGTGTAGGCGTGCACAACCGGGTGACGGAGGAGCGGCAGCATGAGCGACTTGGCGTAGCGCACCCGGTTCCGAAGCACCGAGGTACGTTGCAGGCTTGTTGAGTGTGTATGGCGGCGACTCGTCGATGTGTGTAGACCATCGCGGCGAGATCGGAGAGCCGGTCGTCCGGCGCGGCAATGGCGGCCATCGAGGCGACGCACGAGCGGAGGTTGGCGACGTGGCGCAGTTGCAGGCCAAAGACCCAGCGTAGCGCGCGCATGTGCAGTGCTTCGAACCGGCCCTTGATGGCCAGCACGGTTTTGTGTTTCGCGCCGCGCGTCTCGCAGAACGACCAGACGAGCGGCGCAATGTACTCGACGATGGGTCGGACAAAGGCGCGGTAGACCGCCAGTCGGACCGACGGTCGCCACGCTTCCGAAGTGTCGGACACCGCGGTCAGCAGAGAGTTGGCGCGCGCAAAGGTACGTGCCGTGAATGCATCAAAATCGATGCGGTGGGCCGTGTTCTCCACGCCCAGATACTTGTAACTGTCAATAAACTCGAGCGTTGCGCCGCCGAGTTGATACTGAATAGATTGCTTGTCTTGCTGAGAATCCAATAAACCAGGGGCCGAAGCCCCCGTCAGACTCGAGGGTGCGGTACTGCCACCCGGAACTCTTGTAACCGCCTTGGCGGCGCCCCGTACCGAACTGTTTTTGGTCACGCACTCCGTCTGACTGGAGTTTGCGACGTTGCTTTTTGGGGCGATCTCAATCTCTTTTCTCATATCTTTGCCAGCAGGTACTCCGTTGTCCCCGTGGACAGGCCGGCGTACTGCAGTTGCATCAGTTACATCGTCGCCATGTGTGTCTGCGACGGAAAGGTTAGTTGGAGCAGCATGGTGCATGTCACTCCGTGGCGTTTCACTGTGAAGTGTCGCCGCTGTTGTTGTGTCAGTCGACGCCGGTTTTCCAGTTGCCAAAGTCGGCGTCTCCAATAAACTAGGGGCCGGAGCCCCCGTCAGACCAATGGGTGCGGTACAGCCACCCGGAACTCTTGTAACCGCCTTGGCGGCGCCCCGTACCGTTTTTGATCTTTTCACGCACTCCGTCTGACTGGAGCTTGTGGCGTTGCATTCTGGGGCGATCTCAAACTCTTTTCTCTTTTTGTGCCAGCAGATACTCCGTTGTCCCCGTGGACAGGCCGGCGTACCGCGGCTGCATCAGTTACGTCGTCGCCATGTGTGTCTGCGACGGAAAGGTTAGTTGGAGCAGCATGGTGCATGTCACTCCGTGGCGTTTCACTGTGAAGTGTCGCCGCTGTTGTTGTGTCAGTCGACGCCGGTTTTCCAGCTGCCAAAGTCGGCGTCTCCAATAAACTAGGGGCCGGAGCCCCCTGGGTATATAAGTCTGTAAAAGGCAGCTGCCTTCATATGGAAAAATCCCCCTAACCCTGGGTATATAAGTCTGTAAAAGGCAGCTGCCTTCATATGGAAAAATCCCCCTAACCCTGGTTTTTACCGCTTGATTCCAAAATCGAGCGGTCAATTATACAAACTATTCAGGCTTCCACATTAACACCTTTATCACTTAATAAATATTGTAGAGCTTCAAATTTACCTCTAGGTCCCATTTGACACCAACTTGAGTGCTCTTCTCCTCATGTAGTTATTGTGCGTCAAAGTTTACAGCGTCAGCTTCTTGAAATCAAGCGTCAGACTCGGGCTGCATACTGACCACGGCTCCACTATGCTGTGTCTCAAACGCGGTTGGCATGGCACTTAAATTCGTGGAGTTTTTATATGAGCGTGTGACGCGACGCACTTGTGCGCATGATCTGTGTGTCCAGTCCGCCCTTGCTTTATTCCACTGATTCATGCCGTTCCTAGTGCTGCACATCCGTTCTCTGGCTGGCTCCATGTATGTATGTCTTGTCTGTGCACATTCATGCTCATATTCTATGCAGTGGCGTGGTTGCTGCATTACTGGTTGCATGGCAATAATGCAACTGCTGGTATGGACTGCAAGTGCTCTCTCTTCTCACTGCACTGCGCAGCTAGTGGGCACAGCACTTGATGCCATGCAAGGTGCTTGTGGCCACACTGTGAGGTCTGTATCTTGTGCTCTCCTGCATTTGTGCTCATTCTTTACAGCTGCCGTGCCATTTGCCACCTATGCAATCCATGCATGCCTCTACTACTCCGGGTTCAGCAGTCACATGGTATGCCTGTTTAGATGCATTCTATATGCTACTCTACTGATGCTCTTGCTGTCGTGCTAGCAGCCCTGTAGCATGGATCCTCTGGTATGTAAATGCAGCTGCTGTATCCACCTTGCTCACTCTTGCATGCAGTGTTGCATGTGCTGCTCTGATATGTAGTGCTGCTGGCCACATGTGGTGCGTTGCTTGTATCCCTGTGCTTACCTGCCACAGATGCGCCTTTTGAGTGACATCAGCTGAGAACCATGTAGGCCTCTACATAGCTTCTGAAGGTGTGTGCGTGTGCATGATTACTTTTTGATGTGCTCATGTGAGACAGATTCCACAGGCACGCTGAAAATGCTGATGTGCACAAACTCGCTTTATATGAATCCAAATGGTATGATATGGATATGTGGTAATGTTGTATCATATAGGTAATCATGTTATCACGTGTGATGTATTCTCTTGTTACATACATCCTGCAGCTGTATTCCTTGTACATCCATGCCAGCATACGTGCTATATTGCATAACAAATGATTGCTTACCTGTACTGTACTTGCTTTATTCATGTCACGTGTTGTATGCCTGCCTGTTTTGTATTATATCTGAAGGCAACACCAATGGATACGTGTGTATTCTCTCATCATATCTTATGCAACACTAATGGATACATTTGTATCATCTGCAATACATATGCTCGTTAAAGTAAGGCATGTGCAATGCTACAATAAATAAAAAAATTGTTGCCTCTACATATCGTAAAACCCACTGCATATTATTAATTCCTTGATTATTGGACGTTGGCGTGCTCCGCCCCTGGGGTTTGGACTGGGGCCCCAGCACCAGAGTTCATCATCAGGTGGCACTACATTGCCTCGCTGATTATGCGCGACATTGGCGAGCGGAGTAAAGAATATTTTGGTATGTTGATTGTATTCAACTAGGCAGAGATATAGTAATTATATTCAGTCCCATTCCACTACATTCGCCTGTTTTGCGACGAGTACGTAAAGTACCTGATCGACTGCAAGCTGGACGAGAAGCGGCGTCAGCTGGAGGCGCACACCAGCAGCAACTGCACGACGCTCTGGACACACGCACAGCAGCAGTCGGGCGTGGCATCCAGCGCATTCTCTCAGGACATATTCAGCCACCCGTTCGACGTGTCGGCCCTACGAGCTCCATCAGCAACAACAGCCCCAGCACCACCACAGCGCAGCCACCCGCACAATGGTGACATGTCCGCGTCCGTGTTCCAGTTCCAGCAGCACCAGCAGTCACCGCCACTCCACGCTGCGGGGGAGACTTCTGTGCATGGGCACGACTCATTCATCACCGACTACACCGCCGCTGGGAGTAGCACGCACCACCACCCCGGCTCCCATACACGCTCATACTAGTGACTACGCAGTGTAGTCATTGTTGTTGAGCAGAGAATTTTGTAAGGCGCTCCATGCATTACTATATTGATAGTACTACTATTTAATATTAATAAAGCGTGAATTATGCTAGAACGTGCAAGCGCATCAAGCAGCAAAGTATAACAAATTTAAATCTGCCATTTGGCAACATGATGCAGTTGCAGGGTTTTTGCATTTATACGACTTTTGTTTAGTACTAAGCTGCTCGTTACGTCTGTCGCTACTGAACTTGCTGGCTACTGCTCGTTTGTTGTTGGCTTGTTTTCTCTTCCTCATCCGCTCGCTTGTCTTTCATCCGTCGATCGTCTTGTCTCATTAGTCGTTACGTGCTTCCTTTCTCGTCCACTTCTACATATCAATGACTTCGCCGGAACTGCCTTTAGTCCTTCATAATAGTCCCTGCAAAGTATAGACTCGCTTCGTCGTGTGGTACGCGTAAATCGTAAAGAGCTTGGTTGGTCGCCGCACGTCGATCGACTCTGAGGTAGTGTGCGTGCGGCTTCGGCGTCGCGCAGAACTCTCAGGCGCTCCAACAATCCTGCGTACCGCTTGTTGTTCCCCAAAAAGGGATACGAGCTGGCATTGAGACCATTGACCAGCAGCGCAATTTGGTTGGCATCGTCGCGTAGCCGAGTACCTGTTCTACATGAGCGCATGGTTGATAGTGTTGATAACACTACCTCCACTTCTCGTTTTGAATCATAGTATGGAAGTAGTGACGGCCTTCAAATTCTTTCGGTTATAGCGTCATCTCCCAGCTGCTGGTAGATGCTGAGATATGGTATCGACAGCTTCGGCAGAATTTGCACCCAGTTGCCGATGTTTCAGCGCGCCCATCAAATACTTGGCTGTTGTTGCTGGCATAGTTTTGCTCTGCACAAGAATCACCGACATTTTTCAGACTTGCCAGCCAGGCGAACGGAAGATAAAGTCGACGCCGACCTGATTTTGCTGGCACATGATCACAATTCCGCGATGGAAGTACCGCTCCACGTTATCAACGGTCACCAGCGAATCAACGCGAATAAACTGCAAGCACAGTACGTGGCCGTTGAGGAATTCTTTGCTTCGCTGTTGTCGCCTATTAGATTGACTCGGGCATCACCTGTTGGCTGGAGCCCAATGAACGACTCAAGAAAATCGCAAACTCTACAGGGCAAGTTGTCAACCATTTTTTTTGGAAGAAGGACAATGGCCCTACTTCATCGGAACGCATATTTCAGCGGCTCCGGATACATTTTTCAGTCATCAAAGGTGCCCCACTTTTTTCCCTCGCAGCACACATCCCACGCCACGAGAATGAGCACTTTGGCCAGCAGCTCGCCTCGCTCGCCCTTCTGCACCAATCCTACACATCAATGAATATTACGATTTCGTTTGTAAGTCAACGCACCATTAACCACGCATTCGGTTAGACCAATTATCATCTTTGAAACCTTACGCGAGAGATTTCAACTTGCTTTAGCGCCTTTAACATTGGCACACGGCATATTCCAGATATCGGCAGCAGCCTTTGCCACTATGGGCTTGGGAAAATAACCACATTTAACATTCTCTCGATTCGGCGAAATCGAGAAGCAAATGCTCATGTGGTTGGCCACTTAGTTCAGCGGCGACTTTGGTAGACGGCTGCACATACAGTGTCCAATCGGCAGTCGAGGACAGCGAGTTGGGTAACAAGTGTTTGCGGTTCCTTGGGGTCGGCTCCGCCGCAGAGCTTCGAAGCCGCAATCGAAACAGATAGTTTTATAGGGTAGAGCGGTGTGCCTGTAAAGAGAATGTCTCCCGCACTAGCAAAATAAGCTCCCCAGTGGCGGTCGCCCGTAGCTGTACAATCCTCTGACTAGATTGATCCACTTGCGGCGCCCCCATGACGTAGCATCTGTAGAAAAAAACGGCTTCCACTAGGGCGCTTCCACTGCGCGGGGCAAAGACGTTAACGTACGGCAGAAGATAGTACGGCGTGGAACAGCATATTCCCCACGTTGTCATCTTCGTAAACTTCGGATCCAAATGCAGAGATGGTGAGAAATTTGCCCACGCGCGAGTGAGTATCCATGACGATACTTAGCACGGAAAACTTGTTGTCCTCACTGTACATTGGAATCAGGCGGAGGGCTCGACGAAACAACCGGAAGCCGGACACATTGTCGTATACTTTGGTCTGATACTGCGCGTGCCTCATCAATCGTTATAAGAACAAGCGGCTGAAAACTACGGTCCGCCCACTCGATTTTCTTTGAAAACATCAATCAGTCTTTTAAATGAGTTTTCCACGTTGTAAACGATTACGTGCAACCTGCGGAGTAATTGTGAGGTTTGCTTCATAATATCTATCAAATCAATAGACATACCTCGCCGCTAATGCTCGCCCAGATTTCTGGAATTAGCCACTTTGGTGATCACTTCGAATCGCTTAGTGGCCCACTCAGTCAGTGCACGTATCAACATCGATTTTTCCTCTCCCACGCTATGTGTCAGTCCACTAAGCACGTCGGCTAATGTGTCAAATACGACACAGATGAAAAATATCCATCGATTTTTAATCTCGGACGCAGCATGAGTTGTACTTTCCCCATTCTCCCAACCGGGACTGAGGTAATCTAGCGCTTCAATGGTGCCATCTGCTATCGGAAATCCTGAAGATTTCTTGCTGCGGTAAACTAGAGTTAACGAAAAAAGTCGCTGCGATGCTTCCCGACCAACCGAGACTTGCCCATCATCGATAACTGGACCAGCGGAAAGTAAGGCGCAAAGTAATGCTTCGGGTCCCAAGCGGTAGCGCAATCGTTGATGTACTTGCAAAACATCGACAAATGTCCGTTTTTGGCTGAAATTTTACCGAGAACGCATCCTTGACTATCTGACCGTGTGCCTCCGTAGCGTCTGGATCGTTGGGAAACGGATTATACGCGCGATCTTTTGAGGACTTTACGATACTTTTGCTTCAATATGCGCTTCACCGTGACCAATGGCTGCCCGTATATTGCCATATAGATGTCAAGACATTTGCTCTAAGTCATGTCCAGTAAAAGGCGTATGATTTGATACCAATGACTCAAACACGCGATTGATGAAGTAAACTGTCCAGTTACTCTTCAATATCTACGAAGCAAATGTTAGCAAAGCGACATGGCGAGACATAATCAACATTACCATCATGTATATTTCAACGGTATACCCAGTCATCTTCCTCCATTCATAAAATTCGCGGTCAACCACGCAAGAATAGCTTGGTTCGCCTATTTCGTTAAGCAATGGCTTGACTTCCGCCCACTGAATTTCATCATCATCTGGCGCCGCGTTATCAATTGTGGCGATACCGAGGCGGTACTGAACGGGACGCACAACCATTTGCCCAAACTTGTCGATTAGATCCACAGCTTCAAGCTGATCGCCCTTCAGCATGTTCCCGGTCTCCGCCGCCACTTCCGCGATGATTTCTCTGATACTCTCTAAAGATATTAATGACATTAAGCGCTACGGCACACGGAGCTACCGGCAGTGTGAAGACGGGGGTGTCGACGTCCATGGCGGAAGGCTGTGCACCCGACGAGTCGCCCATTTGAAGAGTACTGGGGAGAGATCGAGCGCCGTTCAACGTCGGTTACAGCATCGCGTCTATACGCGTTGTAGACTCAATTGTACCAAAAAAAATCAAGATGGCCGATTAATGTCATTCAATAGACATAATGTGCCTACGACGACGTCTTGCACCCGGAATTACTGCGCTGTCTAACGCAATGTTAAGCCAAAACCTAAAACTAGTGGCATGCATACGTGCATTCCTGATGGGCCACAAAACAGAAATTTTACCACCTTCGGGCCTCCGTCACAGCGTGGGTCTGATCACAGCGTGGATATGGGGAACATCTGTACTTATGAATGTACTTATAGATGTACTTATAAATGGGGCACATCCTTCGAATAAGACTCTGGATCAAGGTGACTGTCTTCGCTGCATGCCGAGACAAGCCTGCAGCCATTCCACGTACGCCTACAACAGCTGGCGCAGACTCATCGACAAACTGGGACGCCCTCCCGCCCTCGCACCCCACCCGACAGAAATTGGAAAAAATTGACGCAAATTTTCGGTTTAATATTCTCGGCACTGGTGTAACAACAGCCAAGCACATTTGCACAATGCGACAGGCCACCGTCGTGCTGCCGTCCAGCGTGGACCGAGATGTTGGCATCGCTCAAGTTTCTGCTCGCCTGCTGTGCCTCTGGCGTTGGCGTCACGGTGAGTGGTCACGCGTCGCTGGTGCCTTAGGTTAGGGTTAGGCTTTACGGTAGGCTTTATTTAGCTAGCTGGTGTGGTCGGAGGCCGCCGGGGAGGCCTCAGGCGCGAGAGATTTCAAGAAAGGCGCGTTGAAACACTTGGAAGTCGCCGTGATTGAGCAGTGAATCAAAGATCGTCAAGTTCTCCCCGTCAAATCTCACGCTGATCGGCGTCGTAGCGGTTCCAGTACTGTTCAGGCACCACGGGTGGCGCCAGCTGGTTGTGATGGCAGTGCGCGCGGTTGAAGCGGGTGGCGCACCGGCGGCAGTGTGCAAAGTGGGCATTGCGTCGCCATGCGATGGCGGTGCGGCGCGTGGTGCGGTCGGCAATGTTGAGCACGCGGTCCATTCCGGCGGGCGTGCGGCTTGCGCGAGAGATGTACGTCGTCAGCTTGCCATAGGCGCCATTGACAAATGAGTCGTAGCGGCGACGGCGCACAAACGTCTTCAGCGTGGGCGGCGGCTCGTTGTTGGCGTCGGCGGCGTGCGCACCGGCAGTGTAGGCGTGCACAACCGGGTGACGGAGGAGCGGCAGCATGAGCGACTTGGCGTAGCGCACCCGGTTCCGAAGCACCGAGGTACGTTGCAGGCTTGTTGGAGTGTATGGCGGCGACTCGTCGATGTGTGTGTAGACCATCGCGGCGAGATCGGAGAGCCGGTCGTCCGGCGCGGCAATGGCGGCCATCGAGGCGACGCACGAGCGGAGGTTGGCGACGTGGCGCAGTTGCGAGCCAAAGACCCAGCGTAGCGCGCGCATGTGCAGTGCTTCGAACCGGCCCTTGATGGCCAGCACGGTTTTGTGTTTCGCGCCGCGCGTCTCGCAGAACGACCAGACGAGCGGCGCAATGTACTCGACGATGGGTCGGACAAAGGCGCGGTAGACCGCCAGTCGGACCGACGGTCGCCACGCTTCCGAAGTGTCGGACACCGCGGTCAGCAGAGAGTTGGCGCGCGCAAAGGTACGTGCCGTGAATGCATCAAAGTCGATGCCGTGGGCCGTGTTCTCCACGCCCAGATACTTGTAACTGTCAATAAACTCGAGCGTTGCGCCGCCGAGTTGATACTGAATAGATTGCTTGTCTTGCTGAGAATCCAATAAACCAGGGGCCGAAGCCCCCGTCAGACTCGAGGGTGCGGTACTGCCACCCGGAACTCTTGTAACCGCCTTGGCGGCGCCCCGTACCGTTTTTGATCTTTTCACGCACTCCGTCTGACTGGAGTTTGCGACGTTGCTTTTTGGGGCGATCTCAATCTCTTTTCTCATATCTTTGCCAGCAGGTACTCCGTTGTCCCCGTGGACAGGCCGGCGTACTGCAGTTGCATCAGTTACATCGTCGCCAAGTGTGTCTGCGACGGAAAGGTTAGTGGGAGCAGCATGGTGCATGTCACTCCGTGGCGTTTCACTGTGAAGTGTCGCCGCTGTTGTTGTGTCAGTCGACGCCGGTTTTCCAGTTGCCAAAGTCGGCGTCTCCAATAAACTAGGGGCCGAAGCCCCCGTCAGACTCGAGGGTGCGGTACAGCCACCCGGAACTCTTGTAACCGCCTTGGCGGCGCCCCGTACCGTTTTTGGTCTTTTCACGCACTCCGTCTGACTGGAGCTTGTGGCGTTGTTTTCTGGGGCGATCTCAATCTCTTTTCTCTTTTTTGTGCCAGCAGATACTCCGTTGTCCCCGTGGACAGGCCGGCGTACCGCGGCTGCATCAGTTACGTCGTCGCCATGTGTGTCTGCGACGGAAAGGTTAGTGGGAGCAGCATGGTGCATGTCACTCCGTGGCGTTTCACTGTGAAGTGTCGCCGCTGTTGTTGTGTCAGTCGACGCCGGTTTTCCAGCTGCCAAAGTCGGCGTCTCCAATAAACTAGGGGCCGGAGCCCCCGTCAGACCAATGGGTGCGGTACAGCCACCCGGAACTCTTGTAACCGCCTTGGCGGCGCCCCGTACCGTTTTTGATCTTTTCACGCACTCCGTCTGACTGGAGCTTGTGGCGTTGCTTTCTGGGGCGATCTCAATCTCTTTTCTCTTTTTTGTGCCAGCAGATACTCCGTTGTCCCCGTGGACAGGCCGGCGTACCGCGGCTGCATCAGTTACGTCGTCGCCATGTGTGTCTGCGACGGAAAGGTTAGTGGGAGCAGCATGGTGCATGTCACTCCGTGGCGTTTCACTGTGAAGTGTCGCCGCTGTTGTTGTGTCCCTTGGCGCCGGTTTTCCAGTTGCCAAAGTCGGCGTCTCCAATAAACTAGGGGCCGAAGCCCCCGTCAGACTCGAGGGTGCGGTACAGCCACCCGGAACTCTTGTAACCGCCTTGGCGGCGCCCCGTACCGAACTGTTTTTGGTCACGCACTCCGTCTGACTGGAGTTTGTGACGTTGCTATTGGGGGCGATCTCAAGCTTTTCTGTTTGCTTTTTTCCTACTGCTCCGATGATGCCGCTTTTGGCGGCGCTGACAATCATGTTGTTGGCGGCCGTCCAGGCGGTGATGGTGTCCAGGTCGCGCTGGATCTCGGCGGCGGTTGCTGTGTGGTGATATTGCAGTTTGATGTCGTCTGCAAAGAGGCGTGCGCGTGGTGTTCCTGCGGCGACGTGCCATTCAGCGCATCGGCGAGGTCATCCACATAGATGTTCCAGAGGAATGGTGATAGGATCGAGCCCTGGAAGAGCCCCGTCCGCAGTTGGATGTCCCGCGATACAAGTTGGTTGACGACGAGACTCGTCGAACACTGTGTGAACAGCGCTTGTACCAGAGCGATAAATTTCCGTGGGGCATGCCGACCCCGGAACTTGTCCAGCAGGCGCGCAATGTCCACTCTGTCATACGCTTGTTTCAGGTCGATGAATATTTGCGCTCCGCGGTCCTGCTGCTGCTGGTCGGCGGAGGACATGATGAGCTGGAGACAGGACTGGCGTGCCTGGAAGCCACCTTGCGCAAAATTCAACTCGACGGAGCTCCCATACACATCGGGAGACTTTGTCATGGATCGGAGCAGTAGTGCCTCAAACGCACGCCTAAACATGACGGTGAGTGCAATCGGTCTGAATTCAGATACTACGGTGGCATCCGGTTTTTTCGGTATTGGGTAGGTCACCGACCGGTTCCACCTGCGAGGAGTGAGTCCAAATGCGATGCATAGCTGAAAGAGTGCTTCCAGGTGCTCGGCGAGGTCGCTGTCGCTAAGCGCCCGCATGATACGTGTGTAGGCCGTCGCCACCGCAGGACTTGCCCGTGGCGTACGTGCGGAAGAACGTTGCAATCCGTTCTCGAGTGAACGAAGGGCCCACCGTCCGAGTGTACAGGTCCAGTTCAATGGTTGTCCACGCCGGGGTAAGCGGCGGTGTCACCTCCGAGCTGTATATCTGTTCGAAGAAGAGTGCCGCATCCTCGACCGGGGATCGGTCTTCGGAGCGGCTCAGCATGCGTACGGCACCAGACGCCCGTTGGCTGCGCTTGAAAAGGCGCACGGCGTTCTGCGGCGTGATAGTGTCGGCCTGCTCCGTCAGAAAGTCCACCGAGTGGTCCGCGCGGAGTTTCGCCTCGCTAACGTTGTACTGGCCAATTACCGCTGCCGTGGTGTCAGCGATGGTGTCGCATATAGCCTGGTCGAGGCGGTCGAGGGCCCCTTGCAGTGTCTGAGTCAGGACCGCGTCGCCGATACCGCCCTCCATCGCTTCGATGAAGTACGTATCTGCTTCCGCCTTTGCCCGTTGTACTGCTGCTGCGTTGGCGTTGTACCGAGCCCGCATACACGCCACGAGAACCGGGTCGTCCAGGTGCTTGAGGTAGTAGCGGTTCGTTGTAGTGGCCTGCACGCTGTTGTTAGTGTTACCTGTCACCCTGCCTGCCAAGCATCCAATGCGGAGCATCATCAGCTGGTGGTGGGGTGTGTCCAACTGCGGAACCGGCAGATACTGCCAGTCCACAACTGTCCCGTCCCGGCCGAAGACGTGGTCGACATTGGTATGGCCAATACTGGGGCGCAGATGCGCCATTTGCCAGCGTTGCGTCCATCTTCCAATAGCCAGCCTCCGTTCCGGTACGGTTGCCGTGTTGTTCCATTCCACTCCATAACGTGCGTTGATGTCGCCCACGATCACATCTGGCAGCTCCTGCCGCCAGTGGTCCAGGTCATTGTTGATTTCTTAAGTTGTTAGTGCCGGCGGCCAGTACACTGCCAACACCCGGACTCCATCGACCACGGCCAACATGCTGTGGACCGTAGACTTGGGTTTTCCGGTGATGCGTGCCTGTACCTCCGGTTTAGCCAGTAGCGCCAGTCCGCCCTTGCCTCGGCTGCCGCTGCCGCCAGGGTTCGGGCTTGTGGCTACAAAGTACGGATGCTGAACCAGTGCTTGATTGTCGTCGATGAACCAGTGTTCCGCAACAAACACAAAGTCTGCCTTGGTAAACAAGTCCATCTCGGTCATTCGGTTGTACTTGAACCGGGCCATCCCGGTTACGTTGACGTATGCCACTACAGAGGTCTCGGCGTTCATGGCGCCGATATTGTCCACTTGCTTCTTCAGTCCGTGTGTTCGCCCTTCGGCGACTCTGTAGCTCTTCTTTTAAGGTGCGGCCACCGAGCTTCCGGCGCTCGCGACACCTTTGTCTTCTGCTGCTTCTTCCTTGTTTGTCGGCGGCGCCGCTTGTTTGTTCATTAGCTGCGCCGCTTGTTCATTTTCGGTCCGTTTGTCTGTTCCCTGCTGCGTCGGCGCCTGCGTTGTGTCTGTCCACTCTTCCAGACTGGACAGCAGTGCGTCGATACCATCCATTTGAGTCGGCGGTGAAGGGGTGACCTCCATTGCGTCTTCTTTGGTGTCAGTTTTGTCAGTGGCAGGGGCGGCGGTTGCGGTGCCAGCGTCAGCCACCGGAGTGGCCTCTACAGTCACCTGGGTGCGTTCCGCCACCCTTGGGGTGCCTACCGTTCGGTTTGAGGGCCCTGGTGGCTCGGGCCATTGCCAACCGTCTGGGCTTCCCGTTGGTAGCTTCATGGGGGCAAAATATTCCCCTGGCATGTCCCTTTCCTCATTTACCGTTCTCAGCTGTTCGAGCGCTGCTTGGGCGTTTACGTGATACTCGCCCAAGTCGCCGTCATCGGCGAAGACGACCTCGCGGATCCATCGAGCGTAGAACTCTGCTGCATTGTTACTCAGTGCTATTGCGGGATTGTGAGACCCGCGAGGGATGGCGCCAATGGGCGCGTGGCAAAGGCCTTACGCTTCTCTCTCCACAGGCGATGGGTGATTCCGTTGGGAGCATCGCTTGGGGGGGGCTACAAGCAATGCCGACGCCGGGTCCGTCCCTTTGATGGTCTGGACGCCTTGTTCAGCCATGGCCGTGATCTTTTCTTGAACTCTCTCAGTGTACTGCGCCGCTAGCAAGAGCTCCGCCGTTGTTTGAGAGATCCACTCCACATTTGCAATTGCCATTGGCGGGACGTTGGTTCCGTCAGCGAGAAGTCGCCTGACCTTACCTGGCTGCGTGCGTGTGAAACCTGTGACGTACAGTCGGCGTAAGCCGAGGTCGTCCTCCATTTTCTTTGTTGTGCTAAGTCCGGCGCGGGGGGAGCAACCACATCAGGTAGTTCCGGCAGGGCGGCCCTACGAGTTGGCGCGACTGGGCGTCGCGGGGCTCCAACGCGCGGGCGACCTTGCTTTAGTGCGTCCACGGACTGGGTGATGAGCGTCTCAACTGTTTGTCCTCGCCCTTCGGCGTGGTCAGCGAGCTCACTGGCTTGAGTCTGGAAAGCATTGTCGCTAGTGTTGGGTCGGCGACCATTCCATCGCTTGCAGAATCGGAATAGGTCGTCCACCTCAAGTGGGCAGCAGGCGCTGCTGTCTGTTTCGAGTAATTGCAGGAGCCATTTGGCAAAAAAAGCCACAGTGCACCCTGGTGTACGCTCGTTGGTGATGATCTTCTCAGCCCGCTCAATAAAGCGTTTGCGGGCCGCAGCCTTGACTTCATTGCTGCCGGGTGGTAGGGTTTAGAGGTGTAGGTAAGTAGGTAAGAAGCGCTGATTGGCTGAAATCAATTTGGTTTCAGTTCCCCTTTTTTTATTCCAATCAAATATGTATGTAACAATAAATAACAAATCTCATTGCCATTTCCAATAACAAATGCACACTGAACAATTCAGCTTGCTAGTACAAGTTAATTGTCATTATTTCTATTCAAGCTACAAGTCATAATATTTGACATCAAATAGTTTTTAGTACTTTCAGTGCTGAAAGCCCACCTACTACTAGTGACTTGTACTAATGAATCATAAATCATTATGAATGTGATAATGATTCATAATGATTTATGATTCATTATCACCAGAAAACAGTTAACTGGAGCAAAATGTATAAGTTTGAACTGTAGCCTTTGGTTTAGAGGTGTAGGTAAGTAGGTAAGAAGCGCTGATTGGCTGAAATCAATTTGGTTTCAGTTCCCCTTTTTTTATTCAAATCAAATATGTATGTAACAATAAATAACAAATCTCATTGCCATTTCCAATAACAAATGCACACTGAACAATTCAGCTTGCTAGTACAAGTTAATTGTCATTATTTCTATTCAAGCTACAAGTCATAATATTTGACATCAAAGAGTTTTTAGTACTTTCAGTGCTGAAAGCCCACCTACTACTAGTGACTTGTACTAATGAATCATAAATCATTATGAATGTGATAATGATTCATAATGATTTATGATTCATTATCACCAGAAAACAGTTAACTGGAGCAAAATGTATAAGTTTGAACTGTAGCCATAACATAGTGTAAGTAAACTGTCATGAACAGTCATGAACAGTATTATATACTGTCCGAAATCAAAGCATTGTCTTTGATTTTGGTTAAAGCTAGTTCCAGGATTGGATAGGCTGGACTTGTTCTGGCATTCCGTGGAGACTGGTGTCTCCTATGAAGATGTTCTTCACCAACCATGATGTTCATGTGTTGAAGGCCTTAATAGATATCTATTATAGGCGCACTTACTCTTATTCCCTGATCAATGAAAGGTTTTACACCATTATCCCAGTACATGGATGTTCCATACTGAATGAATAGTCATCTATTCATTACACGCAGCCAATGGAAATGATTATTGATGGGCACATTGAAATGATCAGTTTCAGTGTTGTTCCAGAATGCATTTGTCCAATTATATTGGGTATGGACTGGTTACATAAGCATAATCCAGCAATTAAGCATCGTGATAACACAATTGTGTTTGATGACTTATATTGTAAGGAGCATTGCATGCCAATTGATAGCACAAATGCATCATTGGAAATAGCACAGCCTGAGTTATTGTCTAATTCTCTTACTGTGACGACGGGTAATGAGAAGGAAGCATCTCTCAGTTCTGAGGTTCTGAACATACAGCTAGATCAATTACCAGAGATGAAAGATAAGCTGGTTACTGGAATTATTTCCTTACCAGATCTGGACAATGATCACACGCAACAGAATGACAGATATTTTGCACTTATGACAAGAAAGTCTTTAAAATCAATGCCGTGCCTTCTTAAAAAGGAGGGAGATTCATTCCAAATTCACTATGAAAGTGAGGAATATGAACACATTTTAAAACAGACAGATGGTCGAGATCAATCTTTAATGGTCATTGCTATATCAGCGGCTAAGGATGACACTGTGTCAGAAGGCAATGTTTCAACTGTTGAACATCCTTATTGTGTTGCACTTGCACACCATGACCGTGATTTAAATCCTTTGAGTGCTGAGGAACTTGAATTGTTGCCTGAAGCATATCATGATCTCAAGACAGTCTTTAGCAAAGTAGAGTCGGAGAAGTTGCCTTCTCATAGACCATATGATATTGCTATTGATCTTGTTGATGGTGTGAAACCCAAATGGGGCCCATTATACAATTTAAGTAGTGATGAATTATTGGTTCTAAAGGACTATATTGAAGACTCTTTGCGTAAAGGACATATCAGACCTTCATCTTCACCTTGTGGTGCTCCTGTCTTGTTTGTCAAGAAAAAGGATGGCTCCTTGCGACTTTGTGTCGATTATCGTGCACTGAATGACATTACAGTCAAAGATCGTTACCCATTGCCACTAATTGATACCTTATTGGATCAATTGAAGGGTGCCTCGATTTTTACGGCCCTGGATTTACGTGGTGCTTATAACTTGGTTCGAGTTAAAGCAGGGGATGAGTGGAAAACTGCATTTCAGACGCGCTATGGTCACTATGAGTATTTAGTGATGCCATTTGGCTTAACCAATGCTCCAGCAGTGTTTCAGAGACTCATGAACGAATTGTTCAGAGAGCATCTTGACAGATTTGTTGTGGTCTACCTTGATGACATACTGATTTTTTCAGATAGTCTGGAGTCTCACATACAACATGTCAGAACTGTTCTGAAAATTCTTCTTGATAATGATCTTGTCATGAACAGTCATGAACAGTATTATATACTGTCCGAAATCAAAGCATTGTCTTTGATTTTGGTTAAAGCTAGTTCCAGGATTGGATAGGCTGGACTTGTTCTGGCATTCCGTGGAGACTGGTGTCTCCTATGAAGATGTTCTTCACCAACCATGATGTTCATGTGTTGAAGGCCTTAATAGATATCTATTATAGGCGCACTTACTCTTATTCCCTGATCAATGAAAGGTTTTACACCATTATCCCAGTACATGGATGTTCCATACTGAATGAATAGACATCTATTCATTACATTAACCAAAATCCTGGTGATCACTGAATAGAGTATAGTTGCATTTATTGAGATGAGTGATAATGTTTATCCTCTGTGCTCCCAGGCGGCATAGTGCCACTGGATGGACGCCTTGATCCCATATGGATGGATGGAGGGGCGGAGCAATCTCAAAAAATTCTCTGATTGGTTGAAATTTTTTTTCATGATCTGTGGAAAAAAATTCTCAACTCGGCCGATTTGGAGAAAATTCACACTGCGAAAAACGCGACGCGTCACTCGATACCGAAAAACTCGATTTTTACGAAATGGCTTTGGATGGTGATATGCCTGGGGCTATCACTGAAGAGACACCAACTGTGGAGATATCTGGCAGCATGGTGCCGTCCACTCCAGTGAATACAGTGCACGGTTCAGCTACTGATGTTCAGCAAGCACGTGTAATTGTAGATGGGGTGGTCAATGAGGCAATTGCTAATAGACTGTCCCAGTTGGATGTGCAAACTGTCATGCGTCTATTGTCTGTTCCTACTGACTTAGATAGCGACGTGTCTTCCCATATGGATAGGATGGTGATTGATCCAGTCAGCAGTGATGCCGCAGTGCCTACAGTAGCTTCCACTACACGTGACCTGCAGAGCAAAATGGACTTCACTTTGAAGGCCAGACGTCCCACACCATATGATGGTCGTGATCAGCAAAAGGCTGAGGATTTCCTGCTTGACATTTCCAGTTGCATTAGAGATCATGGCATCACGTCTGATTCTGATTGCATTAAGCTGTTTGCTATGCACCTCTCTGGTGATGCACAGCGCTGGTATGATCGCTTTTGCAATTCTGGGTCTGAGTTGGCTACTAGCTACTCTACCTTGATATCGGAGTTTGTCTCTCGATTTGCATCACCTGCGCGTGTTCAGAATGCTCATCAGAAGTTGTATGCTCAACAAGGGGAGGAATCACTGAGCCAGTTTGGCATTGTGTTCCAGAACCGCGTGAACCACTACAACAATATCTGTACTGGCAGTGACCGCATCCTTGACAGCCATGCTGTTACCATATTCATGACTTCAGTTCGTCAGCGCTACCGTACCTTGTGTCGGGCCTATGGCATTGAGGTTCATAATACCACTGTTGATAAGCTTTTGAAGCGTCTGCTTGAGGTTGAATCCCAGCAGCAGCAGTTGGATCTTTGGGATAGACAGGCACAGATGGCTAAGCAACATGCCAATCCCCTCTACAAGAACAAGCGTCCTATGACGGATGAGGAGGTGGAAGAGTACGGCTATGCTTCCGTCAAAGCTGCGCGCACAAAGGAGCACCGTGCTATGCGTCCTGTGCGTTGCAATCGCTGTCGTAAAAATGGTCACAAGTCTATGGATTGTCCTCTACGTTCCGAGTTTGATGCCAATGCTCCTGAGCCTGTGACTTGCAAATTCTGCAAAACTCGTGGTCACACGGAGGATCGCTGTTTCAAGAAGCATCCTGAGCTGAAAAAGGCAAATCCTAAAAAGACTTTTGGAGCAATTCAGAAACCTACGCGTTTCCAAGCTACCATTAATGGAGCTAAACAGTATGTTACTGTTGATAGCTATTGCTATATATCACTGATGACTTGTTCAGCAAGTGAAGCAATTGGTGCAGTACTGGTACCAGATCCCAATAAAACAGAATTAGTCATGGGTGACAATTCTTTGTTAAAGGGCAGTGGTGAATTTATCACGCAGCCAATGGAAATGATTATTGATGGGCACATTGAAATGATCAGTTTCAGTGTTGTTCCAGAATGCATTTGTCCAATTATATTGGGTATGGACTGGTTACATAAGCATAATCCAACAATTAAGCATCGTGATAACACAATTGTGTTTGATGACTTATATTGTAAGGAGCATTGCATGCCAATTGATAGCACAAATGCATCATTGGAAATAGCACAGCCTGAGTTATTGTCTAATTCTCTTACTGTGACGACGGGTAATGAGAAGGAAGCATCTCTCAGTTCTGAGGTTCTGAACATACAGCTAGATCAATTACCAGAGATGAAAGATAAGCTGGTTACTGGAATTATTTCCTTACCAGATCTGGACAATGATCACACGCAACAGAATGACAGATATTTTGCACTTATGACAAGAAAGTCTTTAAAATCAATGCCGTGCCTTCTTAAAAAGGAGGGAGATTCATTCCAAATTCACTATGAAAGTGAGGAATATGAACGCATTTTAAAACAGACAGATGGTCGAGATCGATCTTTAATGGTCATTGCTATATCAGCGGCTAAGGATGACACTGTGTCAGAAGGCAATGTTTCAACTGTTGAACATCCTTATTGTGTTGCACTTGCACACCATGACCGTGATTTAAATCCTTTGAGTGCTGAGGAACTTGAATTGTTGCCTGAAGCATATCATGATCTCAAGACAGTCTTTAGCAAAGTAGAGTCGGAGAAGTTGCCTTCTCATAGACCATATGATATTGCTATTGATCTTGTTGATGGTGTGAAACCCAAATGGGGCCCATTATACAATTTAAGTAGTGATGAATTATTGGTTCTAAAGGACTATATTGAAGACTCTTTGCGTAAAGGACATATCAGACCTTCATCTTCACCTTGTGGTGCTCCTGTCTTGTTTGTCAAGAAAAAGGATGGCTCCTTGCGACTTTGTGTCGATTATCGTGCACTGAATGACATTACAGTCAAAGATCGTTACCCATTGCCACTAATTGATACCTTATTGGATCAATTGAAGGGTGCCTCGATTTTTACGGCCCTGGATTTACGTGGTGCTTATAACTTGGTTCGAGTTAAAGCAGGGGATGAGTGGAAAACTGCATTTCGGACGCGCTATGGTCACTATGAGTATCTAGTGATGCCATTTGGCTTAACCAATGCTCCAGCAGTGTTTCAGAGACTCATGAACGAATTGTTCAGAGAGCATCTTGACAGATTTGTTGTGGTCTACCTTGATGACATACTGATTTTTTCAGATAGTCTGGAGTCTCACATACAACATGTCAGAACTGTTCTGAAAATTCTTCTTGATAATGATCTCTACTGTAAATTTTCCAAATGTGAGTTTCACACTGATCACGTGGAATTCCTTGGATATGTAATTCAGCACAATGGTATATCCATGAATGCTAAGAAAGTACAAAGCATCCTTGAATGGCAAGTACCAACCACTGTTACGGGTGTGTTGAGCTTTCTTGGATTTGCTAACTACTATCGTCGCTTCATAAGGAATTATGCTCATGTAGCTAAGCCATTGCACGCCTTAACAAGGAAAGATGCTGAGTTTGTCTGGACTGATGAAGCTCAAAAAGCTTTTGAGGATTTGAAATATCGTTTCACTACAGCTCCTATCTTGCAGTATGCAGACATGGAAAAGCAGTTTATTTTAGAAACTGATGCCTCTAATTTTGCTGTTGGCTGTGTTTTATCTCAGCAAGATGACAGTGGTGTGTTACATCCGGTTGCATTCTACTCTAAGAAGTTGAATGGCACAGAAAGTAGATGGCAAATCCATGATAAGGAACTATTTGCAATTGTAGTTGCATTTAGACAGTGGAGACATTATTTGAAAGCTTCAAGTGAACCAGTCTTAGTCTATTCTGACCATAAGAATTTACAATATTTCATGAGCAAGAATCTTGTCAATGACAGACAGATTCGTTGGGCTATGGAATTGTCTGATTTTAAGTTCATAATTAATTATCGTCCTGGCTCTAAAATGGGCAAAGCTGATGCCTTATCTAGACAATGTGCTTATATGCCATCTGAGTCTGATAAGAAGGTTGTTACACAGTTACTTACAGGCGATATGGTGGGTGATTATGCTTTGACACACGAGAATGATGCTGCATTTGGTGCAATTGTTGTATCCAAATGTCCACGCGAGTCATTGTTGGATCTGCTGGCAAAGCATACATACACTTCACAGCTGTGGAATGATATGATATTTAATGATAGTAATTCCAAGTCGGAATATTCTATTCATCACGGTTTAATTTATAAGGATGACAGGATATATGTACCCAATGTGGACATATGTAAATTGAGTGTTGTTAAAATGGCTCATGATGATCCTATGTCTGGACATCATGGCATTGCCAGAACACTTGACCTGGTGCAGCGCGAATTCATTTTTGATGACATGAAAGCCTATATTGAGAAATACGTGAAGTCATGTGACTTATGTGCTCGTTGTAAGCCACGTAGGCATTTGCCATATGGTCTTTTAAAGCCACTCTCAATTCCATCGCGGCCATGGACAGAATTGTCAATGGACTTTGTTGGTCCTTTGCCTAAGAGCAACAATCATGACGTTATACTAGTTGTCATTGATCGTTTGACTAAGATGGCACATTTTATTCCTACTGTTTCTACATTGAAAAGTAGTGAACTTGTGACTCTGTTCAGCAATTATATATTTAAATTGCATGGCTTGCCAGAGAGCATTGTTTCTGATCGGGGAACTTTGTTCACTTCTAAATTCTGGGATGGATTTACTCAATTGCTAGGCATTAAGTCAGTTTTAAGTACTGCATTTCATCAACAGACTAATGGACAATCTGAACGTGTTATTCAGTGTCTTAAAGAGTATTTAAGATTTTATCTTAATTATGATCAGAATGACTGGTATACTCATTTGGCTCTTGCTGAGTTTGCATATAATAATGCTACTCACTCCTCTACTGGACTCTCACCTTTTAAAGCTAATTATGGCTATGATTTTAGTCTAGGTGCAGTGCAATGTTTGCAGTCTGGGTCTACTGCTTTTGAAGCGGGGGAGATAGTCAATAAGCTTCATAGTTTACATGAAAAGCTGAGACAGATGCTTGCTAAAGCACAAGATGCACAGAAGAAGTTTGCTGATAAACTTCGGATGCAGATGCCTGAGTTCAAAGTTGATTCTAAAGTCTGGTTGAAAACTACAAATCTGACTACAGCTCGTAACAGCAAAAGTCTAGATTACAAGTACATTGGTCCATTTTCAATTATTGAAAAGGTCAATGATTACTCTTTCAAGCTAAAGCTGCCAGTGTCAATGAAAGTCCATAATGTGTTCCATGTGTCACTACTGGAACCTTATGTCGAGAATGTCATTCCTGATAGACATGTCCCACCGCCACTTCCTGTGGTTGTTAAAGGTGCTGACAATGAAGAAAGTCCTGAATATGAAGTGGATTCAATTCTTGATAAGCGCAAGAGGCGTAATAAGATTGAATACCTAGTCCATTGGAAAGGATATGGTATTGAGGAGCGTACTTGGGAACCTGCAATTAATTTGCATAATGCCCAAGATCTCATACAAGAGTTTGAAGCTTCTAAGGCTTAGCAAGTATTGCAACCCTTTCTTGCTATTTCTCCCACTGGGTTTTTGCAAGTTTTACTGGTGCATACTTAGCTCAACAGTCATGTAAACCTTCTCGGATTTTCCCACTGGGTTTTATAACGAGTTTAATGGTACATGCAGTTGATTCACATAGATGACTTGGGACAAGCCATCATGAAGAGGGCATTGTCATGAACAGTCATGAACAGTATTATATACTGTCCGAAATCAAAGCATTGTCTTTGATTTTGGTTAAAGCTAGTTCCAGGATTGGATAGGCTGGACTTGTTCTGGCATTCCGTGGAGACTGGTGTCTCCTATGAAGATGTTCTTCACCAACCATGATGTTCATGTGTTGAAGGCCTTAATAGATATCTATTATAGGCGCACTTACTCTTATTCCCTGATCAATGAAAGGTTTTACACCATTATCCCAGTACATGGATGTTCCATACTGAATGAATAGTCATCTAGTCATTACATAAACATTGCCTGCCATATCAGTACATGTTATCAGTACATGTTATCAGTACATGTTATCAGTACATGTTATCAGTACATGTTATCAGTACATGTTACCGGTACGTGTACCTCACATTATGAACAACCAAAGATATACTAATGGCTACACTATGTATGTTCAATGTATTATAATTATGTCTATTTCATCTGCCAGAATAATAGTGTTCATCTGTATAGCAAAGGCCGTAGGCACTTAGGGTTAGTAGGGTTAGGCGTCAAGGTAGTCTCTATTTATGCTGTTATTGAGGGCGGAGAGGTGTTGGCAGGGTGTTTAGAGAGCTAGGCTCTAGGGCCTAAAAATTTTTTTTGAAACAGACACACAATCAATTAATAAATGGTAATTTGACGCAGTACAGTTCATCATGCAACAGTATGCTTGCACATTTGCTCCCTCTGTACCGCCATGGGACTGTCTGTGCGCATGTGCCTCTATGTGCTGCACTCACTCTTAGGTTAGTTGGTGCTGGTACTCGCTCTCTGTCTCTGTGTGGTATGCTATGTGCAATATGGCTGCATATGTAGCTCTCACTCTTAGGTAGTTGGCACTCCTTGGACTCTCTCCAGGTGTGGTTATCTGTGCATATGAGCTGTGTACTGCACTCACTCTTAGATTAGTCAGTGCTAGTGGGTCTCTCCCTCTGTGGGTACGTATTGTGCATAAATTGTTGGATATGGTGGCACGTGGTGGGGCTGACGTCAGGTCGCGGCCGACGTTGCCTCGACGGGTGAAGACGAATGACCAAAGTCATTCGTCATCTGACACGACGCTGATTGGCGGTGGACGCAGGCGCAGCAAGGCCCTATAAAGGCGAGCGTTGTGGTGTAATCTCAATAGACATCTGAACTTGCTGTTGCGTATTTTTGTGACTATCGAACATTTTTGCAAGCAACCGACTATGGAGATTACTGGTCATATGAACACCGCGGGGGTGACGCCACGCTTTGGCGTCCCGGATGTCTTCCGCGAAGAGCACCTGGCGCTACAAAAGCAAACCGCCAGGAAGGCTGAGCTTTGGGCTCGAGCGATGTTGAACTACCGCAACCAAGAAGAAGAACTCCGTCGGCTGAAAGGGGCAAGCACGGGAACCGGCGTCGATTTCGCCGGACCAACAACCGCGCTGGCGCAGACGCGCGCCCTGGCCGACGAGGCTGGTGACGAATGGCGAGTGAGCAACACTCGCGCCGCCAACATGCTACGTGACATGGAGGCGATGCGTGCATCCGAGCGTGCGAACAAGATGTTCGAACGGGAGGCACAAGACAGTCGCGGTTCGACTGGTGTGGGCGGCAATCCGTTTGTAGACGAGCAGGCGGACGCGTTGCGTCAAAGAAATATCGATGCGGCCCGAGTGCCCACAAATCTGCCAAAGTACGCCCGTGGGCGGAAGGACGACGGCAAAGTTATGGGCGACCCGAACGAGTTTATTGCCACCTTTGAGGCGGTGATGCGGGGTGCGCGATTTCCTGAGGAGCGTTGGGCCGAAAATCTGGTCAGCCAGATGTCTGGCGTTGCCCTCATGGAGAAGGTGGCCGGGTGGCTACCGCGGTCTGGTGACGAGCCGGCTGCTTGGTTCGACTTCCGGAAGAAGTTTCTGGAGTCGCAACTTTCCGCCGAAATGCAGTGGGTTTTCCGACAAGAATTAAAGTCTGTAAAAATCCTGGCTGGCGAAGACGTACGCGATTACGTGGAGCGCTTCGAGTTGCTGGCCAAGCGCGCTCCCGGTGTAAGTGATGAGGACCTCGAGATGATATTCATGGAGGGGCTTCGCTCGCGCACACGTCTGGTCGAGCGGATTGAGGATCAATTGATGGGACGGCGCAGTTTGACCGGCCCAAATCAAATCGCTGTGACGATTGAACAAATTTACTTCATTGCGCAGTCGCTGGACGCCAAGGACGCACTGCGTGAAGGACGGCTACGCACAAAGGGCAGCCATGAAGACGCTCGCACGACGACCAAAGGCCCGCGAGAGGCGGCTGCCCGGTCAACGACGACGACTTCGGTGACGTGCGGATTCTGTGGCAAGAGTGGTCACACAGCTGCACAGTGTTTTAGCCGCAAAGCGCAGGAGGTACCGGCGGAGAGAAGCGTCCGTCAGGTGGAGCCCGAACGTGGACGCTATGTGCGGCCGCCGAGGCGACCGGCAGGCTATACACCTGGTGCATGCTGGACGTGCGGCAGTACTGAACACCAACGTGGCACGTGCCCGAAGCGCACAACGCCTGCTGCTGGCACAACAGTACGCCAGGTGGTTTCTGGCGCCAACACGGGTGTCCGTCAGATCACTCATAGTGAAGACGTCGATGAGGAACCTCTGGCAGCAGAGTGGCTCGACGGATTTCTGCGCAATGACAGCGGTGACAACGTCGTTCACGATCACCTTGTTAACAATGTGATCGCAGCATCTGAGACAGAGTGGGCAGCACCAGTTGAGATAAATGGCAAACGACTCTACGGGCTTGTTGATAGTGGTTCGCCCATTACAATAATAAGTAGGCGCCTGTGTGAGGAGAACGGCTGGACGATTTTGCCTGGCTCTGGTGGCAAGCTGAGTGGCGCCTTTCAGGGACAGGCCGTGACAAGACATGGCATCACGCATGTCAAGCTGGCATGTGGTGATAAGATTGCTGACGTGGATCTAGAGGTTGCCGAGCTCAGTGGCAAGACGTCATTGCTGGTTGGAACTGATTTGTTCTGCCTGCTTGGAATCACTCTGACGGGGGTACCTGCGGCCTGGCCGGGGCAGGCCTCACAAGAGGATGAGCTGATACTGCCCAGTGACGATGGACCAGAGACCATCGATCTGACTGATGACATCAAGGAGGCGGAGCGTTCACGTGTCATGTTGGCATGGAACGCGCTCATTGAGCAAAACACAAGGATTCCTGAGGAAGCTTTCTGCTCATTTCCTGGTGCAGAGCTGACCATTGACACAGACAATCGTTCCAAATTATTGGATGATGTGCACGCGTTTGGGCACTTTGGTGTGGACGCCATGTATCGACAAATACAATTTACACAGCAGAAACATTGGCCCGAGTTGCGCCATGATTTGACTGTGTTGGTCGATGGCTGTGACGCTTGTCAGCGTTATAATGTGATACAGCATGGTTATCATCCGTCAATGTTGGTTGACGCAGTCGAGCCATGGGATCACGTGTGTATTGACTTGTCTGTATCAATGCCGGCATCGGAGGACGGGTACACGGCGTTGCTGGTGATAGTTGATGTGTTTACACGATACGTGGTGTTGAGACCATTGAAGACAAAGACAAAGGAAGAGGTCGCTTCCGTGGGCGTGGACAAGCGGAAAGCCTATGTGCTGCAAGAGCTCGACGGTACGGTGGTGGTGAGACACTTTCCGGTCGATCAAATTAAAGTTACGAGGCGAAACAACTTTGGTGAAGGCGAGTCGTTTGTGGTCGAAAGGGTGCTTGGCCATCGTGGTGCCGGCTTGACGGCAGAGTACCTGGTCAAGTGGAAAGGCTACAGTGACGACGATAACAGCTGGGTGCGGCACAACATGTTAGACTTAGACTTGTATCGACGCGTATTGGCAGTCAAGGGCTTCTGGGTTGGCAAGGTCGTCCGCTGGTCCGGGGCTGTTGGATATGGTGGCACGTGGTGGGGCTGACGTCAGGTCGCGGCCGACGTTGCCTCGACGGGTGAAGACGAATGACCAAAGTCATTCGTCATCTGACACGACGCTGATTGGCGGTGGACGCAGGCGCAGCAAGGCCCTATAAAGGCGAGCGTTGTGGTGTAATCTCAATAGACATCTGAACTTGCTGTTGCGTATTTTTGTGACTATCGAACATAAATGGCTTGTTGTGCCGCACTCACGCTTAGGTTAGTCGGCGCTGGTGGCTCTCTCTCTCCATGTGTAGTACGTTTTGTGTATAAATGGTTTGTATTGACGTACTCACTCTTAGGGTGGTCAGCACTGGTGGCTTACCCTCCATGTCTGGTATGCTTTGTGCATTATTGCTAGTGTGCCGCACTATCTCTTAGGTTAGTCGGCGCTGGTGGCTCTCTCTCTCCATGGGTAGTACGTTTTATGCAGATACTGCTGGTTTTGCTATACTCCCTCTTAGATTAGTGGTTGTAGCTTTGCTGTCTCTCGGTGGTGATACGGGTTGTATATATATTTCTGGTGCGCCGCACTCACTCTAGGTTTGTCGGCGCTGGTTTGGCTCGCTCTCCGTTGTGGTATGTGTGACCTGCATATTGTTGTATGTGCTGCACACACTTTTACGTTAGTCGGCGCTGATGGCCTACTCACTGTGTGTGGTACGTGTTTGCATATATATTGCTGGATGCGGCGCACTCACTCTTAGGTAAGTCGGGGCTGGTTTGGCTCTCTCTCCGTTGTGGTATGTGTGACCTGCATATTGTTGTATATGCTGCACTCCCTCTTAGGTTAGTTGGCGCTGGTTTGGATTTCTCTCGGTGGTGGTCGTTGTGCATATATATTGCTGGATGCGCCGCACTCACTCTAGGTTAGTCTGCGCTGGTTTGGCCCACTCTCCGTTGTGGTATGTCTGACCTGCATTTTGTTGTATATGCTGCACTCCCTGGGTATATAAGTCTGTAAAAGGCAGCTGCCTTCATATGGAAAAATCCCCCTAACCCTGGTTTTTACCGCTTGATTCCAAAATCGAGCGGTCAATTATACAAACTATTCAGGCTTCCACATTAACACCTTTATCACTTAATAAATATTGTAGAGCTTCAAATTTACCTCTAGGTCCCATTTGACACCAACTTGAGTGCTCTTCTCCTCATGTAGTTATTGTGCGTCAAAGTTTACAGCGTCAGCTTCTTGAAATCAAGCGTCAGACTCGGGCTGCATACTGACCACGGCTCCACTATGCTGTGTCTCAAACGCGGTTGGCATGGCACTTAGATTCGTGGAGTTTTTATATGAGCGTGTGACGCGACGCACTTGTGCGCATGATCTGTGTGTCCAGTCCGCCCTTGCTTTATTCCACTGATTCATGCCGTTCCTAGTGCTGCACATCCGTTCTCTGGCTGGCTCCATGTATGTATGTCTTGTCTGTGCACATTCATGCTCATATTCTATGCAGTGGCGTGGTTGCTGCATTACTGGTTGCATGGCAATAATGCAACTGCTGGTATGGACTGCAAGTGCTCTCTCTTCTCACTGCACTGCGCAGCTAGTGGGCACAGCACTTGATGCCATGCAAGGTGCTTGTGGCCACACTGTGAGGTCTGTATCTTGTGCTCTCCTGCATTTGTGCTCATTCTTTACAGCTGCCGTGCCATTTGCCACCTATGCAATCCATGCATGCCTCTACTACTCCGGGTTCAGCAGTCACATGGTATGCCTGTTTAGATGCATTCTATATGCTACTCTACTGATGCTCTTGCTGTCGTGCTAGCAGCCCTGTAGCATGGATCCTCTGGTATGTAAATGCAGCTGCTGTATCCACCTTGCTCACTCTTGCATGCAGTGTTGCATGTGCTGCTCTGATATGTGTGCTGCTGGCCACATGTGGTGCGTTGCTTGTATCCCTGTGCTTACCTGCCACAGATGCGCCTTTTTTGGTGACATCAGCTGTAGTACCAGGTGGCCTCTACATAGCTTCTGAAGGTGTGTGCAGTGTGTGCATGATTACTTTTTGATGTGCTCATGTGAGACAGATTCCACAGGCACGCTGAAAATGCTGATGTGCACAAACTCGCTTTATATGGCTCAAATGGTATGATATGGATATGTGGTAATGTTGTATCATTAGGTAATCATGTTATCACGTGTGATGTATTCTCTTGTTACATACATCCTGCAGCTGTATTCCTTGTACATCCATGCCAGCGTACGTGCTGGATTGCATAACCAATGATTGCTTAGCTGTACTGTACTTGCTTTATTCATGTCACGTGTTGTATGCCTGCCTGTTTTGTATTATATCTGAAGGCAACACCAATGGATACGTGTGTATTCTCTCATCATATCTTATGCAACACTAATGGATACATTTGTATCATCTGCAATACATATGCTCGTTAAAGTAAGGCATGTGCAATGCTACAATAAATAAAAAAATTGTTGCCTCTACATATCGTAAAACCCACTGCATATTATTAATTCCTTGATTATTGGACGTTGGCGTGCTCCGCCCCTGGGGTTTGGACTGGGGCCCCAGCACCAGAGTTCATCATCAGGTGGCACTACATTGCCTCGCTGATTATGCGCGACATTGGCGAGCGGAGTAAAGAATATTTTGGTATGTTGATTGTATTCAACTAGGCAGAGTATAGTAATTATATTCAGTCCCATTCCACTACATTCGCCTGTTTTGCGACGAGTACGTAAAGTACCTGATCGACTGCAAGCTGGACGAGAAGCGGCGGCAGCTGGAGGGCGCACACCAGCAGCAACTGCACGACGCCTGGGCACACGCACAGCAGCAGTCGGGCGTGGCATCCAGCGCATTCTCTCAGGACATATTCAGCCACCCGTTCGACGTGTCGGCCCACGAGCTCCATCAGCAACAACAGCCCCAGCACCACCACAGCCAGCCACCGCACAATGGTGACATGTCCGCGTCCGTGTTCCAATTCCAGCAGCACCAGCAGTCACCGCCACTCCACGCTGCGGGGGGAGACTTCTCGGTGCATGGGCACGACTCATTCATCACCGACTACACCGCCGCTGGGAGTAGCACGCACCACCACCCCGGCTCCCAGTCCACCGACCACCTGGCCACCTTCACCGTGACCGACAGCAACAGTGGCCATAACTCGCAGAAGCAGCATCAGCAGATGACAGCGTATGGCAGTTTGACAAACAATGTGCTGATGGACGACACTGACGGGCTCTTGTTTGGCGGACAGACGGTGCGCACGTCGCGACAAGTTTACCGGCAGCAGGCAATCCCGCAGCAGCAGCAGCGCGATGGGGCGCGGGGTGCGACGGTGTAGGTGGCGGCGAGTTTTGAACATTTGTAGATCAAGTTGTGTGTCAGTCTGAATTTATGCCACTTTGGGCCAGTTAATAATAGAAAAAGAGACCGTGAAAGTGTTTGTCTATCGACAGCATTTATACACGCTCATACTAGTGACTACGCAGTGTAGTCATTGTTGTTGAGCAGAGAATTTTGTAAGGCGCTCCATGCATTACTATATTGATAGTACTACTATTTAATATTAATAAAGCGTGAATTATACTAGAACGTGCAAGCATCAAGCAGCAAAGTATAACAAATTTAAACTGCCATTTGGCAACATGATGCAGTTGCAGGTTTTTGCATTTATACGACTTTTGTTTAGTACTAGCTGCTCGTTACGTCTGTCGCTATTGAACTTGTTGGCTACTGCTCGTTTGTTGTTGGCTTGTTTTCCTTTCCCATCCGCTCGCTTGTCTTTCATCCGTCGATCGTCTTTGTTCATTAGTCGCTTACGTGCTTCCCTTTCTCGTCCACTTCTACATATCAATGACTTCGCCGGAACTGCCTTTAGTCTTTTCATAATAGTCCCCGGTAAAGTATAGACTCGCTTCGTTTGGTACGCGTAAATCGTAAAGAGCTTGGTTGGTCGCCTGCACGTCGATCGACTCGAGGTAGTGTGCATGCGGCTTCGCGTCGCGCAGAACTCTCAGGCGCTCCAACAATCCTGCGTACCGCTTGTTGTTCCCCAAAAAGGGATACGAGCTGGCATTGAGACCATTGACCAGCAGCGCAATTTGGTTGGCATCGTCGCGTAGCCGAGTACCTGTTCTACATGAGCGCATGGTTGATAGTGTTGATAACACTACCTCCACTTCTCGTTTTGAAATCATAATATGGAAGTGCAGTGACGGCCTTCAAATTATCTTCGGTTATAGCGTCATCTCCCAGCTGCTGGTAGATGCTGAGATATGGTCGGTCGACAGTTTCCATGAATTTGCACCTAGTTGCCGATGTTTCAGCGCGGCCCATCAAATACTTGTCATCGTTGCTGGCATAGTTTCGCGTCTGCACAAGAATCGCCGACATTTTTTCAGACTTGCCAGCCAGGCGAACGGGAATAATAAAGTCGACGCCGACCTGATTTTGCTGGCACATGATCACAATTCCGCGATGGAAGTACCGCTCCACGTTATCAACGGTCACCAGCGAATCAACGCGAATAAACTGCAAGCACAGTACGTGGCCGTTGAGGAATTCTTTCTTCTTTGCTTCGCTGTTGTCGCCTATTAGATTGACTCGGGCATCACCTGTCGGCTGGAGCCCAATGAACGACTCAAGAAAATCGCAAACTCTACAGGGCAAGTTGTCAACCATTTTTTTTGGAAGAAGGACAATGGCCCTACTTCATCGGAAGCGCATATTTCAGCGGCTCCGGATACATTTTTCTATCATCAAAGGTGCCCCACTTTTTTCCCTCGCAGCACACATCCCACGCCACGAGAATGAGCACTTTGGCCAGCAGCTCGCCTCGCTCGCCCTTCTGCACCAATCCTACACATCAATGAATATTACGATTTCGTTTGTAAGTCAACGCACCATTAACCACGCATTCGGTTAGACCAATTATCATCTTTGGAAACCTTACGCGGAGAGATTTCACTTGCTTTAGCGCCTTTAACATTGGCACACGGCATATTCCAGATATCGGCAGCAGCCTTTGCCACTATGGGCTCGGGAAAATAACCACATTTAACATTCTCTCGATTCGGCGAAATCGAGAAGCAAATGCTCATGTGGTTGGCCACTAGTTCAGCGGCGACTTTGGTAGACGGCTGCACATACAGGTCCAATCGGCAGTCGAGGACAGCGAGTTGGGTAACAAGTGTTTGCGGCTCCTTGGGGTCGGCTCCGCCGCAGAGCTTCGAAGCCGCAATCGAAACAGATAGTTTTATAGGGCAGAGCGGTGTGCCTGTAAAGAGAATGTCTCCCGCACTAGCAAAATAAGCTCCCCAGTGCGGTCGCCCGTAGCTGTACAATCCTCTGGCTAGATTGATCCACTTGCGGCGCCCCCATGACGTAGCATCTGTAGAAAAAAACGGCTTCCACAGGGCGCTTCCACTGCGCGGGGCAAAGACGTTAACGTACGGCAGAAGATAGTACGGCGTGAACAGCATATTCCCCACGTTGTCATCTCGTAAACTCGGATCCAAATGCAGAGATGGTGAGAAATTTGCCACGCGCGAGTGAGTATCCATGACGATACTTAGCACGGAAAACTTGTTGTCCTCACTGTACATTGGAATCAGGCGGAGGGCTCGACGAAACAACCGGAAGCCGGACACATTGTCGTATACTTGGTCTGATACTGCGCGTGCCTCATCAATCGTTATAAGAACAAGCGGCTGAAAACTACGGTCCGCCCACTCGATTTTCTTGAAAACATCAATCAGTCTTTTAAATGAGTTTTCCACGTTGTAAACGTTACGTGCAACCTGCGGAGTAATTGTGAGGTTTGCTTCATAATATCTATCAAATCAATAGACATACCTCGCCGCTAATGTCGCCCAGATTTCTGGAATTAGCCACTTTGGTGATCACTTCGAATCGCTTAGTGGCCCACTCAGTCAGTGCCTTATCAACATCGATTTTTCTCCCCACGCTATGTGTCAGTCCACTAAGCACGTCGGCTAATGTGTCAAATACG
>JAZDSV010000045.1:0-103506 GCA_036784855.1 Aphelidium insulamus
TTCACGATGCACGAAAAAAACAAGGGCCCCGCCGAATGCATCTCACTGTCAACGATGCCCGTCCACCGCGCGAAAGGTCTCTCACTCACGGCCGACGCCATGCTGCTCACGGCATTCACCCCGGTGGCGAGTGGCGATAATCATTCCGCGAGATGTCGCCGCTCGTTGTCGCCGGACCTGCGCGGAGGCTGCGGGAAGGAAAATGTTCGCGCAATGCTCTCCAACAACAGCCGCATCTGCCACAGTTCGCCCGCGGTTCCTCGGCCGCCCACCGCGGATGAAAAGCCTCACTCCACACACCAGCAAGTATGGACTGTCTGCATATATGTGTAAGATAGTGTTGACATCCACGTTAGCGTGGGGCCGCCTCCAAACTTTTACTGCAGAGCTGCTCAAGTAGTACATCATACATACATCATCACTTTATCCCTTATATCATTGCAGCCAAGTTTGGCCGGCCAACGTTGAATAGGTTGCTCAATTTGACCAGCTCAACAAGCGCCGCTGGAACTTCCACATCCAATGCCACTGACGGCAGCAATCCGAGGCACGTATAGTTCGCATTCGTATCGGCTGATAACCATCTCACCTGTCAGTTACATGTACTATTATGCGGTCCTGATGGCGCTGGTCCACTTGCCGTCCTTTGCTCTGGCACTGCGAGATCCATTTCTTGCATCCGGTGTCGGCACTGAAGCCTCAGTGTACAGGCATGTGCAACCTTTTATACATTACGACTATTTACACAAATAGGTACTTGGCGGCGCTGATAGATGCAGGTAATTCGCGATTAGAGCCCAGGCTGCTGTCAGATTTGCTGGTCAAGCGCTTTAGCGGCTTTGCCAAATCCAAAAGGCATGTACGTCCAGAACGCGTAGTCACGCAACAAATATTTACTAACTGACAAGAACTGCGACTCATTTGTGCGCTCACTATGATGGGAAGATGCACTGCTCGCCTATGAGCGCCGCCAACTGGAAGATCCCGGCAACATCCAGGTGGTGCTGGGCAGGATGAGGGCGCTGCATGCGCTGGGCGAGTGGGAGGCGCTGTCGCAGCTGGCGCAAGAGAAATGGTTTGGCGCGGAGGACGAGACCCGGCGCCTGATTGCACCGCTGGCCGCCGGGGCCGCCTGGGGTCTGGGACAGTGGGAGCTGATGGACGACTACAACGCCATGATGAAGGTGGACTCGCCGGATGGTGTTTTCTTCCGCGCCATCCTCGCCATCCACCGCAACCAGTTCCCGCAGGCGGAGCTGTGCATCGACAAGACACGCGAGCTCCTGGACACTGAACTGAAGGCGCTCGTGGGCGAAAGTTACAGCCGGGCCTACAAGTATGTTCCAGTATTGTTTATGCATTATTGCATATATATACATATATATATATATATATATATATATATGTATGCACTCTATAACACTGTAGCGTTATTGTGCGCGTGCAAATGTTGGCCGAATTGGAAGAGATTATTACGTACAAGCGGTGCCACGACCAGCCCGACCGGCAGCGCGTTATCCACAAGACGTGGATGAAGAGATTGAAGGGCTGCCAGCGCAACGTTGAAGTGTGGCAGCGCATACTCAAAGTGCGCGCACTGGTCATCTCCCCGCGCGAGGACATGGAAATGTGGATAAAGTTTGCGCACTTGTGCCGCAAGAGCGGCCGACCCGGTCTCTCGGTGAAAATATTCTCGCAGCTCCTTCGCGGCGACATTTCCCTTGCAGCTGACACCGAGGTGCGCATATACTGATGTGCGCATCCACTGCACTCACAGCATTTTTTGCAGGCCGGTCCCCCGCTGGCAGTGTACGCCTACTTGAAACACCTGTGGGAGAGCGGGGCGCAGCGCACCGAAACTCTCGGCCGCCTGGAAGAGTTTACAAGCACGCTGCGCACCGCGGTCCAAGCGTCGATCGCGGCCAACGGCGCGGATGATGCCACCGACGATTACAGAGCCGAGCTGGAGGCTAACAGACACCTGCTGGCCCGTTGCTCCCTGAAACTGGGCCAGTGGACCCAGGCGGTGGAGGAGAGCTGGACGGAGAAGAATATTGCGCAGGTGCTGCACAATTACTCCGAGGCCACCAAGTGCGACAAGACGTGGTACAAGGCGTGGCACTCGTGGGCCCTCGCAAACTTTGAAGTGCTGCAGTGGACGGAGCGCAACAACAGCGGCAGTGCCGGCAATACCGCTGGAGAATCACCGCCGCCGCCGCCGCCCGTGTCGGCCTCTCAAATCAGCGGCTATGTCGTGCCGGCAATTCAGGGTCTGTTCGGGGCTGTTTACATGATGCGGTGAACTCTGTTCATTAGTTATTCGCAGGCTTCTTCAAGTCGATTGCGCTGTCCAGTGGCAACTCGCTGCAGGACACATTGCGCCTGCTCACACTGTGGTTCAAGTACGCGTACAATGCCGACGTCTACCACGCGATATCGGAGGGATTCGCCACCGTGTCGATTGATACGTGGCTGCACGTTATACCGCAGTTGATTGCGCGCATTCACTCGCCCAGCTCGCATGTCCGGCGCCTCATCTACCAGCTGCTGTCCGATGTGGGCAAGGAGCACCCGCAGGCACTGGTCTACTCGCTCACCGTGGCCTCAAAGTCCCAGAACGACGCACGGAAGAACTCGGCCCTGGCCATCATGGACAAGATGCGCCTGCACAGTTCGCGCCTGGTGGAGCAGGTATGCCCTATTTATACATGTTGCTGTTTGTGCGCACTCTATATGAATAGTATATGCTAACAGTTGACAGGCGCTGCTTGTCAGCCAAGAACTGATCAGGGTGGCGATACTGTGGCACGAGACGTGGCACGAGGGCCTGGAGGAGGCGTCCAGACTCTATTTCGGCGAACACAATGTGGACGCCATGTTTGCCGTGCTGGAACCGCTTCACCAGATGCTTGAGCGCGGACCGGAGACACTGCGCGAGATATCCTTCAACCAGGCATTTGGTCGCGATCTGCAGGAAGCGCTTGAGTGGGGCAAGAAGTATCGTGCCAGCGGCGTGGAGAACGACCTGCACCAAGCGTGGGATCTGTACTATCATGTGCGTGTGGAGTGGTGGTGCTTGATGTGTTTAGACACAGTTTCATTCTTGCAGGTGTTTCAGCGCATAAACAAGCAGCTGCCGCAGCTCACCACGCTCGAGCTGCAATATGTATCGCCGAAACTGTTGGCGGCGCGAGAGCTGGACCTCGCGGTGCCCGGCACGTACAAGAGCGGCGAGGCGGTGGTGCACATTGCCTCGTTCACCCCGTCGCTGTCGGTGATCACCTCGAAGCAGCGACCGCGCAAGCTGGCCATAAAGGGCAGCGACGGCCGCGAGTACAACTACCTGCTCAAGGGGCACGAGGACCTGCGGCAGGACGAGCGGGTGATGCAGCTGTTTGGCCTGGTCAACACGCTGCTCTCCATCGACCCCGAGACATTCAAGCGCCACCTGCACATCCAGCGGTACCCCGTGATTCCACTCTCGCCCAACTCTGGCCTGATCGGCTGGGTGCCGCACTGTGACACGCTGCACACGCTGATCCGCGACTACCGCGAGAGCAAAAAGATACTGCTGAACATTGAGCACCGGCTGATGCTGCAGATGGCGCCCGACTACGACAACCTGACCCTCATGCAGAAGGTGGAGGTGTTTCAGTATGCGCTGGACCAGACCACCGGCCAGGACCTGTACAAAGTGCTCTGGCTGAAGAGCAAGAACTCGGAGGCGTGGCTGGACCGGCGCACCAACTACGCACGCTCGCTGGCCGTGATGTCCATGGTGGGCTACATTCTCGGGCTGGGTGATCGACACCCCTCCAACCTGATGCTGGACCGGTACACGGGCAAGATTATCCACATTGACTTTGGGGACTGCTTTGAGGTAAAGATAGTGTATGTCTGATTGCGCTGTATCTCATCTGCAAAACTGCAGGTGGCCATGCACCGCGAAAAGTTCCCCGAGCGCATTCCGTTCCGTCTGACGCGCATGCTGGTCAGCGCCATGGAGGCCAGCGGGATCGAGGGCAGTTTCCGCACCACATGCGAGAATGTTATGCGCGTGATGCGCGAGAACAAGGAGAGTCTGATGGCCGTGCTGGAGGCCTTTGTCCACGACCCGCTAATCAACTGGCGTCTGTTTGGCGGGGCCAACCACAGCACTACTGCCGGTGCGCATTGCTTATACGATTACTTACCGATAATCATATTTATATTTGTGCAGATGGATCGGCGGGATCTCGTGGTGCCGGCGCCGCAGACAGCGCTTTGAGCCAGAGCCATGTGGGCAATGGAGGCGGCGGCGGCGGCGGCTCAATCAAGGCCGGCGTGCGGAAGTTGAAGCCGAACGATGGCGAGATAAATGATTCTACTGGTGAGTGAATGAAAAATATACCTGTTTGTTACTCTACTTGACTAAACAGCTGCGATGGCTGGCGGGGAGGCGGCGGCGGCAGAGAAACCGGAAGCGCTGAATGCCCGCGCCGTGCTGGTGATATCGCGTGTACAAAACAAACTTACCGGCCGTGACTTTCGGCCATCTGCCACACTGGTAATTTGCCACATTATACACTGTTGATGTACAAGCTTACAATATTTAGCCGGTGAACGCGCAAGTTGAAAAGCTTATTCAGCAGGCAATGGCGGTGGAAAACCTTTGTCAGTGCTATGTTGGATGGTGTCCATTTGTACGTGATATTTTCTGTTTTCCTGCGCAAAAAGTGGACTCATTGTCTGTGTAGTGGTAAATCGCTGGGTAGTGTTTCAGGTGCGGCAATAGTAGCCAATGAATATGAAATTCCTATTGAAGACAAATATGTTATTATCGCTGAATGAAAGGAATCCAAAAGGCCAAGTTTGTGCACCCGCTAGCCATCATGTTGTAGCGCGGATTGTGCTTGACCACGGTGACGGGTCCAGAGTGCACGGCCTCGTACGGACCAAGCGACTCCCCAGTTACGCAGTCCCACGCAAACACCCGGCCGTCATGGGAGCCTGTTGTTCAAATTGATTACAATGAGCACAAAGTCCGCACCTCCAACGACAAAGTTGCCATCGGGCGCAAAGGACGCTTGTAGCGGTAGTGCGCCCTCATTCGTAATACCAGTCAGCACATGCTTCATCTTGCCCTCAATGCTGTCCAGTATGAAATGCCGCTCACCCGCAGTCGACACCAGCATGTCGCGGCCATTATTGCTGTACGTACACAGAGTTATGGCGCATATCAGTACTAAACCCTAAGATCACTATTTACCTGAAACTGATACAGGACCACTGCTCCTCGGGCGAGAAGGAGAACGACGAGTCTGACGCGCCGGGAATAACAGCAAACGGACCCTATATATGCAGTCAACCACCAGAATATATGTAAAGTTATACCAGCAGCACGATACCTTGTCAAAGTTGCGCAGGTCATAGAGACGGACGGATGAGTTGCCCAGGCCAATGGCAAACACCAGTCCCTTGGGATCAAACGCGACGCATGGCCGCCCAGTAACATTTGCTACTCCCTGTGACGGTTTATATGATTGTACAATATATCACACACAGATACAACTTGCCTGACAGTTTGGAGACCGCAAGTCCCACAGCCGCACCGTGTCATCCAGCGAGCCCGAGATGAATGTATCGTCCACCGGCGACACGTCCATCGACACGACACTGCATTGTAAGAATGTAGACTATGTGTGGAATGCAGACAACATTAACATTAACATTAACTCACCGCTGCTTGTGTCCCTTGAAGTAGCGAATATACTGATTATCGTGCAGTGATAGATAGCGAATGGTGTCTGCCGTGGTCAGCACTGCATATTACACATTCATGCAGTAGCACTACACGACGTATGTATTATACGCAAACATAAATCACGGCACTCACCATCCTCCTTGGTGGAAGAGTGCAAAATGCTGGTGGACGAGTGGGTGAACCTGCACTCGTGGATGCCATACTTTTTGCTGTAGAGCGTCTTTTGACTTCTGCACACGCGGCGCATACATTATGCCACGCAACGATATACAGAGTTATTATTGCACACGTACTTTCCATACTTGCAATCGTACACGCAAATGGACTCGTCTTCCGACACGGTCACGCAGAACTCGCCTGCAAGAGTTATAATGTTGATATATAAGTTATATATATATAATATATATATAATATATAATATATATATATATATATGTGCTTGCCGGTATCATCAAAATCCATGGCCAGAATGGGCTTGGTGTGCTGCTTGAAGACCTTGGCCATCTTGTAGGCAGCAAGTGTGTCACGCGTCAATGGCAGACCAGTGCCCAGTGCAGACACCATGCCGCCGGGTGGAGTGTCGCCGCCCATTCCGCTGACGGAGGTGGCGGCCGAAATGGGCGATGTGGATTCCATAATTAGTATTTTGGGATATATATATGATTGATTGCTGGGTGGAAGTATTTAGCAATTGGATTGCGCGGCTTGTGGCACGTTACCGACGAAGAAGTGCTCGGGTTTTTCGAAAAACATTGGAGCAAACTATTGGATCCGGATGACAAAGACTCTTTTGTCGGCTTTTGGAAGCAGGTGGCGGCAGATCAACTTGAAGCGAAAAAGCAGATTTCACGATTGTATTCTGACTAATTTTACGGCGAGAAAAAAAGCCCCTTGGACTTGCTGGTTGACCTGTTGACCGTAAATATACTGCAAATCGATCGAAATTATTCCAAAACAACCATAACCGATCTTGTGAAAACCGCTCTGGTGTCAAGCATCGACATCAGATACCCTTCTGTTTCCTACACGCTGTTCGAACCAATTGTAGTTGAAGCGGCCATGATTGCCATGCGTGATGAGCCAATGATCCTGGATGCTTTTTACAACAATGCGGCTACACGTATTTTTCCAGGTTCACGTGCATCCGAATGTGGAAATGGTTTTGAGCGGTTGGTTGCCGTTGCGTTCTGTACGGGCTGGTGGGGGCGCGGCGATGCATCGGTAGAAAAGTTTCTGGAATTGAAGGAACTCCGCAATGTCTTGCCCGCAGAGCCTCCATCACGCATTGTTTCTCACACGGATTTTAACGTTGAGAAGGTGTGCGATTTCCTTCGCGGCAACCGTAAATCGGAGATTCTTTGTCCGAGCTCCCTTTTGGGTCCAAAGGTAATATACGCCGATGACAAGTGCGCGGTGCTGTGCTTCATTAAGTCGACGTCGAATCCATCTTCTGCCAACACGGATGATTTCAAGGACACTGCAGGATACTTTGATGTCGATAACTGGATTGCAGAAAGCTTTGACAGCTGTGACAATTGCAAGGATGTGCTGCACGATATTACAACGGCAATGGACGCCATACCAACGCGCAAAGTGTTTCATGTGGTGTTTGATCTATCTGGTCGAGGCGAACCGCCGATCTTTGATAATGTCACACCAGATGACAGAAAGCGTATCCAATTCATTCACCCCAACGATGCCGCCGCGGCAGAGATATCTGTCCCCAATTTTGCTTCAAAGTGGAGTGCATATATGGACAGAATGCAGCATGCCAAGTTACCGAAGAAACGCGCTGCTTGATGTCTGAAGTGGAGCTGTTTGCAGGTGCACGCTAATGGGTCAAACAGACCACACAATATATTCCGTCCATGAGAAGCCTTCTGAGACTGTACAAGATAAATTTGTATTCAAAACGCCATGTTCACGTGTGTTCTTTGCGCAGAGAACCTTGAAGGCCTTGCCATGTGCGGGTTAGGACAGCCAGCACAATCGCCACAGCCAGCCAATTGATGGGCAGCGCGTCGGCATTCCTGCTGGGCGCGGCAACCGGTGCGGCCGCCATTGCGCTCTTGTTGCGCGTGGTGCGGGGCGATACAGCTGGCAATGCGCACAGCCATAGCCATCTCCATGGCCGTAAGTCTGCCCCTGCACACCGCACGGGCCACCCGGAAGATCAGGCGGTCCGCGATGAGGAGGCGGCGCTGGAACGCGAGCAACTCACGCGCAACTACCAGTTCTTTGGCGCCGACGCCATGGACACGCGCATACGGTCCGCGTTCGTGGTGGTGGTGGGCGCGGGCGGTGTCGGCTCACACGCCGCTATGCACCTGCTGCGCTCCGGCATCACCCACCTGCGCCTCATTGACTTTGACCAGGTGTCGCTGTCGTCGCTGAACCGGCACGCCACCGCCGTCCGCGCCGACGTCGGCCTGCCCAAGGTGGAGTCGATGCGGCGCCACTTTGGCCGCATATTCCCGCGCTGCACCGTGGAGGCGCGCGTGCAGCTCTTCACGCGGGACAGCGCCGATGAGTGTCTGGCCGGTGGGCCGGCATTCGTGCTGGACTGCATCGACAACATCGACACCAAGGTGGCGCTGCTGGCGGAGTGTCATGCGCGCGGCCTGCCGGTGCTTAGTTCCATGGGGTCGGCGTGCAAGGCGGACCCGACGCGCATTCACATTGCCGACATATCTGCGACGCACGAGTGCCGGCTGGCCAAGAGTGTGCGGCAGCGGTTGCGTGCACTGGGCATCACGGCCGGTGTGCCGGTGGTCTACTCGTCGGAGCGGTCCTCGGTCGCCGCTGTCATGCCGCCACTTCTGCTGCAGGCGGCCGCCAACAACAGCAATGATGATGATCTCGGTGCCGGCCACGACACACAGCAGCCCACCGTGCAAGACTATGCGGCGCTGCCCGGGTTCCGTGTACGTGTTCTCCCGGTACTGGGCGCCATTCCCGCCATGTTTGGCGCTGCGATGGCCGCACATGTGCTTTGTGCCCTGGGCGGCCACCCCCTTGACCCGCTCTCCATCAAGGGCCGTCGGCAGCTCTACGACAAGTATGTCTGCGATGTTGGATGAATGTCTATAATGTGGATGTATGTCTATAGCTCGACGTATACATATTCTTATCTTAGGACACTGAAATAACACTCAAAGGGTGTTCCGCGAGTTGACGGCGAATGAGGGAAGGCTGCAGCGCTCTAGTGGCACAAGTGGCGGCGACACCGTGGCCATGTATGTCACCGTGGCCGATGTGGAGCGACTGGTGGACGATGTGTGGCACGGGCGGTGTGCTGTGACTGGCCGCACTGACTCGCGCCTGGCACTAGTCCGATGGCGTCACAGTTCACCTGCCACCGAGCGCAATTTGGTGTTGATGTGTGCGGACGCGGCGCAGAGGCATAACAGCATTGACGATCTAGTGTCCACATATGGCGCAGAAATTGTGGCATCCATTGATCGCCGCCTGGACGAGTGTGCATTATATCCGCCTACTCGACTATAGACCCACACATAATTAGATTATATACGTAAATACTGAATACGTTTCCAAATGTATTAATCTTTGAATTGATTCTGCGTCAGAGCCTGCGAGTCAATGAGCAGGGCGACCACTGCACCGCCCTGGCCGCACGCCTGCAAGTCGGCCAGCGTAATCTTGTGCCGCTCCTTGGGGTTTATCATATCGTACAACTCGTCCAGAAAGTCCTTCATGTTTAACGGTAGCATGCACCGCTGTGACAATGGCTGTCGGAGATTATAATAATACGAATTGAACAAGTATAAGTATATGTGCCTTGACCACGTGCCTTGACAAAGTAGGCAATGCTGTTCTCATCCAGGCAGTGCCGGCCATGCACGTCCAACACTCGAAATACGTATGACAGCGACTGTGGCCGGTTTAGATCATTGACAGCCAGCACAAAGTCCAAATAATTCTTGTAATCCTGCATCCGTCAATACTCTACAGATACAAATATTCGTATTCAATAAGCAGCTTCACGTACCAACTCCCCGCCATATGTCTGGCACTCTTCAAATACGCGGTGGATAAACTCGCGGCCATAACGCGACTTGGCAATCTTTTCCAACTCGAACTTGTTCAGCATTCCATTCCTATTCTCGTCCAAGTCCACAAACTGGCCTATAATGTTGCCATTAACATAATATACACTTGAATATTATGGTGCATACTGTAGATCTTGGTAGCGCTGTAGGGCGAGAACCAGTTTGACAGGAGCAGACCGGCCGACAGATCCGTCTGCTGCAGTTCAAAGAACTCTGACAACATCGGCGACAACAACAGCTCCTGGATGGCAATTCGGCCGCGCCGCAGCGGGTCCAAGTAGAAGAAGAATCTGTCCAATTATATGAACACATATACATATAGTGTATATGCGTGTATTACGTACTTTCGAACGGCGCCGCATAGATAAAACGGCAAAAAGTCGGCTTCAATGACTTCGAGGTGCGGGAAGGTCGGAGCCAGATCTCCGATATACTTTTCCAATTCCTGTGTTTAATATGATTAAATAGGCTTCATGCAACTTACAAGATAAATGATAGATAGATACAGCGTGTATATGCATGAAAATATCAAGCTAAACAGACGAACCGTCTCCGTAAGCCAACCGTCACCGTCGGCATCGTAGAGACTGATGCAGACGCGTTCCTGCAGCAGTGATGCGCGGCGAACAATATAATTGAACAGTAGCAGCGTGGAGATTTGGGCCGCAGGTTGCGCTACATTATTGTCGTCAGCGGGCGGGTCCGCTGGCAGTGGCTTGACAAAGCAGAGAAAGGTGGACGCGCGAAAGAAGCGGCGACACTTGGCCGGCAACAGGGCTGCCACTGCGCAAAATGCCTCATAGTCTATCATCTGCATATGTATTAGCACCTTTAAGCACGGTGATGGACGATAGAAGTATGTAACTTGCCTGAACCACCTGCTGTTCAGTGGATATAGTACCAGTGCCTGTAGCAGGTTCGGGTGTGGTGGTGGGACTGGGACTGGAAGCCGTGCTTGTGGAGGGAGCACCAACAACTGGAATGGAGCGACTGTTCTCAGACAGTAGCCGCCAGATATCATCTAGCTCCTCGTTGCTGAAAATGTCGGCGCTCTGGGCGTCAAGCAGGCTTGCACGCGCACTCTTGAACAGTGCTTCTTGTATGGGTGTGCGAGTGGCGGCGGTGTCTGCCCCGCGACCACCCCTCGCCCTGCTGCCCAGTCTCCCGTACTGCGGTGTTCAAATAACTGCGGTGATACACATACAGTACAGTGGCGCAGCACCCACCTTTGTGGTAGAAGCCGGCGCTGTGTGTGTCAATAGTGTGCCGTCACTGTCCGCACTGCTGGTTGCAGGCACGGGTGTAGACTGCACATAGTCTGTCAGAAGCTGTGTCCATGTTGCCGTGGCCATGTGGACTGCTTTATGTATGCCGTCTGTTTCCTTGGCTTAAGCTTAACCTACTCTGTATAGTATATGTACAGTGTATGTACAACGTCAAGATATCTTTTCAAATCTATCTATACGTCTTATGCAATATGCAATATGAATGAATGTTCGCTAATTGTCTACTACAGTTGGATAGGTATTGTATGGTGGACATTGTTAACTTTTGCACTTGGCGCTAAAGTTCATTGTTAGCTGTTAGCTGTTCAAGAAGCTGTTTCAATTCATACATTAGTTGAATGTATGATCCGTAAACTCTAAGTATATATATATGTATATTACTTGGCACGTTTGGAATAAAGGGAACCACCGCGACGCCTTCTGCCAAGATGCAGCAACAGAGCAAGGAAGCCAGCCAGCGAGAACCACGTGTAGATGTACACCTCATGCTTGTTTGGCACGGTAATCGAGGGCGGAATCACGACGGGTTTCCCGTGAAATGTCTGCGGGTCGGCAATGTGCTGCACCTTGACCGCGGCCAGCACTGACGGCAGGGCCGACGTGGACTTTTCGCGGTCCACGTCCGACTGGTGCCACTGCAGCATGTTTAACACAATGTCGGACAGTGTGCCGTCCGGGCTGTCGGCACCGGTGTGAAGCGCCTCCATGTCGATTACCTCTTCGACAAAGAACTCGCTTGATGCCAACTGCGACGCCAGCGTGTTGGTGTCGATGTCTGCATCTGCAGACTGCTCCCGGAACCACTCGGACATTCCAGCCGGGTCCAACCATGCCCAGCGCGGAGGCTGGCTATTGGAGGTAGGAGTGTCAGCGCCGGCATTGTGTGATGGCCGGGGCAGATGGAATGGTATGCGCGGCTTGTACTGTCGACTCCGACGCACCATACCCACAATGGCAACTTTGCCAGCGGGCAGTGCAAAGTCGGGGCTGAGTCGGCGTCGCGTGTCCTGGTCGGCATGCGACGCGGGAATCCATCCACGATTAACCAGCAGTGCTGATCTGGCGCCCATGTTTGTTAAGTCAAGTATATCTGCATGCAAGTATATGTGCACTATATCATGCAAGCTACGCGGCTTCCACCAAAGATAAAATACAATGATAATACGATACAAAGAAGACCGCTTACCCATCTTCCAGACGCATGGGCGTGTACACATAGTAGCCAGGCCGCCCCGCCCCGCCCTTATTCCGCGGACCAACCAGCATCTCCAAGTGGTGCAGGAATTCTCCACTGACCCGCACCCGGCCATGTTCCAGTCGTGCCAGCTCGGCGTCTCTGAGTACGAGAAAGTAGATTACCAGTGGCTCACAATACGCGCATATATGAACAAGCACATCCCTCATATAAATATATATACTTACGTGACACCACGGTCCAGCTGCTGAGGCGGTTCGGAAAGCCGCGCAGACATGTTGGCAATGAGTGCCGTCTTGTAGCGCAGACGATACACCTGCCACACACCGAGCGCCACACAGATGGCGGGGAAGACGTACAACGCATTGTACCGCGCACGTGCACCCTCCCCGCCACGACTCCGTGTTGCAGCAGCAGCAGTATTCAGAGACCTATTTGATATGCTGATGGGTACGCGAATGGCGCGTTGTCGACACAGCGTGAGCAACGCGGCAGTGTGAAGGCTCCGTCGGCATAGTAGCGATGCCGACATGTTATTGATTGTTGTGACCAGTCGCGCTTGGACTAATTAACTAATAATTCTTCGGCTCATATAACAAACCTGCTCAGGAAAATCGGCCGATTTTCAAGTTTCACGTTGAAGCCGGCAGAATTCATCGATTTTCAAGTTGAAGAATATATTTCAGGCGCATCAGAATACCAGATCAGGGACTTGTAGGCATCCAAACCTATATTGCTCTATATTGCTCTTAGCTGCCTAACAGGCAGGGACTTGGGAACTGCAGTACTAGCAGTCTTTTTGCCTCTTATTGACTAGTGTTTGGACTGCTCCGCCTGCACTGGCAATCCCAACATTCTGCATATTGCTACATACAGCTGCCGCTTAATGAATTTGGCTTTCCATATTCGATAATTATTAACGTTTGGCATATGGTTATCCGCTGAGTTCGATGTGATAAAGTTATCATCTTCACTCAAATTATTTATCTATCGACTCGCGGCACGTTTCTGCCTGCCACGAATAGTGCCTGAATCGGGGAGTTTAAGTCGGACAGCTGATCTAGCATTTGCACACACGTTTGAATTTCATTTGATGTTACTACAATTTGTAACTATGATAAGGCTTTCTGAGGTTTCTTCTTGCTCCTACGTATATATGTATGCCACATGTTCCACATCAGAAAGTAAATGAATTTCTAACGGTGGCAGTTGGTTGTGCATGTCATGTGTCATGGTCACCCGGAATCTTCACTTCTGGTGCAAGAGTCTCCACTCCAGGACCGTATACCCTCTCAGACATCTTCTCGAGCAAGCAGTTCTGCGCTGCAGTCACCATGTTGACCTCGTGCACATACGATCCATCGTATTTCGACTCGCTGGCTGTGGATATGGTTGCTCAAGTGCCCGTAAAGTTTTTTTAACAACTGCGCCCCAGTCCTTGACACAGCATTGCAGATATGATGTGGAATCGACGACTCGTCTTGTAGCTATTACTTATTGACTGAGGACCAAATTTGATTATATTTAGCAAACAACTATATATATTGCACATCTACATACAAGCAGTCCAGCCAATGAGTGAGCTATGAAAGAACTATGCAAACCGCGCGCTGAATGTGCGAATATTGCCGACTGTTTCGCCGTGTTGGCGCCCACCACGTCCATCAGCGCCCTGTTCCTCTACCTGCCACTCGAAGCGGTCGGCAAGAGACTCAAGCGGCACCACACCCGACAGAGACATTTCCTGCACGGCACTCACTCGCAGTGAGTTGAATGCATCGCCACTGCACGCAGTAATTAGAAGGAGCTTGCACACAAATTTCCACGAACTTGCAAGAACATTTGATCCAAGTGTCCAGGAATCGACGAATAGTCTCGGGTAAGGATGCCTCATCTAGTTCGCCGTCGCTAGCCGTGGATATTCTTTGTGCACGCAACAGAATGGTGGGCGAACCAGAATTCATTGTCTCTGCGCCGTGCGCTCCACTTTGCCACTGCAAACTGAACAGGCGCCAGTGTCCCAGTGTTTCTCCATCACGGCCAAGAAGGCAGGACTGCTTGGCGGGACCACTGTTATCAGCCAGTGCCGAATCTTCTCCCGCATGTGACACCGTGCGGCCAGGCCTGTCAAAGAAGCCAATGGGCTGCAGACGGCGCTCGCGTGCCCAGCGTTCCTGCAGGTGATGGAGGTTCACCATATCATTGCCATCACTATTATGGCCGACATGCACATGCAGATTCACCACCGACTCAATGATGTCGCCGTCGTCCAGTGGCTCATCGACGCCACGCCAGTCGTCGCGGGAGGTGCGCCGGTGCAGCATCAGCTCCATCTGGCTGGCGTGTGGTGACGAGTAGCCCGCGGCCACTGGGCGGTCCGGTACGGCAAACACCGAGGTTACTTGGCCGCCAGCTCCCCGCGAGCAAGTATGCCTGGCCATTGCGGCCGCCGGATAAAAGTTGGCTATTCACGGCGTGTGGTGTCAGTCAGTGTGAATGGTGGCTAGACACACATCAACACATACCGGCAATCCTGTCTCGCGGGGCGCGGCCGCCGTCACGCCGCACCATAACCAGTCCATTGGCATCCGTCTCCAGCTGGCAATCTGGTGGTGCCGCCGTCATGTCAGCGTCCGCCGCAAGCCGCTGCGAGACACGCAGCACAACTTCCGTGTCGTTGGCCAGCGGGCCGATGCGGCTAATCACCTCGACACCAGACTCTTTGAGCGTGGCTGGCACCCCGCGGTCACCCGCTTCATACAGCCGGAATATCTGTGCGTGCTGTGCGTCGTATGCGATGCGCAGCTCTTTGACCAGCGGGCCGTCCACCACCGTCACGTAGTCTGGCGGCGGCAGCGGGAACGCTGGGGCATCCGTGCGGAATATGTAGGCACCGCTAGGCTGCCCCGGCTCCGTGTGGCTGGAGTAGACGTGCAGGAACGGGTCTAGTTGCACCGTGGCGCCGGTCCGCTTGCACAGCACCGACAGCTGCAGGTCGCCATCACCAGTCAGTGACAGCGTTATTTGTAGCCGGGCTGTCTCCACGGAGGCGGGAAAGTCTTCCCGGAGAACCGGCACCGCGTCCGTACCGCTTCGGCGTCCCCTGACCACACGGAATGCAGCGGCGTCCAGTGCGTCCATCTCGGCCGCAAAGAACAGCGAATAGGCTCCAAGTGCCAGTTGATCGCCATGCTCCTGGCTCTCTTGAGTGGCTTGCCAGGCGCGGGCGTGTGTCTGCGAGGGCAGCCGACGCTTGTGTCTGTCCACCACGTACCACCCGGGTGCAGCCACGGGAATCTACATGATCAGTGAGGTGTGCATATTGTAGACACACAACTACCTCAAAGACAGTGCGGACAGGATGGTCCAGACTGTTGTGCAGGTGGAGCGGCACCGATACGGAGCCGGGCACATGTATATCGCCCGCGTGAGCGCTCCAGAGGGCCTGCAGCAGTGCTTTGGCCGGCAGTGATGCTCGGGTCAAGTGCTGCGTGTAGCGCTGCATCACATGGCGCTTGGCGGTGCCGGTGATGGCGTCGTGGTGCTGCACCTCGCTGACGGCTTTGCGAAGCGCATCCAGCACCTGCGGCATGCTCTTGGCGTTATGGCAGTCGGCGGGGGTGTCATAGTGTTCCTGTGGCAGTCCCAGTCGCCGCCACAGCGCCGAAAATATTTCGACACTGTGCGGCGGAGGGTTCGGCCGTAACAGACGGCGAACCACCGATAATTCGAGGTGGCGCAGCAGATTCTCTGCCACTCTGACCAGCCGCTTGAAGCGTGGGTGAGACGTGAAGTAGCCGGTCCAGTACGCATCGGCGCCGTCAGCGTACGGGAAAAAGTCTCCGGCATACGGCGGGAACGCCAACGACGATCGACGTTCATGTACTTGCTGTTCGCTGTGCAGCGCAGTAAAGTAATCGGCCAGGGTGGAGTACTGCCAAGCGCATGTCAGAAGTCCAATCATTCCCAGGAATAGTTTTCCCCCGAAAAAATTTTCCCAGGCATAGCACACCCAGGAAAAGAAAATTCCCAGGAAAGAAAAATTCTCAGGAAACAATCACAACAACTTGCCTGAAGACGGACGCCCAGCTCGTCACTGCGCGTATTCACCCACGCCACAACGCGGTCCCAATTGGAGAACTGCCGCGTGGCATTCTGCCATCTGTCGGTTATCATTGAGCGGGTGCATAGTACAAGGTACTCACCGAAAGTCATCGCCGGCCAGTTGCAGAAAATGCGACTGAGATCGATATGCCGGAGCGCGTCTGTTACGGATATCCGACACCAGGCGCAAGGCACGCTTGGCCAAATCCACGTCATCGCCAATCTCCTCATCGCCGCGCTCAAAGTCGAACCCAGACGGGAAACTGTAGTGTTCGTCGAGAACATGCGCCAGCAGTGACCACTGTCTGTCACTGGTGTGGTTCTGGGTTACAGAGTTGCCAGTTGTCGCGCCCAACGTGTGCCATACAAACTGCATCGAGCGGTCCTGGCGACGGCGGCGTTTATCGTCCAGATGGATACGGTTGAGCAGCATGGCCTGGAAGCCAAACTTGGCCATCAGTGGCGCAGTGGCCGCCGAGTGTCCGAACGGATCAATCTGGTAGCCGTGACGTGGCAGCTGGGCCGCGGAGAATCCATGGCGGGCCAGCACGCGATGACCCACGCTCACCTGCTCCACCACCGACTCGGCCACGGTACACGCCTCATCGTTCATTACCCTGAGCAATTAATTACGTGCAACTACAGCTCGGTACTTGCCACCCGCCGAGGACAAATTCTATACGGCCAGCATCGGCAAGGCGGTGCCAGTCGGCGCGGTCCTTGTCGGAACAGTCATGCGAGTAGAACCGGTCAAAGTAGGCCATCTCGACAATGATGAATTTCTTTGGCGGCACGTCATCGGCATTGACGTCGCCGGCACGGGCATCCAGGTCGGCCACGAGCGCTGTCAACATGGAGCGGTAGACGTGGCGCACCTCTTCCTCATAATACACATCGGGTGTCTTTAGCCAGCCAACATCGTCGTGGCTGTGCGGCACCAAATGCACTGTCAGCACCTTGTTCGCATGGTGCGTATGAAGGAATGCATGCTGCTTGGGCGCGGCATGCACTGTGACATGCAGATTGACAAGCAACAACGCTACCGACAGCCACATGGCAGACATATAGGTGTTCATTGTAAATATCCACAGTTGCAATATTATGAAAAGCAGGCGGCCGTGGGAATGTTTCCGCTGTCTGCGTGCAGTGCGACACATTGTGAAACACTTGTGACGTGCGCCGTGCAGTTAAATACTGCCTTTTAATAACAGACAGCCGTGTTGGAATAGCGCTTAATACTAGCCAACAATTATACATCATCTCCTCGCTGTGAGTATGTATTGTATTGTTGGCTTGTCGAGCAGAGAATAGACTCCATTCACGGCATCACCATGTTATCAATGACGGCCTGAGTGAACTGCGAGTTGGTGGCCTTGCCCTTTAGATCGCCAGTGAGCACCTATGTAACATTGTTTGTTATTCATCCTTTTTAAGATAAATCGTGACATACCTTTCCGTCGCGGATTGTCTTGAGAATGGCGTTCTCGATGATGGTGGCATGCTCAGCAAGCTCCATGTGCCGCAGCATCATCACACTGCTCAGCAACAGTGCGGTCGGGTTCTGCGGCGCACATATTTAGAATACTGATAGCTAACTATAGTACAAATACTCACCGCCAAGTCTTTGCCGGCAATGTCGGGTGCTGTGCCGTGTACGCTCTCAAAGATGCTAGCATCCTCGCCAATGTTTCCCGACGGCGTCAAACCCAGACCGCCAATTAGACCAGCGCCCATGTCGGACATGATGTCACCATACAAGTTGGGCATCACCAGCACGTTCTTGGCAAAACAGTCGGGGTTGGTGACAATCTGTGCATATAGGTTTGAAAGCAAATTAAAAGCAAAGTAGAATCACATACGTTCAAACACGCATTGTCCAGTGAAATGTCGTCAAACTTGATGTCGGAGAAATCGCGAGCAACTTCGCGGCACGCGTCTAGGAACAAACCGTCACTGGCTTTCATGATGGCAGCCTTGTGCACGCAAGTGACACGCGGACGCCCAATTGAGCGGGCATAGTTGAATGCGTATCTGAGGATTATGTACTTCAGTAATCACAAATGACTGACATGTATAAAAATGAGTAAGAGTAACGCACCGCGCAACACGCTCGCTAGCCGGGCGCGTAATCAGCTTGATGGACTGCACGACACCGGGAACCACTTCGTGTTCAATGCCTGCGAGAGAGATTAAGTCAGCGATAAATAATAGCTACCGCCCCGCATACCGCTGTATTCCCCCTCAGTGTTCTCGCGGATGAGAACCGTGTCCACATTGTCGTACAGGGTCTTGTAGCCCTGGATGGAGCGACACGGGCGCACATTGGCGTACAGGTTGAACGCGCGACGCAACGTCAAGTTGAGCGACACGTGTCCTTTGCCAATTGGAGTGGCCAGTGGACCTTTTGCAGCGCGTCAGTAGCGGTGCCAATGCACTCGTACAAATATATGCATACCCTTCAGCGCCACCTTGTTGCGGTGAATGGACTCTAGAGCGGCAGGCGGGATCGCAGTCTTTCCTGTAAGGACATTGTAAGGAGGCACATCGAATGGGCATGATGCGCCACGTACCATTCACCAGGATGGGCGTGACATCCACCTCCTCCCACTCGATGGGCACCTTGGCGGCCGCGTAGATCTTCTTGACGCTCTGGCTGATCTCGGGGCCGATGCCGTCTCCGGGGATCAGCGTCACGGTGCGTGTCTTCACAAATGGTTAGGTTGTAGGTGTAATTCGATCGAGCCGGAGCGCTCACCTTTGCCGCGGCGGCGGTGGCCAGCGATCTGGCGCCCTGCTTAAACATTGCGTTGAATTAGCTGTGTTGTTAATTGTGGCCTAAACCTCGACGTGATTTTACTACACGAATCTTCACATGGTTTAAAACTGCCGCTGAATACTATTATATTATTAAATTAATGTACATACAATAGGCAAACGGTCTCCTATTGAGAATTACAGGCAAGCACCGGCGTGCAGAAATGCAATTGGAAACGCGACACGTCAACAACAACTGGCCAGCGCCGAGGAAGCGCGTCTCCAATGCATCACGGCGCCAGGGGCATTGTTCGCTCACTGTTGCAACTGTTTCAATATATATCGAGTGCTCGTCGATTGTCCGATGCACCTGCCGTTAGCTACGGCCGCATGGCTTGCCGTTGTATGGAGCACGGCGGTCTGGGCGCAAGCCACCCCGGATAGTGTCGGCAGTAATGCTACCGCGACGATTGTTTCAGATGCGGCTTCCTGTGCCGACTTTCCTGTCGACCCCATGCTTTACTGTCAGCATGTAATGGAGAACTGCGCTGGGAGCGATAGCTCGCCCGGTCGTGTCAATTACTTGAGTGTAATTTATTGTTCCGTTGGCCTAAGTTACTCGTGGCTTGGCGCCATTGCCGTGGTCAGTACCATCAAGTTTTGTGTAGTGTTAATGGTAATTCCACAGAGCGCCGCTGGCGTTTTCTACTTTTTGTTTCTTGGAACCACATCGGCGGACTATCTGCTGCCTAATTTGTCCTCGGTGGCACGCTATTTTCAGATGTCGGAAGAGATTGCCGGGGTATATATCGTCGACAATACCATCTATTAATCAACTCTAACATCCCAGGTAACTCTAATCGCGCTGGGAAATACCATCAACGACTTGGTTGGCAACATTATTGCATTGTCACACTCGAATCTGCCCGAGATGGCACTTGGCCAGATTGTCGGCAGTGGCCTTGTACTGCAGACAATTGCGCTCGGTGCGGTCGGGATCTTGGCCGGCGGAGTTGCAATGCCATCCAGAGCATACACGCGTGAACTGATTTTCTACGCCGTGGGATTGGTCTTGTTGGCCATTGTATGCCTGGACGGCGTGCTGGCCGTATGGGAAAGTCTGTTGATGTTGGCGCTGTACGTATTCTATGTGGTGCTGGTTTGGTTCGAGTATCGTCGGCAACGCCTGTCGCTGGATGCGTGTCGGGCCGATAGTTCCGCTCGGTCGATGTCACGAGCCAGTGGGCGCCGCGTCAGCTCCTATTTTCCACCATCCATGCATCCATTGCGCGAGTCTGCTCGACTGAAGCCACTGCTACGATGTGAAAATATTATCAAACAGTTTCAGCAGCAGTATGCGCGCACATCATCGTCACTCGCGTCTGCCCTGCTCTCCGTGGTGGCCGTGAGGCGATTGCAAAACATCAAACCTCTACCAGTCAAGAAAGTTCGGTTCATTGATGATGTGGTGGAGTTGCAGCCACGTAGTGCGCTGGCCGCTGTGCCCGACAGCGATGGTCATGGTGATACGGCCAACGCCGGCTGGTTCGAGTGCTGCCCGATTTGTTCGAAATCGGTGACTTCTCCAAACGATGTGCAGTCCTGCAAGTCGACTGTGCTTTTATCTTTTTTTATTTATTAATATTTTCTGTAGGGAAACTGATAAAGTATCACTTTTTGCCCATCTATCCACTGTGGAGTGTTCATGGCAAGGTCGGGAAGGCACTGAGCCTGTTGACATGGTGGCCAACTCTTTTACTGAGCATGACTGTTCCAGTCATTGTATCGCCAGCGCGCACTACTACATCGGAAGATGATTGTTCGTTGAAGCATGTTCAAATTGAACGATCTGGTGACGGAATCAAGTTATCGGCGACGGACGGTGACAAAATGTGGCATCACACTTGGATTCTGATCCTGCAAGTATTCTTGGCTCCCACTCTGATATCTTTTGCATTTCTGGGTATGTTGCCTAATTGTAAGTATTCACATCTGACGTCTCTAGATGATGTTACCCAATGGTCTTCCACTTCATATGGCGCTGTGGAATTCCCCTTCTGGCCATTACCACTTATTGCTGGCTTTACCGCTGCATCTGTCGTGTTTGCAATCAGTCTTGGCTCCCGAAATGGAAAATTCCGTGGCTACGAGGTATTTAACTGTCATTTATGTCAATTTTTATTTACACGATATGTAGCTGGCGTCGCTTCTTGGAATCGTGTTGTCACTTGCGTGGATCTATGCTGTTAGTCGAGAATCTGTTGGTATTATTCGCGCCATGGGCTTTGTGTTTGGGATGCCGGATGCGATTGTGGGCCTGACGATGTTTACCCTGGGCGGAAGTGTATCGGACCTGGCGTCAAACCTATCGATGGCTTGGCTTGGATTCCCGCTCACGGCCGTGGCATCCATCACGGGTGCACCGCTCATGAGTATGGAAGTGTAACGTTCTCCCTCTGGCATATACTTATCAACCTGTGTAGATCTGCTAATGTCGCTTGGAGTAGCCGCGGTAATTAGCCCGTCTGGTGGCTTACAGTTCAGCGTTTCTCCAATGCTTATGAGCGCTCTATTTTTACTGCTCGCCGTGGTTGTCATTCACCTGATCACATTCAATTTGTTGACATCGAACACGCTGCACCGATCATACGGCATGCTGTTGATCGCGGTATACGTGGTGGGACTGACGGCGCTTGTGGTGGCGGGCATGTGGTAGCAGTAGTAATCATTATTTAGTACGTGCGGTCTTCTTCAATTCCAACACGACTTGACCTACCTTGCAATACAATCCATTCCATGCAATTGTATTGTTATTGTAGTTGACTGTACTCAACACTGTCTCCCATCACACACTGTGTTGGATACATATGTGGCCAGGGCTGCATACCATGCGGGGCGACGAATCAACGCCAGAACACATCATTACCGCGTATCCAGGGTTACGACGGGCCTGGAAGGGGAAGTGCTATTTTCGGACCCTTGGTGCGTCACTACCAAGTCACCGATTGGCCAACTGCGCGACAATTACTCCATTTGAGCACGGCAACCTGTCGCGTGCACGACCGTCACTCACCGCTCTGCTGGCCGTCCCGTCCCACTTACGAGAGTGCAGAGCAAACACGAAAGACAGGACACCAGAGCGCGCGCGTGTGTCAAGCCCTCACGACTAATCACTCACACACTGTCACCCCCTACAAGGAACAGTTACCGCCAGAATCCATCACTTGCACACACGCAGCAAGAGACCTGAACAAATAGGGGACGCACTATCAGTACGATACAGACCGACAGAACGAACAACAGCTCCGACACCAGCAACAATAACAGGATGGACATGTCGCCAGCACAGCCCACTGCTATTGCCCCTGCCGTCGCAACAGCCGCTACCATGGAGATCCCGTCACTGGCAGACGCGCTCGGATCCGTGGAAAGCCGCATAGATATCAAGGTAGCGTGGACCGATAAATAGAGAGAGAGAGAGATAGAGATATCTAACATCCTGATGTGTAGGTGATGCACGCTGCCGAGGACCCGGACCGTGCCAGCAAGTTCCACGAAACAGTGCTGGCCGTGTACGACATCATTGAGAGGAAGCTCTACCGCGAAAAGAACATGAACATTGAGGCGTACTTCAAGTCGCACTGGAACATTTCACGCGCTCAAGGTTTGAATTTGAATTGTACATATTGTATCCCATACACACATACACGTGTCTACGTTTAGAGTAGGCTGCCTATGCATGACGCAATGGCATCTCTATTTTTATGCCGCCTTACAATTACTTCCAATGCATACAGCTATATATATATATAAGTACAATACATATAACAAACTTATCCATAATGTGCAGCATACCGACTGTACAACTGCGGCGCCATTGTCCGCGAACTGGCGCAGTCATTCCACATATTGCCCACCCGGGAGCGCTACTGTCGCATACTGAAAAAGTGCACTGGAAACGCGTCCGAGCGCCAACAGCTGTGGTAAGTGGGGTGTGCATATAACCCAATGGCTTATAGATGTGTGTGTGCCTAATAGGGCCGAGTTGTTGCGGCTGACGGACGGCAACGAGGCGCGCATATCCAGCAATATGATTGTGGCCACGTGGGACCGGTTGTCGGGACGCGTGTCTGCCACCTCGCCCGCGGTAATGGCAGTGCCAACACGTACGCCGCCACCGCCGCTGAAACCGCTCGACTTCTCGCCGCAGCCGCAGTACCAACAGTTCCCCGCGTATCAGCAGCAGCCACAGCAGCAGTTGCAGCAACAGCAACAGCCGCGACAGCACCACAACAGTTCACCTGTGGGCGGCGTAGTGTTCACTGGCCGGGACCTGCATGGTGCCGTGGTGCGACGGAGCAGTGCCGCGGTGGTGGGGCACAATGGTGGCGCCGGAAGTGGGACACCGGCGGCCAGATGGGGTGCCGGCACCGGTGGAGGCAACAATGCCGACGGGGCGACAACGTACTCGAACGGCATGCCGGTAATTGGCGGCCGGCCGCTGGCGGGTCCGATGCGCGCCTACTCGTACACGCACGGCATGATGCCCGCCAGTCGGGCCCGGTCGCATCCGTACGGCGCGCGCACCATGACCGGCGGTGCTCTGTATGGGGGAGCCGGTGGACACTACGCGTCAGGTGCCACCGACGCCTCGACACCCTCCACGTGGCACTGGCGCCCGCAGTCGGCCAGCGCCGCCATGGAACACGCGGTGGCCACGGCATCGATGTGGCCGTCTGGCTGGCACACATGGCCGCAGCCATCGCCCGCACAGCCGCTGCCACCTGGCAGAACTCTGCCGTTGCCGCTGTCTACCGGCTCCGTCGCCATGGATGTCACGGCAACAGGGCCGGCCGCCTCGGCACCGTCGCCCGCAGCTGCTCAAGTGCCTGTGCCACAGCATACACACACACCGCCGCCGCCGCCGCAGTCGGACAAGACTGCGACCACGGCAACAACAGCAACTACGGCCTCTCAGCCAAGCGCTCAGCAACAGCACCAGCAGCGCCTGCAGTCGCCCCGCCTGCAGCTCAGCGTGGACAACGTGGTGGTGGCCGAGTGGAATCACCACGCCGACGAGCAGCAGCACTTTGCGCATGGCAGCGGCGCATCCCGACACTCTGAGCGCTCAATGCGCCGCGATTCCTCCCGCGAGCGCACCATGGCCGCCGCCACATCTCTGTCATCCATGGCGGCGCCGCCAGCCAGACGCCGCAGCACCGCAGACGCGCTGGCATATAGCCATCAGCAGCACGGCGCGGCCTCCCAACAGTCACAGCTGCAGCAGCAACAACCGCAAGCCGCACCCCTGCCCAACAACCCACAGAGCGCCCTCAGCAGTCAGTCCAGTGTGGGCACGTCGTCGGGCGGCGAGTACGACCCGCCCATCGTGTCGCCGGCATTCAGCGGGTTCTCCAGCGGCGTGCGCAAGTCGACCTCCAGCACCGCGCTGGACCTGGAGATGTCGCGCACCATGCGCCAGTACTCTGTCACGTCGTCATTCAGCGGCTCGTCGGGTGTGTCGCCGCGCGCCCGTGGCAGCATCGCACCGACCACCGGCAGCAGCGACGGCAGCCATCTGTTCTTGAGCAGTAGCATGGCGGTGCCTGGTGGCGGCGCCTCCAATGGCAACCAAATGGGCAGCAATGGCAGCTGTAATACGGTAGTGGACAGCACCACCGGCAGCAATATCCACGGCAGTAGCAGCAGTACGGACCAGCGTAGTGCTACCGCCACATCTGCCGCGGATGTGGCCAACTCTGCCACCCTGGGAGACTCGTCCTCCGCCGTCAATGGCACTGCGGGTGGTGGCGGTAACAACAATAGCAGCAGCGCTATCAGCAATGGCAAGTACGGTCGGCGCCGCTCACAAGACGCCCTGCTGTCCATGGAGCGTCTGTCATTCGACCCGCAGCCCAACAAACAGCTCGACACTCACCCCGAGGAGTCGCCGGCGTCGGTGCGGCGACAGTTCCGTGCCGGTGCGCAGGTGGCGTACATGCCCGGCGGCAGTGGCGAAGCGGCGTACGGCAGCTCAGAATCTACGCACTCGACATCGCGACATCATCATCACCCCCACCAAAATGGCCATAATGGCCACCACCATAATAGTGGCGCCCAAGGATCTGACGCGGCAGTGCCACTGGGTCACTTTGGAGGCGGGGAACAGCCGCCGTGGCACCTGCAGCAACGGGCAATATTTCCATACAGCAATGGTGCCGGCGCTCCGGGTGTCGCATTCTCATCTGCCATTACTCACAGTGGAACAGCCGGCATTATGGGTGCGCCGGTGCCTGTGCCAACCACAGTTGCAGACTGGATTCAACAACAACAACAACAGCAACAGCAACAGCACCACCATGGTGGTGGTCAATTGCGCAGTCAGCGCGGCGTCGACTCGCAGTCTACCGAGTCGCTGGCGGCCAAGATTGGCTTTTTGCTGAACGATGTGCAGTGATACGTGCTCTCCGCTTTTATCACAACTCGTTCACGTTTACCACCAACATCTTCATCCACCCCTTTATCTTTATCACGCACGTGCTCCGTCTCGCTCGCGGGACTGGGTGGGCCAATTCTGCCTCGTGGAGTATTTGTACTCCATCGGCCATTTGTCCACTCAGTCCTGCCAATGATGTTTTAAATAGATAATTCGATTCACTTGATATGATGCAGTTTGCACACCTTATCGGCTAGAATTTATATTTAGTCAAGTTCAGACCAACTTAACTGTTTCAGCCTTTCTCAAGCACTCTTTCCATTGTTTGATATATCTCGCCTGAAATACTCAGCGACGAGCCCATTCATTCATGACGACGGGTATTATCTCGCATAATTATCTTAAATATTTAATTCTTCGAGCACGGGAACAATTATTTGTCCATTCGTCAGACGGTATATTAACGCCGTTCTCGGTACATCTTCAGTTTCATTATCAAAAAGCGGAATATAATATGTAATGTCAACATGCAAGCGAATTTATGCGAATGGTAACAAACCATTCTTTCGCCGCACATCTAAGAGGGTTAAGCTTCGCACATTCAATAGACGCAACGTTTGTACCGTCTGGCGCAACTCCGAATGGCACTGGATGAAGGTAATCGTACACAAGAGGGAACCAGAAGGCAGCCCATTCGTCACAAGAGCGAGCCAGCAGATGGTCAAACGGTATTCGTTTTTCTTACAAATTGTCGGCAAGTTCATGGAGCCTTTGACTGCGAAGTAACGCAATTAGTGTTTCTTGCGTCGGTGGTGGCATACTAGCAAGCCTTTTATCAGCAGACTTTTGCCGATATTCAGCCGATTGTTTCCATGTCATCACTCTTGGAGTTTGCGGAACTCTTATTCAATAAGTTTACATTCACGATATAGTTAATAGAGCTAGTCGCGAAATTCGCTCTTGAACATGCATCAGGGTTGCTACAGATGACGCCAACAGCGGCCTTGTCAGCGATTGGCGCGGCCTGCAATTCAGCCGTCCAATAATTACTTCGGCAAAAATCACAGCCCTGGCATTAGTTTAGAATTGCACACACCATCACACACAAAACTACTGCGCACTACATTTATATAATGTCATCTGTAATTGAACGTCGAGGCAATGTGCCGACATTGAGCCAACATATTCTCAGTGACGCCCGAGTGGCATTGTCGATGGTGAAGAAACTTTCCACTGTTACGGCGCCCAAGGCCGTGAGCCTGCTGAATGTATTTGCAGAGTGTCAGACACAAATGATGAATGCTCTACGCGTCGCGGTAGAGGAGCTCGATTTTGACTTAGCTGCCGAGGTTTTGGATGTGGCAAGCTTGCGGTTAAATAGGTGGCGTGGTAGCGAGCAGGTACGCCTCATTACCTCGGTAACAGTGTCGCACGGCGCTGTAGAGTTCGCATCGGAACTGTTTCGTCATGGCGTCGACATCGAGGAGCAATTGAGCGGCCCTAATCTAAAGTATGAGCGCCCTCTGGCGCTTGCCATCAGGTTTAACAATGCCGCAATGGTGGACCTGCTGTGTCGCTTGGGCGCCGATGTTGAGCACCGCTACCAAGACGGTTGCTCGGCATTGCATTACGCGTGCATCTTTCACGGCAACATTAGAATTGTGGAGAGCCTGGTGGCGCACGGTGCGCGTGTCGATGCCATTGATCGCACCAGGAGAACTCCGCTGCATTACGCGGTTGAAACGCACCGCTTGGCGCCGGTGCAGCAATTGCTGACATACAGCCAAGTTGACGTGAATGCCACGGCCGGACCACTATGCTGCACTCCATTGTTCTCCGCGGTTATGAGCGGTCAAACGGCAGCCGTGGAGTCACTGCTGCGTGCCAAAGACGTGGATGTTGACCTGACGGACCTTCAAGGCAGGACACCTCTTATAGCAGCGATTGAACTGGAATACGACAACATTGTGAACATGCTGCTAAATCATATGCCGGTACCGGCCCTATAGGCAAGAGACTCACAAGGCAGGTCAGCACTGAGGGTCGCAGTTAACAAGGGCAACGAACAAATTATCGGCATGCTGCTAACAGCAGGCTGCAATAGTAACTGTCGCGACAAAAGTGGCCGGTGGTTTCTTAATGACCTCCCAAACGCAAAACGTCAGCGAATACGCAAGCTGCTGGGCAACCAATATTGCTGGTCCTACTAACCGTCAAACGCTTCCGTTTTGCTTTTACAATAGAAATAATTCTCGTCGAGAAGCTTAGAACGGCTTATGTCTGTCCCTAATATTTTGAGCGATTTTTTCTATAACAAAGGCTTTACTGTAGCACAGCAATCTTCCCGTGAATAAATCGAGACGCTAAGCTTAAATCTATTCATTTCTGATCAACTAATCACTTCGATGCCATCATTGCCATCACATCAGCGTATAGTTGCTGCGAGCCGCCCAAAGCACTCATGGCAGCTTCTGCTACTCTAGGCAGAGACAAGAGACGTGTCTTACGAGACACGGCCGTAACCAGCGCAGTGCGAACCAAATCATTTTGATCATTTAGCGGCACAGAACGATCTATGCCGTCAGAAAGCAAGCTGCTGCACAATATCTTCGCCAATAAATTATTTGGTACGTGATCAGCAAGACATTCTGCATCCGGCGACAACTGACCGTTGTCGGTTGCAGTATTGCCAATGTTAATGACTCGTTTCCAAAAGTCCAAAAGTCCAAAAGTCCACAAATGAATCGTGCAAGATTATGAATACTACTTGAATATAAGCATGTAATCCATTGATAACGTCGTGTGCTGTGTGTCAAGCTGCAATGTTTAGAAGGGTTTATTTAACAATGCAGCAATGGTTAACACAGTTTTAAGCATGACTGTGACTGTCACGACCACGAGGTCTCAGACTATCACACACACACACACACACACCCGGGCAACCAGCAATGCAAATAGTTCGGCGCCCCGCGGCCACAGTTGCCGTGACCGAACACCCGACTCCTAATGCAAGTTCCCTGGGTGGCAACCGCGACGAGACAACAGCCATCGATGATATCAATGACGCCAGTGCGCCCGACACACCAGCAGGCCCGGGCATACACGCTGCAGCCTCCGCCACCCGTACGCCCCCGCCTTACATATGCAGCGTGTGTGCCCGCGCTCTGCCGTCGCCCGAGATGGCCAGCATTGACGAACAGCAGAGAGCCAGTGCCGCGCAGGCCTTCATGCATTCCCCGACATACTTTCAGCTGCTGGCCTCGGTGTGGATGGCTGCCGCGGCGACTCTATCACCGCCCGCCATACAGCCGGCCGCCACCCTGCTGCGTCCATTGGAACATGTTTTGCCGACTGCCGACGGGTCAGGCGCTACTGTGGAAGAAGGATTTAATGTGGCACAGCCGGCGCAACTGATCAGACGGCGGACATTACTGGCGAACGGCGCAGAGCGCGCAGAGGACTATAATAATAACAGGCCATCAGACGGAGATAGAGAACAACAGCAACGACAAGAAGAAGAAGATGGAGCGACTACCAGACAACGTGGACACCTGCCCGACGCTGCCTTCAACCGTGGCAAGTTACAATGCTGAATCATTCTCTTATCACTAACACATCACAGGATATTACCTGCGCTTCTTCCGCGAAGTGGGACGCCTTGGCAGGGGTGCCAGGGGGTCCGTGTTCTTGTGTCAGCATCTGCTGCTGTCGGACGGTCTGGTGCTGGGGGAGTACGCGTGCAAAAAGATTCCCGTGGGTGACAACCGTTCGTGGCTGGTGCGCATGCTCACCGAGGTGCACACGCTGGAACGGTTGCGGCATCTGAATATCGTGGAGTACAAGCACTGCTGGCTGGAGGAGGCGCGGCCAACGCAGTTCGGGCCACCCGTCCCATGTCTGTTCATACTGATGGAACTGGCCAATGGCGGCAATCTCGAAGAGTTTGTGCGTGGCGGCGCACAAATATCTGAAAGGACTATTGGCAGCAGCCGAAATACCCGTCGACAGCGTGGCGGCGAGACGTCCAAGCACGCAAACGTCTCCATTGATATTATATGGAACTTTTTCTTGGACATTTGCGCCGGCTTGGACCACTTGCACTCGCATGGCATTATTCACCGCGATCTCAAACCGTCCAACTTACTGCTTAAGTATGATGGCGTGACATCCAATGGCAGCAGCAGTAGCAGCACCTCTCCTCATCGCGGACAGCGAACGGCATCGTCGCCGCCGCACAAACTGCCACGCGTGCTCATCTCGGACTTTGGCGAGTGTGAAGATTTGTTCAACGAGGGCGAGTTGCGCAAGCGTACCGGCTTCACCGGGACCTTGGAGTTCACGGCTCCAGAGCTCTTGAAAGGTAAATATTATGAAAGTGGTACAGCAAACTAGTATTAACAATGGCTAAATGTCTGCACAGTGGACCACAAGGGCGAGCACTTTGTAGAATACACACCCGCTGCGGATCTCTGGTCTCTGGGAATGATTCTGTGCTACATGTGCTATGGCCGACTGCCCTACACCTCCGACATGGACAACATTGAGGCCTTGCAGCGAGAAGTTGTGGACTTTAAAATGTTGGTGTGACTTTTTAAATAATCGATAGTATTCATTTTCGTACAGTTATGTGAACATACTAATGGACGTGCAGGTCTCGCAGCTCTGGAATATTTCTCGGGCGGGAGGACGTGCCGACAGAAATGGTGCGGCTGATGCAACTGTTGTTGTCACCGCGGCCACGCGACCGACCGTCTGCCGGCTCCATCTTGCGCTCATTCAATCACATGCGCCTGTATAGGCCGATGCGGCGGTCGCGGCCGCGTAGTTTCCACCAGCCGACGCCGTCGCTCCTCCTGCCCGGCAGCTCGGCCACCTATCGCCGAAGTCGCAGCATCAGTCGACAGGACAGTAGTTCTGCGCCCGAGATCGTTCGACCCGGTCGTCCTGGACTGCAACCACCATTGCTGCTAGCGGCCGCCGACACGTCAGCTGATCGGCAGAGTGAACCGTCGCCCCCACATGCCACGGAACTCGCTGCCTCCGAGGCTGATGGAACCGATGAGACTGCCGATCTGCCAATAATCAATCGCGACAAAGAATTAGACAGCTGGCTGGAGTACGCTCAAAGTGGCGCTCGACTCCTCACTCTGCTTTCCATCGACTACCCACAGGCACCACGCCTGTCATGGTGTCTCGCATATCTAGCTGTGTCATCTGCCATTACCGAGTGGCGGAGGAGGCGGACCAGGTACGTAACGGTGGTTATAAATATCAATATCCAGTGAAATGAACTTTGCAGGGAGTCTCGGCCGGGAATAACTGCAACAGTCACCAGTGCAGCACTCCACCTGCTGACCTTGTGCGCATCTATGTGGTGGCGACATCGACGGCAGCGTGCTTGACCCAAAAGGCGAATTTAAATTAGAGCATTTGATTTTAACCTGATATGCAACAGTCACAACCGACAATGAATTTGAGCGCAGTCCTTTTTGTGGGACGGCTGCGCTCTCATGCGTTCCCATGTCGATTCCGCTGGATCGCAGGGTGTTAAAACCCGTTTATTATATATATCTATATATTCAAGCGAGTTTTAGATCGCTTGAAGTGGTGCGACTTTCCTCTATTCATTGAAATCGACCAGTGGATTGCTTGCAACAAGTATAAACCTACCATACTTGAAGATACGTTTCGGACATTTCAATGCCAGAACCCTCAGTGTTCCGTGAGAATGGGATATGATAGCCGTATCAGCATCATACATTGTCAGCTCGGGAATATGTTCAGGCTTCAACTCTGCATTAGCTACAACACAAATTGATGTGTACAGTCACGATGAATGGCTCAAAGTAGTCGAGCACTGTCGAGCAGCCAAACTGTTGCCGCCACAAGATTAACTGGATGACGACGCGCTATGCAACCTTACTGGCCACGTTCCGCGGCAACTAATGGCACTGAAACATGAGTAAGTTACGCAAAAAGCCCGAAGATAATCCGTGGTGCGCTACCGGCATACGCTTTACCTGTATAGTGTAGACCAAAGACTTCAATTGGCAATGTCACGGCCTTGATGCATAATAAATGTGCTTCCAGTCCTTGAATATGCTCAATTATGAAATGACGAGTTGCTGTAATGCTGCTGTAATAAGAGCTGCAAGTAAATACCATTGATCCACAGCCAATCATGCAGCAGCAATCACCGCCAGGCACAACGGCGAGGCATGCCCAACCAGGCGGCGGCAGTGGTGGTGGTGCATCCATGCCGCCGCCTCTGCCTCCCGCTGTTGGTGGCGGCGCGCCCGTAGTCTCTTCCGACACCATCAACAATGTAATATATATATATATATATATATATATATATATATGCACAAAGTATACGTATATTATATAAAAGTATTGACATGGCCACTGACTGACTTGCATGTCGCGCCAGATACTCGGCATGAACGAGGAGATGTTGCGACACTGCGTGGACCTGCAGAACAACCCGCACGCCACCAGCATGCAGGACCTGGCTGCCACACAGCAGCGGCTGCAGAGCAATCTCGCGTACCTCGCCAAACTGGCCGACATGGCTGCCAGAGGGGCGGCACCGCAGCAGCAACCGCCGCCACCCTCGGCAACCACTGGCAGTGGTGGCAATAATATGCACGCACAGCATAGCAGTGGCAATCATAACAATGGCGGCGCTCCACTGCAGCACGGGCCGGGCAGCACCTAATCAATATAGTTGTTCACACTGATGGGTGGGTACAGAAAATGTCTATGCCTCTAGCCTGGATGCATGGATGTATGGAGGGTGCCAGCGAGACAGAGAGACAGAGTGAGAAATGGAGAAGGCGCCCACTCAGTCAGAGAGGCACGGCGGCGGAAGAGGAGACAGGCAGCAGGTCGCTGCCGTAGCTAGTTTGACCGCCGTACACCAGCTGTCGGTGAATGCCCCCAGTACCGACGGCGACTGCGGCCGCGGTGTCAAGTGCCGGCGCCGACGCAGCCACCGAGCCAGCATCATTAGTAGTGACAGATCGCCTGGGTGCTGCTGTTGTAGCCACTGGCTTCTGGCAGTGTTTGTGGCAGCGCTGGAGACTGGCGCGCAGAGCCGCGTTCTCTGCCCGCAATGCCTGCACTTCGGCGGGAGAGTGGTGCCGGTAAGGTGAGGCTTTCGCGCCATGCGATGGACGGTGCGGTGCTGCTTTGCCATGTAGACCGGGTCGGGTGGCTTCTTCCAGCGAACTGGTGGCGGCACTCGACTGTTGGGGATTGTGCTGGTTGCCGCCATGCTGGTACAGCTCGGCCATGGAGAAGGAGCGGGTGGTGGCCGACAACAGCGACAATGCAGCCGCACTGTCGACGGTGATCAGCGGCTCTCTGCGCTGTACTGCCGTCAGGGCGTCCACGGTGCGCTGCAGCTTGGCAATTGTCTCGCGCTGCTGGTCGATTGTCGCCTGCAGCGCGGCAACAGCCGCAGAAGTATTCTTGTCATTCTCTGCCGACTTGTCCTCTGGCGATGCTGCCGTCGTCGAAGATACCGACTGAGCCGATGCCGACAGACGTCTGGATGCGGACTCGACGCGGCCGGCGATCCAGCTGGACCGTTTGGATGCCGCGGCCTGTGACGGCTTGATGCCACCACTGGCGGCCGCGCTGTTGATCGCCGGCGTGGAGTTGGCCACCTGTTTCTGACTGTTGCCGCTGCCAGTCATGGACGAGAAGAGCGGGGAGCCGCGGCGCAGCGCCTTCAGCTTCTGGGACACACGGCCCGTGTTCACGGTGACAGTGACGGCGGCCTCGTCGGGCGGCGCGCTGTTGCGCAGAAAGTCTTCCAGCGACTCGACGTTGCGCTGCTGCTGTTTGCGGCGGCGGTGAGCTTGCTGGCCGGAGCTGCTGCCGCCAAACAGGCTTGTTTCATCGTCGTCGTCGTCCTCGTCGCTGTCGCCGTCCTTCGCCGTCTTGGCCGTGTGGGCGTACTTGGCCGTGGCGGGTGCCGGGACGAGTTTCTTGCGCGGCGTCGCTTGCTGTTTGGATGTCTCTGTGGTGGCACTTGTTGTTTCCACCGTGGTTGACCCAGGTTTGGGGAGTTGCACGGGTGACGCAGTTTTCTCCTCGACTGAACCAGGCGTATCTGCCGCGGCTTCAGGTTTCGCAGACGCTTCGGCAGCAGCATTCGTGACAGCAGTGACGTTATTAATATCTGTTGTTCCCGGAGCCTTGGAAGACACCGTGGCCATCAAGCTGTCAAAGATGGAGTGAAGTGAGGCGGCAAACTCGCTGTCCCGCTCGCGCTCGCCCAGAGGCGTTGGCAGTGTCTGCGCCGTAGTGGTACCTGGCTGGGCCGTACTTGTCTGGGATTCAGCTGTCTGGGTGTCCGATGCCTGAACAATTGGTGCCGGGTCTGTGGCAATAGTGTCTGCCGGCATCGCTGTCTCCTTGCTGACGACGGCAGCAGCACCGCCGTCATAATTCTCTATAGAGTCATCAGTGTCCAGGCGGTCCCGTCGCCGCTGCTGTGCAAAGTCCTGGGCCTTACTGGCGGCGCTGGCAGGCACAAGTTTGCGCATCAGTGTTCCTCCACTAGCATCGGCCTGCGGTGTCGTTGTCGTGACGCGTGACAGAGTGTCTGGGGCTTTGCCGCCTGTATTTCCACTGGCGGCCGCCGGTGCCGCAGGAGATTTGACTGTGGCGCTACTGCCACGGGTCCATGAGTCTGGGAGGAAGAAGCCACTGCCTCGTTTCTGTTGCTTCGCATCAGCGCCATTGTCTGCCTTGGGCGTGGACGCCGGTGGCCCCTCGCGCAGAAATGCAATCAGCTGCCGGTTGCGGTCGGCGCTGTCCAACGTGCCGGCGTCAGTCGACGTGCGGCCCCGCAGTTTGTGCACTGTCGGGGTAGACGGTTTGTTGCCGCCGCCGGCGGTGTCGGCACCATCAGGCACTGTGCTGGCGCTAGTTGAGGCAGTCGTGGACACGCTCGACATGCTCTTGCTGCCGACCAGCTTGCTCAACCGGTTGCCCTTGCCGTTGCCGGTGATCGATGTGCTGGTCTCCGTGGGCAGCTGGTGTGCGCTGTCTTGGCGCTCCGCGTGGGGCGATGTGACTGGATGCCGCTGTCTGGCCGCCTCGAGCATCTCGGGCCCCGTGCGGCGCAAGAACTCGGCCATGGCCAGTGTCTCGCGGCGGTACTGGCCCGACTGCTGTTGGTCATCTGCCACAGCGCCCTGACCGTCATGATCGACGAACTGTTCCAGCAGCAGCGACATGGCGGCCGGGTCCTCCACGCCGCCACCTGATTGCGGCGTGCTGGCGGCAGATGCTGGAGCCACGACAGTTTCCACCGCAGTCAGCTCGCCCGACTTGACCACCAGCATCATCATGCTCTTGGGTCGCGGCATGGTGGCGCTGCCCGTGGCGCTGGTGCCGATGGAGATGGCCGAGTGGCGGTGGGCGCCGGCTTCCCGCAGCTTGAGCATGAACTGGCGCTTGCGCTCGCTGTTCATCTCGTTGTCGGGCAGGGCGCGGTGTGGCACGGAGCTGGCTGCTGCACCTGTTGATGGGGTGCCCGCAGTGTTGGCCGGTCGTGGCAGAGACTGTGACATGTATGACATTGGGCGTCGGTGTTGCTGCTGCTGCTGCTTCTGGCTAGTGGGCGCAGACTTGCCGCTAGACGACGGACTTGCTAGCTGCTTTGCCTGAGTGGCAGTGCTAGCTGAGGTGGCTGGCGCAGAAGACAGGTAGGCAAGCAGGGCGCGGCGACGATTGTTCTTGCCAGTGTTGGCCGCAGTGCCGCTACTGCTACCGTGGCTGGCGTCCAGGTTGTTGTCGGAGCTGCTGCTTCCCAGCTCCGTGTCGGACGATATTGCACCCATTTGCCCTTCACTGTACGCGACCGCCGTAGTGGATGTGGTCGACGCGCTCTTGACGATGCCGGCATCGAGCTGTTCCGGCCCCCGTGGAACGCAGAAAGTTGATCAGCGTCACAATGCGGCGCTCCTCGGCCGGGCCAACAGTCGGCATCACTGCAGCGGGATCGTCGTTGCCCAGCGCAGCATCGGCCGAGTTGTGGCGTTGTTGCAGTTGCTGCTGCTGCAGTTGCTGCTGACGCCTGATGGCCAGAATCTCCTTCAGGCTGATCTCGGGACGGGCAATCAGGCGGCTGGCGGCCAGTGCGGCCAGCGATGTACGCCTCTCTGAACTGGCTGATGGTGTCACCACGGAGTTTGTCGATGTGCCGGCACTGGATGCATCGTTGACACTCTTGGCCACATCGCCAGGCGCCATCGAGGTCTCTGGGCCGACAGAATTGGCAGCTGTGACGGCCTTGTCTGCCTTGTCCGCCTGGAGATTAATTTATAAGTAGCGGAGAAAGACGTTACACAGCCGTACCTCCATGATGGGCGATGCCGGAGTGATATGGGCTCCGAGAATGGGGGACGGTTCGGCCATGGCTCCTCCAAACTCGGCCGACAGTGCCAGGCTGTCTGCAGATGGAATCGTTCTCGACGTGTCCACCACCATGATTTGGTGCTTTGCCGCGGGTGCTGTGACAGCGTTGCTTGGCTCAGCTGGTCCACTATGATAGCTGAAAACCTCTTGTTCCTTCGTGTCAGGTTCGGATATCGCGGCTTCCACCACAGGCAAGCTCGACACATCAATGGACGGTGTTGGCGGCTGTGAAGCCTGCTGTTGTCGCTGTTCAATCTGCGTTTCCTGTAGTGGTGGCTGTTGTGGCGCTGGCTGCTCAATGCCGACTGCTTGCTGGTCACTTTCCACCAAGGCCACAAGCTCTGACACTGGCCGCAGCAGTGCGTGTGCCTATCAATTACGTTATATATATGTATATATATATATATATATATATGTATATATATGTACACGCACACAGGCATATGTGCACAATGAACACGCACCTCCAGCTTGACACAGAGCTGCGTCTCCTTGAACGTCTCCCAGAGGGTCCCGTTGGCCAGAAGCGCGTTGAGAATGTCGGCCATCTTGACGGTGCGCCGGCCGCCTCGAACCACTTCGGCACCGGCGCTGGTGAGACACAGCTCGGTCAGGTACTCGAACACGCCGGTCAGGAACACGACATGGTGGAATTGAAATGATGCCGATGATGATGATGCTGTGGCGGCGGCGGCGGCGGCCGGGTCTCCTTCACTCCGTGTGCCGGCACTGTCTGTCTGTCCCGCCACGGCAGACAGAGTGTTTATGTAGCCGGAGAGGTTCTCGTAGACACGCGAGTAGGGCACGAGCAATTTGCGCCGCTGCACCTGCTGCACGCGCGCCATCTCCGCCTGCAACAATGTGTCTACCGCGCCATCTGCTTGGGCACTGTTGCCAGCAGGAAGCGTGGTAGTGTTGCCAACAGTCGGGCCTGCAGCGGACGATGTCGCACCAACTTGCATCTCCTGCATGTCGGTGTAAAAGTGTTTGAGCCAGGCGTCACGTGAATCCGGACTGACTCGCTGCTGCTCACTCTGCTCCAGCCAGTCGGCGTGCGCCACCGCGTCACAGTACAGCCGCGCCATAATTGTCTGGCCGAGTGCGGCCCGCAGCGTCGAGGCTGTGATCACGGACGGTTGCGGTGCACCGACATCTCCATCAGTTGTAGCACCAGTAGATAGTTCTGGTGTGCTCGACTCACCCGGCACAGCGGGGCGCAGGGACAGCACTACAATGCGACAAAAGAGTTCGTCGATCAGCGCGTTCAAACACTGCACCGCCTCCGCCGATATGGTCAGCGAGCCGAACCGCGCAATGAGGATCTTGGTGCCGCGTGCCGACACGTACTTTACATCTGCGCACGTGATGAGTGGGTGAGTAAAGGTGTTGAAAGTTGTTATTGTATAATGCAATGATAACACTTGTCAACGGTACACATAACGGCTTACCGCGGCCAAAGTCTGGCTTCATTGTGATTTGCGATATCTGAGCTCCGTGTATGTATGTATATATATATATAGTTGAATACGAGTATAGTATAGAGATGAAAGTACAGGCGGCGCGATACTTTCTGCAATGGAAGTAGTGTGACAACAGCCCGTCTATTTATAGACGCCGCTCAATTGTGGCCGATCCGTTGATGCCCATGGTTGAGCAAGGTGTCGCTGTTTATATGAACGGCTAAATCGGCTAAATACTTGCATGGCGCCGCCAACTGAAGAAACACTCATCGCGTTACTGCGCGGTCAAAGGCTCCATGAACTGGCCGAAGATTTGTACACGAAACGAGTAACGTTTGAACAAATCCTAGCTTACTCCGCTGACGAATGGGATGCCCTCGGGTTCCCCAGAGTGTTTGAGTACCTTCATCCTGTGTCACTAGGGGATTCTTCAAATGGTAAACTTAATGCTAACTGTTATGAACTTGCCAGCCTAACTTTCTTAGATGCGCGGCGAAAGAGTGGTGTGTTGGAATTGGCATTGCGGTTGTAAAGTTAACATTTCGTAGCAGTAATGGTAGTGCGCTTCTTCGATAATGAAAGTGCAGCTGTTCCGAGAAAGGCGTCACTATGCTGGCTGTCGGATGGAAAATTATCTGTGTCGCTATTGAAAGATATATTTTCTCTTAACGATGTCGTTGAAATTGTACACCGTCATGGGCGCCCACGAAAAAAACAACTTGAGTATGATATGACGCGCAGAAATACTATCAAGGACTGGTCTGATCTCTTTGGGAACGATGGTTCTCTTCCTGTTCTGGATATTACTGGCGAACCGTCGGGTAGTTTTAAGCTGATAAATGGTTATGGTGTACGCTTCTCATACTTCAGGGCTGTTTCGGAGTAGGCTCACGGAATCCGCCCTGAAAGATCTGTCAGATACTATCAAGCGCAAAGCGGAATATATGTTGAAGAAATTGACGCCAACTTTCAGCGCTGTATTGTCCAGGAATGATGTGCCATTTTTGACGGATGAGGACGAAGCATACTTGAAAGACAACGGAATCACTCTTCCGTACAAAACAATGACGAGCAAATTCTTTCAGAATAGCGCGATAAACATCATGGTCGGCGTGAGTGGCTGTGGCAAGACGCAAACGTGCATGAATATTGCAGCCAGTCGACCATGCATATACTTGTGCGCCTCAGCTCCGACCAACAAGCGGATTTAAGCTACATTATCGAGTTGGCCCGCAAGCATAGTTCGAAAACTTCTCGCTACTTGGATCTTCTATTTATGTCGCGCTTTCTCCTGCTTGAGGAGCTAATCGGCGAGTCGGCGATGGTGACGGTCATGGACGACAATGTGGATCCACAGGAGAGACGGCGTATTCTGAACTTGATACGGTCGTACCAGCTAATGCGGCAATTTCACCATTCAGAGCTCGGCATCGAAATTTTCCTTCGCCGATTTGGCGTTGAAGCTGAAGCAGCAAGGATGTTCAAAAAATATTATAACTGGACTCTTTTGGTTGATGAAGCCCATGTTCTCTCTAAACCGATTACGAATCGCTATCAGGATAGCGATAATGAGTTTACGCTACCTTTTCTGTCCGCGCTTGCAAAGTACTGCACCAATGAGTGCCTACACTGGCCGTCGGTGTGGTGTGGGACGCATTTGCGCCTCCGTAATCACAAGATATTCGAATGGCAAGTGTCAGGAAACGTTCCAAAAGTGCCGTTGAACTCCATTTCGACTTTCGACTTTTACACCACGGAGCAAGTATTGCTTATCCTGAAGTGCAAGCTCGGACCGCAGCTGGACGGATGTAGCGATGCAATGTTGAATTTGATTGCGGAGCGACTGCAAGGACGGCCCCGCCTGTCCACTAGATTTGCCTGAAAGCTGCGTGACTACCTTGCCAGTTGTTCGAGCGGACTAATGACTGACGAAGAATTGGTAGCATTTTTCGAGAACTATTGGAGCAATCTATTGAATCCTTATGACGAATACTCCTTTGTCGGCTTTTGGAAACAGGTGATAGCAGATCGACGTGTAGCAAATCAGCAGGTTTCACACTTGAAATCAGATTTCTATAACGGCGAGAAAAAAGACCCCTTCGACTTGCTGATGGACTTGTTGACCGGTTTTATACTGCAAAGCGATCGTAATTATTCGAAAGCATTGGATATATCCGTTCATGTGTTGAGAACAGCTCTGGTGGCAAGCATTGAGATCAGCAAATACCCTTCCGTTTCCTACTCACTGTTCGAACCAGTCGTAGTTGAAGCGGCCATGATTGCAATGCGGGATAAGCCAATAATGATGGATGCCTTTTACAACATTGCGGCTTCGAGAATTTTTTCAGGTGCATCTACATCCGAATGTGGAAAAGGTTTCGAACGGTTGGTTGCAGTTGCGTTCTGCACTGGCTGGTGGGGGCGCTTCGATGCATCGGTTGAAATGTCTCTGGAATTGAAGGAACTCCGCAGTGTCTTGCCCGCAAAGCCTCCATCACGCATTGTTTCTCACACGGATTTTAACGTTGAGAAGGTGGGTGAATTCCTGTGCGGCAACCGTAAATCGGAACTTCTTTGTGCGAGTTCGCTTCTCGGGCCGGACATGATATACGCCGATAACAAGTGTGTGGTGCTGTGTTTCATCAATTCGGCGTCGAATCCATCTTCTGCCAACACGGATGATTTCAAGGACACTGCAGGATACTTTGATGTCAACAACTGGATTACGGAAACCTGTGATAATCGTGAGAAAATACTGCACGACATTTCAACGGCAATTGACGCCATTCCAAAGCGCAAAGTGTTTTATCTGGTATTTGATCTCTCCGCTGGAGAAGAACCGGTGAGCATTAACAATATGGAGGATGATAACAAGCGACTACGTTATATCCAGATGAACTCTGCAGCTGCGGCAGAGATATTTCGACCCGGCTTGATCGCGAAATGGACCGCACTTCAGTCGGAACTTGCAGGCAAAGTGTCGGGCTCACACGCTGCACGGATTGCCGCTCAGTACTAATCCGCTATTCCGTCCAAACACAAGTCGAAGACGAACTGCGAACTGCCAATAAACCTCTACCTGTCTGACTACTGGGGAAAGTTATGTACATGTAGTCCATCCAAACAGCTATTGAGAGAAATGGTACTGAAAGAGTCACTGTTACACTCCAGCCCTTCTTATTGGCGTGCCGGGCTCCACTCGGCGCACAGTGACGGACCGGCCACCGGCACCCGTGACATATGAGACGGCGGTGCCTACTCGACCACCAGATACGCTTGCACCAGTGCCAGACGCCACTCGCGGCGTGCCCATCTCCACAATTCGGGTACGCGGCGTCATGTCACGCTGCATTCGCTCGCGCTCCTCCCGCTTCCTGGCCTCCACCGCCTGGTCCAACTCGGCGGCCATGTGCTGCTCCGTGGTACGCTCAAGCTGGCGTTTCTCGCGGTGGCCGAAATTAGACTCCTTGATGGTGTACATCTTGTCGCCGTACTCTGCCAGCCAGTACGGGTCGACGGCCGTCACGCACATCATATACTCTTTAGAGGTGAGCAGCAGTTCGTGGTAGACCAGATAGTCCGCGGTGTATCCCAGGCCGTACAGCGCAGACGTCGGGTGCATGAACACGGGCATGCCGGTCTGCACGTTCAGGTACTCACCCAGTCCCTTCAGGCGGGCGGCGTGTGGGAAGAAGGCCGAGGTGATGCAGCGGCGCAGCACGTCCCAGTTGGAGCCGCAGCTGCTGTACGGCATCTTGACCTTCTTCATGATATCGATGAGCTGGCTGCGCACCTCGCGCGCCTTCTTCATCGCCTTGGAGTGGATAAAGTACTTGGTGCACCACTGTTCGGCGTACCCATTGGACTTCCACTGCATGTACACGTGCAGCAGTGTCAGGTGATCGCTCTCGGGGACAAAGAAGCGTTCCCTTGCCGCGTCACTCTCCTCCTCGCGGCCCTTTGGGCGGTAGAACACGGACGGCACAGACAGCATGGACACGATGGTCAAAATCTCGGCCGTGCACTCCAAACGCTCCGCCATCAGCAGCATCTTGGACAGCGACGGGTCCAGCGGGAACTCGACCATGCGGCGTCCCAGCTGTGTCAGCTCCCCGGTGTTGTCCAGACATCCCAGCACCCACAGCTGCTTCATGGACTTGATGATGGTGTCCTGCGGCGGCGGGTCCATAAAGTCAAACTGCAGCAAGTCGCGCACGTTTAGCGACTTTAGCAGCAGCACCACATTGGCCAGATTGGTGCGCACAATCTCGGGCAGAGTGGTGGCGAGCAGTTCGTTGCGGTAGGCAGTCTCGGTGTACATGCGGTAGCAGACGCCGGGCCCGGTGCGTCCCGCCCGACCACTGCGCTGGTTGGCATTGGCCTGGCTGACCGGCGTTATTTGCAGCGAGTCCATGCCGATGCGCGGGTTGTACACCTTGAGCTTGCAGTACCCGGTGTCAATGACGTAGCTGATACCATCCACCGTCAGCGACGTCTCGGCAATGTTGGTGGCGACGATTACTTTGCGCGCGTTGTTCTGCGCCGACTGAAAGATCTTGGCCTGCAGGTCGGCGGGCAGCTGCGAGTAGATGGGTAGGATTGACAGGGCGGGCGGATTGTCCAGCTGCTGCATACGCTCCTCCAGCACCGAACATGTGACCTCAATGTCCTCCTGTCCCGTCATGAAGATCAGGATGTCACCGGGCCGGCTGCCGAGATGGATGGCAATGGCCTGGCGCACCGCCGCCTCCACGTAATCTTCATGGGTGATCTTGCTGAACATGATGTCGACGGGGAAGGTGCGGCCGGGAATGTGAAACACGGGCGCCTGGCCAAAGAAACTGGAGAACTTTTCAGAGTCCATGGTGGCACTGGTGACAATCAGTTTGAGGTCGCGACGCCGCGCCACCACCTTCTTCATCAGGCCCATCAGCACATCGGTGTTCAGTGAGCGCTCGTGTGCTTCGTCCATGATGATGGCGCTGTACATGTCGACGTCTGGCTCGCGCAACGACTCTCGCAGCAGCACACCGTCCGTCATGTACTTTATGACGGTGTCGCGAGACGTCACATCCTCGAACCGAATGGCATAGCCCACGGTGGACCCCAGCTTGCACATGACTTCCTCGCTGACACGCTTGGCCACTGACATGGCGGCCACACGTCGCGGCTGGGTACACCCAATCATGCCATATGTGCTGTACCCGGCTTCGTGCAGATACTACAATGTTGCCTTAGTTGAAGCTTTAATAATCATACAGTTAACGTCATGCATTATCATATTCGCCGTCAATTAAGCATCTTGTCATAATATACAACTATTGTATATTACATATGTACATATATTACACCGTATACTTTTATATACCAAGAATCGCTAATCACCGTGCGGCCATACTATGTATCAACACAATGCCATATAGAAATTCATAAGTACTTTTGACAGCCAAGTATGTTCATCAAGCTAATAAGAGCCATCATATCACGTGACAGAGCAAGCTTAATCGTGTATAAGAGAACACGATCAACAATGACATTTTCGTATATACACACGGGTACATTGTTCACATATAAACTTATATGACACAACAATAATAATATCATTATAACATTAAGTACCAACCTGAGTGAGCTGAGTGGTCTTGCCGGAACCAGTTTCTCCGACAATGATTATGATTTGATTGTCGCGGATGACTTGGAGCAGCTCTTCACGCACCGCAAATATGGGCAGGTACTCGCGCTGCTGCTGAAGAGTTTTCGTCCGCGAGAAGGAACTGGCGGCGTCCGTCTTGTCCTTCAAGTGCGAGGCGAACGCCGACTCGTTTGTTGCTGATTGTGATTGCTGCTCGGCGGGCGACACGCCAACGGTCTTGACCATGGATGTGGCAGAGGTGGATGAAATTGTTGCAGTTGCTGCTGCTGATGATGAAGAGGCAATTGCCTGCTGCTGATCGGCGGCCGACTGTTCCACCGCAGTCTGCGGGACACCCATAATGTTGCCCATGTTGGTGCCTTCGAGTTTCAGGGCGTCCCGGGTGGCCTTCATGCGCTCCTTGCGTTCGCGGTGCTCCACCACCAGCGTGCTGCCCTTGCGCGATATCACCGCCATGTCCGAAGTGGGGTCCTTGACGTACTTGACGGCCTCCAGCTGCGTGGTGTACTGCACCCGGCCGTCCAGGAACGGCGGCTTCAGGTCCGTGGTCATGATGTGCACCTTCTTCTCCTCCTCGTTCTCAAAGTCCAGATCGACGGTGCCCTGCTGCGCGATCCCGCTGCGCAACATCCGGTTCCGCTCCCACATCTCGTTGTCCTGGTTGTATTGGAGGGCGCGCATGGACGTGCGCTTCACCTGGGTGTCCTGCGCGGCAAACTGCTCCTCCTTCTTCTCAAAGTAGGCGGCGTGTCCAGCGAATGGATTGTGGGTGTCATCCGCCGTCAAACCACTCTCCTCAAAGTCGTACCAGTCGCGGTCCAACTGGCGCTGTTCGCTCTCCCAGCGCGCATAGTCGGCATCGTCCACCATTTTACCATAAGTATTCGTAATGTCTTGATGGTTGTCGTCTTCATCGTCCACCGCCATCATCATGGAGTCGAGCGTGTCTTCATCGCCGTATGCACTGGACCGCACCACTGGGGTGGCCTTATCCCAATCACTGCGCAGTTGGGCGGTGGATAGCCGTTTGGCAGGTGGGGGAGAGGCGCCACCGCGTCTGGACGAGTCGCCGTCCATACGCACCGGAGTGGCAGATCCATCCGACACGCCGACCGTGCGGAGTGGCGTGGACACCTCCCAGTCGCTGCTGGCAGACTGAGCGGTGTAGCGCCGGACATTCAGTGGTTGTCGCTCACGCTGTGGCTGTGGCGGCAACCGGCTATGAAGAACATCTGTGAATACTATATATATATATGTATGCAGCAATTATATACATACGTGGTTGAAGTGGAGGAGGCAGAGAGAGCAGCCGTCCCCGACGATGAGGAAGAGGAGGAGGATCGCGACTGTGGATAAGGCGCGGCGCGAACATGCATTGGAGACGGCGGTGCTGCAAAACTCGCAGACGGTTGCCGGTAAATGCGTGCAGACTTTGACGTGGGCCGTAATGCCTGCTGCTGCTTCAGGTCTGCATTGATGGCCTGCTCGCGGCGCTTCTCCGCCGCCAGCCGATCCAGGCCGAGTGAGGATACGCCGGCTGGTTGAGACTGCTGCTGCACGGCACCATCACCAACGCCACAACTCTTGCGCATCAGATTAAGACCACCACGTAGTGCAGCAGGCGCAGATGCTGGCTGGAGGGGTGGCTGTGCCGGAGGTGCCGCGGTGTGCTCGCCAGCAGTTGGCGGTGGCGCGTCCACCATTATGAATGTGATTGCCACAATGCACAACCCTAATTCCGTGGTAATAATTTGTGTTAAGTGCCAATACACTAAATATTGAATACTCCGGAGCGCTGTGTATTAAGCACTTTCAGGAGGATGCAATGACATAATAACAGTACGTTGCAAAGAAACCTGTAAGCAACATGATAACTGATGACCACAATTAATACGATGAATCGTGCCACATGTTGCACAAAATACTCTGCTGCATGAAGACTGCAACCGATTCTTGTTAATGAGGGGCAATAACTATTTAGTGCTAAACACTGTGAGGCAAGATGTATAAATGCATCAAATAGCTGGTGACTCTATTACGCCCCAACCATTAATAAAGTAGTGTCTGTTCCAAATGCCGCGTGTATCGTCCAGCAGGGGCCCTGTTCACCGTGAGCAGTGTGACGGTAGATTCATTATATGCATGCGTTCCACACCACATAATACAGCTGACATATGTAGATGCCAAAGAGAATGAGCCCAGCCAGCCACACAATGCCCCAGAGCCTAAACGCAGTGACCATTCTGCATGTGGTAGGCATCTGCCTAGAGCATAGTAAACATTACCCAACACTCACGCACATAAAAAAATGTGACTGCAGACGAGCAGAAAGATGTGACATGTGATGAAAGTGACTACCACGACACCTATGAATGCGGGGACGAGGGCGATGATCACACTGGTGAAAGTGACTATGACGACGACGAATGCGAGGACGAGGAAGAGGAACTTACTGATGAAAGCGACGATGACAGCAACGATTTCGAGGAAGAGGAACTGGATGTTGACTTCCCTTCTGATGATGACAGCGACGACGATCTGGGTGGGTGATTTAACAGTGTGCCGCAATCGTGTTGAACGGTACAAAATGTAGCATTCGCGATGCTCTCATATCAAAGTTCGCTTATACGCGGCGTATTTGGGAACCCGATTATAACGATTACCCCGACGGTTCGGGGTTTACGCTATGATGATGATGATGCTTCGATCTCGTCGTCAACGGCGAACTGATCTGGTACAAGCACTCTGATAAGCAATGTCTTGTCACTTGCTATAGTTCTATAGCTGATGATGATGAAATTGTTACTACTGAACCGCATTCGTCGACAAGAGGATCGCCGTGAAAATAGCAAACGGCGCCGAGAAGGAAGCCTTGTTGAACGAAGCGCGTTGGAAGGAGCGCTCCGAAGAGAAGTTGCCCATGAAACAACATTGGCGGGCTATTGATGGTCTCACTGTTTGCTTGGCAGTAGCGTGAACACTCTACGCTTGCGGTGTCAATGCCTATAATCAATAATGTAAATAGTATTAGTTGCTGTGTGAAGTGCCACGTAGCTGCATACATAAATATCACATTTGAGATGGACCCCGGCATTTCACTGCTCAATCATGGAAATTAGCTTCCAGATTCACACATCCAATAAAATGGTACCACCGCAAAAATCGGCGATAAAGTTGCCGTTGTCGCTGCTGCGTGAACTGCAGCCAGAATCCGGCTCTAATGCGGCACAGAGAAAGCTCACACCTGTAAGTGGAGGTCCTGCGACGCGTCCTTACAACGGAAAGCGCAATAATGATATCTCGCGTCAAGGTATGCACATATATATATATATATATATATAAATATGGATCATATCCATACGTTTAACGCGTCAAATCAACTTGCAGGCAATAAGCGCGCCACTGCGGTAAGCACCATGGCTGGCAAGCGTAAAGTGGAACGCAAGCTGGAGCGGCAACAGAAGAAGCAGCGTAAATGCGCGCACTTTTCATCGGGATCAGCGTCATTGCCGGCGGCAGATAGCACTGTGATTGTTGCAAAGCCTGCGCGACTTTCAGCTCCGGCACCCGCCATCGACAGCAGCAGCAAAAATAAGAGCGATGATCAGAAGCGCGGCGATATGGCCAGGCAATTGGAGCGCTTTGCCGCCGCGAATCCCAACGTGTATCGATTGTTGCGCGAGGACTTACTCATCAAAGCCGCCCATACAAGTACCTCTACTCCACTCGCCGCCGCCGCCAGTGCTCCCGGTATGGATGACGCGGATGAGCGGGCGATGCGCGTCTATGCCAAGAAGCTTGGTATCAAGGATGTGGACGGGGCCGCCAACAACGGGGCCATCAAGCAGGACGGCTTGGACTATCTGCTGGATGGGTTGACGTCGACCGGCGGCAACAAGAAGAATGGTGCTCATCATCGTGACGTTAATGATGACAGCGATAGCGAGGATGGCAGCGGCAGTGACGCCAATTACTCTGATGATATGCTGATGGAAGGAGGTGGAAGCGAGGTGGACAGTGCTGGCAGCAGTCAAAGTGGCGTCGAGAGTGACAATGAGGTCAATTCAGTGATGGGAACCGACAGTGACGGCGAAGAAGAAGTAGAAGACGAATACAATGACAATGAAGACAATGAAGACGAAGACAATGAAGACGAAGACAATGACAGTGAAGACAATTACAGCGTGGATAACAGCAGCGACTACGAGGACGGCGCTCAACAAGTGGGCGCAGATAAAAGCCTTACAAGTGTCGACAGTACTCAATCTAATCCAGAATCCGCGGTACAGGTCAAGTATGTGCCGCCGCATCTGCGCCGCCTGCTTGCCAGCAAAGCTAATGCCAACAACGCGGACACGGCAGCTAGGTACGGCAGCCTGCGTCGCAGTCTCCAGGGCGCCATGAACAAACTGACCGCCAACAATATCGAGACGGTCATGCGGCAGGTGGAGGCGGTCTATCGCGAGCACCCACGCCACGACTGCACCGCCACCGTGGTGGACCTGGTGCTTAATGCAGTAGGCGAGGAGGCCAACTTGCTAGATTCATTCGTGGCCGTGCATGCCGCGCTGATTGAATTGTTGTGCGGAGCGGTGGGCGCGGATCTGGGCGCCGTCCTGCTCCAGCACCTGATCAAGCGGTTCGATCGGGCGTATGCGGATGCCACGGTGGTGGTTCAGGTGGCAGATAATTCATTTAATGTGTCGGCAAGAGACGATGCCACACGGGTGTGCATGAACTATGCAGCCCTGCTGTCACAGCTGTACGTGTTCCGCGTGGTGGGTGCGCCGATTGTGATGGGCGTGCTGGAGCAGTGCGTGGCCAAGCTGACGGAATTCGACACGGAAATCATTCTGAAGATTGTGCGTGTGTGCGGCCTGCAACTGCGCTCCGATCACCCCGCCCTGCTCAAGGAGTTTGTGGGCGCTCTCTCAGCCAAGTCCGCGCAAATCACCGCTGATCGACAGCAGCAGCAGCAACAGGCATGTGCAGCAGACTCGCAGTCGTCGCACTCCACGCTGCTGCCAATGTCACAGCGACTTCCACTGGATGCACAGCGCCACCAGCCACTTGGACAGACAGCCAGCACTGCACGCCACATGCGCTTCCAGTTCCTCCTGGAGCAAGTGGACGCACTGAAGAATAACCGCGGCCAGCTTTCTCTCTATCTGAACTGTGGCGGCGGCAAAGGCTCCAACACGAACAACAACAATAGGGGCGACACCACCGCCGACGTGCTAAAGACATTTGTGCGCAATCACCAGCGCAAGCACGATGTGGCCGCACCCGAGCCGCTGGGCTGCTCGCTGCATGATCTGCGCACCGCTCACCGCAACGGCCAGTGGTGGGTTGTGGGTGCTGGATGGCGTGGGCGTCAAGTCGGCGACACCACGCTGCAGCCACTGCGAAAAGATGCGGCGGCGGAACAAGAAAATCAGCAGCAGCAACAGCAGAATAATAGTAATCAGCAACAGTCACGGCTGCTGGCACTTGCACGGCGCTTGCAACTGAACACTGAGGTGCGCCGCAATGTGTTTGTGGTGCTGATGGGCGGGGCGGATTACGTGGACGCGGTGGCTCAGCTGGGGCGCCTTGGCCTCCGCGACAAGCAAGAGCGCGAGATTGTGCGCATGATACTGTTTTGCTGTGGTCAGGTTCGTGTTCCTATTAATGTTGTATATTGTCCGCATATAATATATATATATACTTCATTCGCTTACTCTATGCTGTAGGAACGAAAGTATAATCCATACTATGCGCTGGTGGGCGATCGTCTGTGCCGCGAAAGTCACAACCACAAGATCACGTTCCAGTTTGCGCTGTGGGACTTTTTCAAGACACTGTCCCCGGGCTCCGACGCCGGTCCATCCACAACCTCTGTGCCCCGGCATCGTGTGGACAACACGGCGCGACTCTACGCCGACCTGATTGTGCGGCACTGTCTGCCCCTGTCCGTGCTCAAGGTGCTGGATTTCACAGACTTGTTGGCGTCGGTGCCTGCGCTATCAACAAGAAGCACAGACGGCAATTTCTTGTTGCGGTTTGTGCAGTTGCTGCTGGTTCGCGTGTTGCTGCAGACTGCCAGTGAAGCCGGCGTGACTGCCATATTCTCCCGGGTGGTGGCATCGTCGCAGCAGCAACAAAAGAGCGCCGGCAGAGACTCGGCCGCGGAACTGTTGTCACGCAGTCTCGCCGTGTTTCTCGTGCAGGCTGTGCAGAAGCGGTGCGCCGTGCACGGTAACCACGAAGTGGATATGATGCTGGGGGCAGTAGCTCATAATTCGGACGGCGCTCCCACATCACCCAAGTCTGCCTACAAGTTGCTTACAGTGCGCGTGTCGGCCGCCCGTGCAGCTCTGGTGGCCCCGCCATAGATATCACTTTATTACGAAGTCAATATTCGTTCCAATGGTTTTTATCCAGTCTGTGAAGAGTTACATTCTTCACGTAGGCTACATTTCTTTTTGACTGAAACGACCGGCATCTTTGAAGCACATCGTAACGTATATTTATTTATGTATATTTACATTATGTATTTACACGTGCAAATATCTGTTCCAGTTTCGCAACGCATCTAAGACCCGGATTCGCATCGAGTTCTTGCAAATGCCATTGGGCTCATGAATTCGGAAACATTCCTTCCTGAACGCCCCGACCTAGTTACTGAGAAGAACAAAGCAATTAAGGAACGCTTGTACTGCAATTGCACTGCGTTTAGCATTTCCGGAAGGCGTATTTGTTTCCGGTACGGCAGCATGTGCCAACGATTTGCTATCAAAGCCGCTCGGGAGATCCGACAGAGGACTTTGTTCTTTAAAAAATATTACACGCCAAACTTCTAAAGATTATGAAGACAAGTTAAATCTGCTTCTTTACGAATATCTGTTCTCAAACCCTGGTTATAGTATAACTAAAAAAACCTGGCGGTGAAGTTGGTGAAGAGAAAATGATGTTTAGCTGTTTGCGTTCTGACGACGTCGAACTGTCTGTCTGCTTATAGATTTGGTCCGCATTTAAACCGTGACCCTTAAACAAAGGACTTGGACCCATTTCATTTTCATTTTCATTTCGTTTTCGATCGCATTGTACTGCTTGCAGCGACTATACGCTGATGTGATGGAAGCGATGTCTTCAAAGTGTTCAAGAAGAGTGCAGATGTTGGTAAAGATACTCATTCTATTCCACTATAACACTATTTGTCATGCAAAGTGTCGGCAAAATCAAAAAAAAAAAACACGAAACCAGACTCGGCTAAATGGCTGATGAAGTTAAATCTGCTAGTATGTCACCGCCAACGAAAGAAACGCTTGTCGCGTTGCTTTGCGGCCATAAGCTTCATGAACTTGCTGACGATTTGCACACCGAGCGAGTCACATTTGACCAATTACTGGCTCGTTCCAGAGAGGAATGGGCTGCCTTGAGATTCCCGCTTGTGTACGAGTATCTTCATCCGGTACCATTCGGGGATGCACCAGACGGTACGCACGTTGCATGTACTGAATGTGCCTAGCTTAGCACAACTAGATGTGCGACGAAAGAACGGTTTGTTACCATTCGCATTTATTCGCCGTGTGTTAACACGTTATCCAGGGCGAATTGTGTTCCGCTACTTTGATAGCGAAGTTGCGAACACACCGAGGATGGCGTTAATATGCCGTCTGATGAATGGCCGAATAGCCGTGCCTGTACTCGAAAAAATGTTTAATACTACAAATATTTTCGAAATCGTGCGCGACAATGGTCGTGCGGAAAAAGAAACTCTTGAGTGTGATGCGGAATTATATACTACTAAGGACTTGTCTGAACTTTTTGAGAGCGATGGTGTTTTTATGCCGACGCTTGACATTACTGGTACTCGTACAGGTATTTCCATTCCGTACTAAACCTAGTTACTGTATTAATGCTGCAGTGGGCGCGCAACCCTTTACCGAGAGAGACGAAATCAAACTTTACTCGCTAGCTCTGGAAGTGTCGCAAAGACTACCGATCCTACCGGATCCTGTGACTGGCGATATAAATCGAATGCTCAAAGGCTTTTATCGTTTGTTTCTCACATTTGCGGAGGAGGCTTTTCTGGCGAATAACGGCCTTGTGCTGCCTTACAAAAAATTAGATCCCAAACACTTCGAGCTTCGCGCGATCACTGTGTTGTTGGGAGTCAGTGGGTGCGGAAAAACTCAGACATGTATGAATATTGCGTCGACCTACCCGTGTCTGTACTTTTCGGCGTCGGAAGGCTTATTGGACCATCATGTCGATTTATGGAATGTGATCAACCAGCTCAAAAGCAATCCGGAACATGTGCCCATTACTGAACACTTCCTTAACTTATTGGTTCTTTCGCGTTTGCTGCTCCTCGAAAAACTTGTTGAAAATAATCCGGCTTGTCGACGTCTGAAGATTGAGGATGCAATGAACGAAGCGGTGGATCCTTCTGCGCGCCGAAACATCGTGCTGCTGATAAAGTATTATCAGCTGCTGCCTGAATTCTTCAGACAGACGCAAAGAATTGCGATATATTTGGAGCCATTCGACACTCGCGATCTTGCTGTGCGTGTCTTGACAAAGTTCAAGTCGTGGATACTGATCGTTGACGAGGCACACGAGCTTACTACGGTCTTGGAAAATTCGTATTTGCGTACGGAGAAGAAGAAAAATCCACCATTTTTATCGGCGGTTGCGCAGTACTGTCTTGATACACTTCAATGGCCATCTATTTGGAGTGGGACCCACATGCGCCTTCGCGATCACCAATTGTTCAACTCAGCGGCTGCGCAGAAGAACGGCCAAGTGTATTCGTTTACAGAGTTTAACTCTTACAATAAGTTTGAAGTCGAATTATATCTGCGACTTAAGTTCGGTATATCTTTTTATGATATTGCTACGAATGAAGTAGATCGTTTGACGACTCAGCTGCAAGGACGACCCAGGATCTCTTGCACATTTGCTGCCCGCGCCCTCCAGACTCTTCAAGGGGCCGATGCCGGCAATGTCACAGCGCTGGTGCGCCACTCCTTCGATGACTATCGCAGAGAACTTTTGAGTCCAAGAACGAGAGATTCATTTGTATACTTTTGGAAGCGAGTGATCAACACCGGCATCACCACAAGTTCCATTGGTCCGTTGTCGCTGGATGCAGAAAATCTTCCTCATTATGTGCCATACGATTTATTGGTGAAGATGATGTGCCGCTGCTTGCTTTCGGACGGCGTCGAACTGTCTGTGCCGCTGAATGATCAAAACGACTTGGTCCGCACTGCGCTGGTTTCAACCGTGAGTTTCAAAAAAGACGATGTGGTCTACACGATGACGGAGCCTATTGTCACTGAAGCTGCCATGATTGCCCTGCGCGAGTCGCATCATCTTTACGAAGCCGTAATAGCGGATATGGCTCCGGGTTTTTTCGTGAAAGAGGCCGACAAGGCGTCTAAAGGCAAAATATTTGAGACGCTGTTGGCGGCGGCGTTTTGTTGCGGCTGGTGGCTCTATCGGCAACCCGAAGTGGAACGGTTGGAAGAATATGATGAACTACGCGACTGTCTGCCGCGTGACCCGCCATCGCACATTGTACGACACAGCAACTTAAATATTTCAGAAGCTTGCGAATTTCTCAGCGGAAGCCGCCCCAAAGAGATTCTGTTGCCTTCGAATTTGTTGGGGCCAGATTTGATATATGCGAACGACAAGTGCATTATCATTTGTTTGCTGAAGACCACTTGGGGCGATGAATGCGTTACGAATCCGGCACTTGTCAAAAATGCGAAAAACATCTTCATTCCTAATTGGATTGCGCAGAATGTGACCAAGCGCGACGTACATTTGCGCGATATTATTACCGCGGTTGATCAGAAACCTAATCGCCACATATATTTTCTGCTGTTTGAATTTCCTGAAAGCGGCTCGAATGATATTGATTACTATCCTGAAGATCCCGTTTGGGAACATGTTCACATCATTAATCTTGACTCGCCGCTGGCCGCTGAAATCTTTCGACCCGGATTTATCAAGCAGTGGAAACAAATTTCCCGAAAAAAAAATTCAGGCTGGAACGAGAAAGTCGCTCGCCGCTGGCCGCTGAAATCTTTCGACCCGGATTTATCAAGCAGTTAAAACAAATTGTCCCGAAAAAACAAATTCAGAGAAAGTAGCAACGAAACAGGAGCCGCCAATAAAGTGAGTCCACGAAGCTAAATCGGTAATAGTGTCAAGCAAGCGTCGCCACAATCAGATAAAATAAAAATGCGTATTGTTAATTTAAAATAAAATAAAAATAAAAAGTGTGGGGGTTTATTATGGATGATGAAATTATTGCCCACAACGCTCAAGCAAGCTGCAAGCGGTTGCCTTCATGATGGCCACAGACAAATGTGTCCTTAACCGACGAGAACTTTTGCAGACGCTATGTTGGACCTGGGAGCAGCAGCGCGCACAAGCCGTAGAGTCACCAACTTGGTCAAAGCCCCAAAACCACCAAATGAGTCCAAAATGAAAGGAAGAAAATCGACGCCAGCTTGCCGACATTGAGCAGCGTAACGACCACGCTTTTGGTCTTTGGGGTTGGACAGATGATCACTGTCGCCACCACCCTGAGCAAAAGGCAAGACTACCGAAACATCCAAACAACAACCACGACCATCTTTCCAATTTGGCAAGAACAAATCCGCCGGACAATCATTCCCATGAGCCACCAAATGACGAGGCTCCCACCGACATGCTACCCCAGCAGAATCAAATGACTGCTCCAAAACCTTAGCAACAGCCTCATGTCGACGAAACAATCGACCACCACCAGCACAAAAACTATCCTGAATACCATAAATATCTGACTCGCCAGTCTTGCATAAAGCACATGCACGAGCTTGCAGATAAATAGGATGACCAGTTCAAACACGGAGTGCAACACGAAAAACATCCGGGGCCAGTCGTAGCGTCAAGAGGGATGGCAGTTGTCCAAAGGGAGGCGTCTGGACCAGATGCAGCTTTCAAACGGACTTGATTGCGACAATCGAGAGACAGCAAAAGACGGGACAACATCAGAGAATCCGCCACAGAGAAAAGCATGCGCTGAGGGTAATTAGAAGCAAGCAAATCTTGCAAAAGCATGGGTTCTGTGGGGCGGTAGAAATTGTTCCAGTCTTGAATGGCGGTCAAAACGAGCGGTGATGCGGTCAGTACGGGTAAGCCGAGCAACTGGTTCTGCAGAGGTAGTGAGTGGACAAGTGAGCCAACATAAGCTGCTGCTCGTTTTGACCGCCAATAGAGGATGTGTTGTGCGGAGGACAAAATTGAACTTTGGAAAGCCAAGACAACTGCAAAGCAGTTGCAGTTGAATTTGAGGGTCTTCTAACTCGGACATACGGTCCAAAACTGAACCAATAGAGTCGACACGTCATCATTGGACAAATGCATCACTACCAGCAGGCGCACCCAAGGCGCGACTCCAACAAAGAAGTGCTGCGTGAATCATTGCGAACAATATCTGTGGAAAAGAGTGCCAGTTGTGTTGGTTGGAGTTGAGCCACCACAGCTCGCATTTTGACAGATTGAGGTGAAGACCAAACTCACCACAGCAAGCTCGGATCACGTCGAATGCAGCTTGGACCTTGGCAGTCTCGCCAATGATTGTTCCATCATCCAGATACCAAGCGTGCAACAATAACCCCGGCACTGCATCGGAGATGGCTTCAGCGAGCGGCTGCAGAGCACAAGGAAAAACAGAAGAGGACCCAGTGGATCGCCTTGCTGAACGCCACTCGAACTGGCTGCAGACGGTGGGTATCCAGATACAAATGTGGTTTGGCACTGTAACAATATTCCACCCATGCAGCCAGCGAAGGACACTTCTCCCTAACCATAGCAAACATGGTCTGCCGCGATACCAGATTGAAAGCATTTTCGAAATCAATCTTCAACATGGTGATCCCGTCATTGAGACCATGCTGCCCCAAAAGCCGGGTGACAGCATGAACAATAGCCTCACCACCATTTGGAATACCGACACCCATCTGACGCGGAGCCAAGGAAGCACCTACAGCCGAGCCAACGGCCTTCATTGAACATTTTGACACCAACCGTCTCCAGATTTCGCCAACTGCAATGGGACGCAAACCACCCAAAGACAGTCAACGGTGCACTAGCAATGAACGGAGCCAACTCAGACGGCAAACGACCACTTAGGAGCAGGTTCACATGAGCCCCATATGCTTGCAGAAGTGACTCCCGCACAAGGACTCTCAAACCATCCAAAGCATCCACTCATGTTGCGCACGACGAATCCATCACGGCTACACGCCGTATCACGCGAAAGAGCGCAGGCACCTGCCCACTATTTCCATCCTCTACTGACAATGCTCGTGTGCGTATTCGGTAAAGGAACAAGTTCGGTGGTTCCTTGTGGATGCTTCAGACGCATTGCCTCCAGTACACGGGGAGTGGTTGTTGCAACTCCTTCGGACACCAAAGCGCGACACGCATCACCATATCGACCAGCCTGAGCCTATTGTTAATTTGTATTGTATCTATATCTTTTACTTGCATAAGCCAGCAATTGGCATAACAGCGGCATGATGAGACAATTCGAAATGCTCACTCAAAGTGAGCGTTTCGAATTGTCTCATCAGTTCGCGCTTTAGTGTGTTCAGTGTGCGCGGCGCTTTAAAGTGAGCGCCGCGCACACTTGATTTTATATCCGCCTTATTTTTAGTCAGCTAAGCTTATCTTCCATGATAACGTAGTAAGGTCAGCATTGCATTTGCAGCAAAAGCTGCTTGTTGGAACATTAAAGTAGCAGCAACTTGATACTAGGCAGCATGAAGTATGCGCCTGACCCGTCAATTTGACCGTAACGTATGCTGGCGGCCTACAACTGGATCTTTGCCGCCGATTCTGTCATTGAACTGTTGATCAGTCACCTTTTACATTGACAATATAATATGGAGTCCACCATTGTATCCCTGTACCCGCTGCCGCCAGCCGTGTTCCGCCTGTACGGTGCTCCACACGTCGATGATGATGAAGGTGGTGGCCATGATGATGATGCTGGCGTGTTGCATGAACCGGCACCACCACAACCGCCACCCATCCCACGCGTCACTGCAGACCAGCCGCTGATGGTGTTTGGCGAGCCGCTATTGATGGACGTCCATGGCGATGATGATGACGACAGCATGTTGTCGACTGCACGCTCCTCAGCTGCCGCCATCGCATCGGCGGCACAGCGGTGGCAACAGCGGCATCAAGATCGCCAGCTGGAGCTGTTGCGCGACGCCTCCGTCCCCCTGCTGGTCCCGCCGCAAACTCCATTGAAAGGTACGATATAGCGGTATATAATTCGCATGTAGAGGGCACATATAATTGTATAATTGTACTTATTTGTAGACGCGCTCAAACAGCTCAATTGGATGCTGTTACGCGCATTCATACTTTTGTTGCGCTCGCTGCAGCAGTCGATGCCCGTGGCAGAGACTGGCAATGCGCCGTCGTCAGAACCCACAATGGAAACCAACGCAATCACTACGCAGACGACTCCACCGAGCCGCATTATTGCACACATGGAACACCTGCTGCTCAACATGTACTCCATGCTGAATGCGTATCGAGCATGTCAAGCCCGGCACGCGGTGTCGGACAAGCGCCGTGAACTGTGTGCCGACACCACCGCGCACGCACAGATGCTGCGTGACTGCATAGCCAGCACTTGCACCACAGTCACGCAACTCACACAGCAACAATCAATATCAGGTATGGTAAAGGAGGAGTCTGCACCCGCCAGTATGCAAGTAGACAACATGCATGGAGATACGGAGATGCAAGATACGGGAACATCAGCAGCACCTCCATGCGTGGAACTGTCTGGCGCAGACACCAAATCACTATTAGAGGCTATTTAAAAATGATGCAAATAAATCGCGCATAATTATGTTGATATAACTGTGTGTGTGTGTGTGTGTGTGTGTGTGTGTGTGTGTGTGTGTGTGGAAAACACATTTGCCTTGAGAGCAACAATCAGCTCATTTAAACAGGCACTGTTTATTATTAAAAATATATTTATTATTATTATTAAATTACAAACACGTCCCTTTAAACAAGCCTTTAATTACATACATACGCGTCATTAGACACGACACACGGCGCGACAATGGCCAACAACTTGGACACGCTGCTGACAGCCGTGCCAACGTGCACCACAGCCACCACTGCTGCTGCTGGCAAGAGCATTACTGCACACGCAGTAAATGCACCAGAGAGTGACAAAACGGGACAGCTGGTGCAGCGCAGTGACGACGGCAGCCACTGGTTCATGGAGTGCAATGAGCGGCTGTGGCCGGGGCAGGCCATGTGTCTGCGCGTGCGTCAAGTGCTGCACCGTGAGCGCTCCGCGTACCAGGACGTGCTGGTGTTTGACAGCACTGACTATGGCCGGTGTCTGGTGCTGGATGGCGTAATTCAGTGCACGGAGCGCGACGAGTTCTCGTGAGTGCATTATATATGCACTCTACATATGCACTCGTATATATCACATTATATACGTATGTTGTAGGTATCAAGAGATGATGGCACATTTGCCACTCATGGCACACCCCGCACCCGTCAATGTGCTGGTTATTGGTGGTGGAGACGGCGGCATTCTACGCGAAGTTACCCGTCATTCATGCGTCAGACGCGTCGACCTCTGTGAGATCGATGAGGTGTGTGGTGCTTGTTAATATTACAATTCTATAATCTTATACAATAATCTCAATAGGCGGTGGTGCGAGTGAGCAAGATGTATTTGCCATCAATGGCCGTGGGGTTTGAGCACGAGGCGGTCCGGGTCCACATTGCAGATGGGTTCAAGTTTCTGGAGGCGGCAGAGGCGCAGTACGACGTCATCATCACCGACTCTTCGGATCCCGTCGGGCCTGCCGAGTCTCTCTTCAGCGGCGCCTTCTTCAAACTCCTTCGACGTGCACTGCGCCCCGGTGGCATTGTCTGCACTCAAGGTGGGTAACAATCAATATATATATATATATATATATATATATACTCTAGTGCAAACTAACTAACTGTATTAGCCGAGTGCGCATGGCTGCACATGGATCTGATTAAAGAGACGCTGGATAAGGTGCGGGCAGAGTTTGGCACCGCTCGCTACGCCTACACCACCATACCCACCTATCCATCCGGCCAGATCGGGTTCATTGTGGCGTGCACGGATCCCGGCAGAGACGTGACACAGCCAGCGCGCCACATGGACCCGCAGACACTGCAGCAACAACTGCGCTACTACTCGCCACAGCTGCACAGTGCCGCGTTCCAGCTGCCGGCATTTGCCAGTCGGTTGCTGGCGGGGTGAGTGCGCCCATATGTAGCTGGTGCATATACATGGTTAATAGACACAGTGGACAGTGCTGTTAAGTGTTTCGTTGAAGCAGTATAAATAATAGTTGATAGCCGTTTAGATTATTTACACATATAAGAGTATAATAGTATAATATTTATATGAAACATTCAAGTCGCTCTTCAGAATGCAGCAAGAGCTGAGGCCTCGCCAGGGGGGCGGCGACTGTAATGAAGCCAAATAAGTGCTTTTGTGCTGTGCTGCTGGCCGAGCCAGTGGTACATTTAACAATAACAGCCAATAGTACATATACGTAGAATTGCAATCAGTGAAGAACAATCAACAATTATTTCATATGCCACCACAAACGCGCCGATTCCACTTTCACCGCGCCGCCGATGTGGCCTCGATGTTTGGCAGCGGTGCGTGCGTGCTGTGTGTATGCACTTACACTCACAGATATGTGCAGCTGCGTCGGCAATGCAGCATGGCGCCCTAGATAAGAGCGCGTCAGTGGTCGCCATCCGCTCCACGATCGTCACACCCGGCCAACTAATTACCGCGGACCCGCAGTTTATGCGCGGCCACGGCACATACCTGCTCTCGGATGATGGGGATGGCGTAGATACCACAGCTGCCACTGCTGAAGGCACTGATAAAGAAAAACCAGGACAGCAAGCGCCACGCAAGCACGAGCTGGTGGCCTCTCTGGCCGGCCAGGTGGAACGCGTCAACAAGCTGGTGTCGGTGAGCAGTCTGCACGCGCGATACACGCCACAGATCGGCGACGTGGTCGTGGGGCGTATCACGGAGGTGGCGGCCAAGCGGTGGCGCGTCGACGTCTACTCGCGGCAGGATGCCATGCTCTTGCTCTCGGCCGTCAACTTGCCCGGTGGTGTTCAGGTATGTACACTACAGTTAATCTAGTCATAAGATATTGATATATGCATCTTATATTGACATTATAGCGCCGCAAGTTGGAGTCGGATGCACTGCAGATGCGCTCCTTCTTTGCCGAACATGACCTGGTGGTGGCTGAAGTGCAACAATTCTTCTCTGACGGCGCCATCTCTCTGCACACGCGCAGTCTTAAATATGGAAAGGTTTGAGTGGAATCTGTGCTATACATAATCTCTTATATATAGTTGAGGAACGGGCTGCTTGTGCATGTGTCACCTGCACTAATTAAACGCTCGGCCAAGCACTTTCACCAACTTCCAATTGGCGTGGATCTGATATTGGGAATGAATGGACACATATGGATAAGCAAGCACGTTGCTGAACTCACCATGGAAGACATCGAGAATGATCAGGGCGCGCTCTACACCAACAGCAATGCGGCATGTGTACCATTTGTCTAACCTTTCCCATAATGAATCTCTTAGGAAATGTCGGCAGAACTGCGAGACAAGATGGCGCGCATACGCAACTGCATACTGACACTGAGTCGATTCGCTGTGCCGATAAGTGAGGCGGCCGTTATGCAAGTGTTTGAAGCGTCACTGCAACTCGCCGCCAAGGACATTATGCTTCCAGAGCACGCCGTGCAGTTGCTATATCACGTCACGATGAATGACAATTAAAGGGAATAACGGAATAAAGTCGTCGGTTAGTGCGTATTTGCAATCTGTCTGGTTATATAAAATGAAAAAGGCTGTTTAATGTGTCACGTGTGACCCGATTGACACATTGGGTTTTTAAGGAACTCATTTTTTATTTTTAATTTATTATTTTTAATTTGAGATCAATTGAGGCGCTGCGATATGCAATTTCAAATATGAATTTGCAGGGTCGTGCAATAGATTATGACATCATATATGAGGGAATACAGCAAACGGAGGTCACGCTTGAGAATGGAGGAAACAGAGATTACAATAATGATATTGTATTTTTTTTGCTCTCCCGGAATGTCCGCTGTTACTTCCCTCCAATTACCAGCACGACCTGACGATCCGTGTGCACGTTTGTTTTGGTGCATTGTTGTGGTGGTGGGCGTCACGTGGCAAATTGCACTATATATTCTGGCCAATCACAGCCGTCCAATTAATTTTGCTTAACATTAGAAAAATTAGAATAAAATCTCACTCAACTCAGTTCAAACATTGCATAATAATTGACTAATAATGTGTAGCTCTAAATTGATTACTCTGCTACTACTTGTCAGCATCGGATGCGTAGCGGGAAAGGTTGAATTCACCGGTAGTCTTATGATTAGACCGGATGACACGAAGGGATCGCAAGATTATCGAAAAGATCTCGCCAAATTCATTGTGAAAGGACCACAAACACGACGTACGCCTCCCCGATTCTTCAGCACAGCTCGCAGCAGCGTTTATATGCAATGCAAGTTATTGACAAAGAACGACGATGCAAAAGCTAAAAAGTGCATGAAGAGTTGTGCCAAGACACTGCGAGTTCGCTATGTCCCCACCGAATTGTCGCATCGTTTCGGCTGCGATTTACAGGTCCTGGTGCCATCAAAAGCACAAAGAAAGCTCAGAAAATTCAACGGAAAGAAAACAATGGGCGTACGTGTTAGATCCCTCATGATGGAGATGAATGTGGACGCTCATGGCGAGTTTCAAGCTTATGTTAACGTTCCGAACTTGGCGGTACATATTCCAGCAGTCCACCGGCAAGATGCACATGTGTATTTTCCAGAAGAAAATATGGGCACCACTTTTGATCTAAGACTTCAGCACCCGTATAGGTCATTAAGATCTCTGCAAAGTGATCTTGTTACGTTGAACCTGCTTGGCTTGGGAGGATACTCTGCTGTGGCGATGGATGAGCAGACGATACAGCTAACCGTAGCGCGCAATGCTGATCCGATGTTTGCAGATGATACTTATTATACTGAACTTGACTTTTACTTGCGCAGATGGAATCAGGAGCACCCCAATAATCGCGCTAGTTACAATCCGAATGGTTACTGCGATGCTACACAGCCTTGATTATTGGCAACTGACTCAATTAATTGAATATTGAATATTAATATATAATTAAAAATATATATTGATATATATATATATATATATATATGCAATGCACCATAAATTGATTATATACTATGATATCTTTCTATTGGCAGACAGACACCTCGGCGGAGGAGCCATCACACCACGGCACACACGAGTGCAGCGCATACCACAGCCTGGGCAACTTGCCACGCACCAGATCAATATCCACATAATAATAATAATAGCAGTTATCGGAGAGATCGTCACGGTACTGCAGGTTGGCCCAGACGGGGATGCCACGGCGCTGACCGCCCTGCACCTTGCGCAACTGATGCACCCAGACAGTGTCGACACGCTCGCCGCCCCACCACCGCGACCGACACAACTGCAACTGCCCGTGCCGATAGAAATCCTCCAGTGTGGCCAGCGCAACGCGGCGGTCCGGATGCACGTCCGTCAGCTGCATTGTTGTAGTGGTGGCAGTGGCAGTGCTTGGTTTCTCGGTGGATGTCGACGGCGATTGCTTTGATGAGTGCAGGAGACGGGAGCGCGGAGTGCCATTCCACTGCCGCGTGTCCACCCAGGCACGCGTCACGTACTTGTCATTCACCCAGCACGCGAATGCCCACAGTGCCACGGATGACACAGACACCGCCGCCGTGGTGGTGTACAGATGCATCAGTGTCCACTGTACCGGCTCCACCACCAGGTGCGCGTACTCTGGCACATCAGTCGCCGTGGACACAATGCTGGCATCAGTGGCCATGAAGCTGGGCATGAGCCACGTCTTGGCGGCGGCCACTCCATCAGACAGCGCTTGCAGCCACGAGGGCAGTGGTTGGTGTAGTTGGTGCAGGTGCTGTGACAAGCCGTACGCGTACGTGGCCGGACCGCCCAGCAGCGCGCTTCCCAGTGTGGCCACACGCACCCCCAGCACCATCCGTGTGAATGTGCCCGTGTACACCTCGACCGTGTGGGGCAAAGGGAGATTTTTTTGGACGCTCTGTTGGCGACGGTGAGCAGGAGGCGGCGGTGATGGAGGTGCATGAGATGATGGGGCGCCATCCGTGGCGGGGGCGCGTGATCGTTGGACTACCGATGCCGCAGCCGCACTGCTACTGGCCAGCCGGCGGCACCGCCACCAACAGAGCGCCAAGTGAATGCGCGGTGCCAACAATACGCGTCGATTCAGCATATTCATATCGGGTGTGCATAACACTAAACTTGCAGTGTCCCACTTTTGCAACCGGCGATTACGAATACCGGCTGTTAATTATACTATATGCGGCGTGGATATTATGCAGCGTCATATTGCATGGTAGTTGCTGCTGCTGAGTAGTGCTCGGATGGTATATGTAGCCACTGATAAAGAGATCTACGTGAATCCCAGTTATGTGCCGTGTCTTTCTGCATAGCTCTTCAAATAAATTCTTCTAGATGTTTGATTCCAAATGTAGTTGTGTGTGTGACTCTGTATTTTCTCTACCCGGCGCAGTTCAGAATGGATTTGTGGATACGGTGTCCCTCATGCTCAATTACCCTGGTATCTTCTCGTACACCCAGACAAAGACTTTCCTGGGGTAACGTTTCAAGTACACGGCACTTGCAGCAACACCACACTACACTTATAAAGTTCCGTAGCAGAATATTCCAACGCTCATATAGCAGAAATTAACACCACTAGGTGTAGGCTGTATGTACGTCACAATGTGAAAATATTTGATATATATATATATATATAATATATTCTGCAGTACTTAAGCCTGTGGCCAAGTCTGATTGCTGCATTACACTACAATCACCCCCGATGGTACGTCACGCCGAATTAATGTCCTTGCGCATGCTAATGCTGACCACCTCCTATGCAGCTTCCTCTCTCGCTCTTATTCACGGCCAAGGGTCAACCAATGGTGAGTGCTATTGGGGTGCTGTCCGTGCCGTGATGGCGCTAAGTGGATTACCCATCTCGCACGCGCTCTCTCCGTGCTACTCATGCTGACACCCGCGCGCAGGTGGTGGAGCTGAAGAGCGGCGAGACGTACAGTGGCCACCTGGACAATTGCGACACCTGGATGAATTTGCACTTGCGGGAAGTCATTTGCACGTCTGCGGCAAGTAACTGGATGTCTATATGCTGTCATGTGCCTTCACTATGTTGTATGGTATTCATAAATATAAACTCACAGGATGGAGAAAAGTTTTGGCGGCTGCCCGAGTGCTATGTGCGCGGCAACACGATCAAGTTTGTGCGTGTGCCAGACGAGGTAAATATGCCGTGTGAGATAATTATATTCTTATAGTCATCTCACGTGTATCCCTTAGATTATCGACAAGGTGAAGGAGGCGCCAAAGCGTTCATTCAACTCTGGTGGCCGTGGCGGGCGTGGTCGTGGTGGTGCTCGATAAAGAGTATTGTGCAATACAATACATATGCGATACCTGTTCACATGTTCAGTTAATTTATTGAAGTTAACACTTGAAGCACGCTAAAATCCGCCGACTTATGCGGCGGGTCATCTCGGAGCCACCAGCCGCTGCAGAATGCCATTGCAACAAATTGTCGGAACAGCGATGCGTTCGGAATGTTACAAGCAGTAAAATAGCGCGAAATTTCTTTAACCCTCCGTGAACATTCACAAAATAATTGACAAGGATCTCATCTAACCCGAAATCAGCAACTAACCAGATTTCCCGGACGATTCGACAACCATGGCAGCCGCATGTGCCGTTTAAGCATCTAGTTAATTTTCTTGTGCTGGATTGTGGATTACCAACATCCGCGTAGCAGCTGAAGTAGCTGAAAAACCGTAGGGTAGTGGTTATGACGTAGAAAACAATAGGAATGTCTATTGAAGGCCTACTGCGCTAGCACCGCTGCAATATCCTCAAATGAGGGACGCGTGTCGGCTTGCTGATGCCAACAAAGTTCCATCAGGCGACGGAGGTGTTCCGGCACGTATGGCGGAATCTCTGGCCGGCATCCCTCCAGTGCAATCTGAGAATATGTGAAGTACAACAACATAGATGCAAATCGTGCTTAATACCTTTAAACCAAGTGTCATGTGGTTGACGCCATCGCCGAAAGGTGGCTGACGCGTAACCAGCTCGTACAACACCACACCGAAACTGTACACATCGGCGGCCTGAGCCTGCACCACTCTCCCAGACATCAAAACTGTAGTCAAATATATCAGTGTCAACAAGCGGACGATAATTGCATCATACCTTCCTGTGCCACCCACTGCGGCTCAAGAATCTTGACCGCGGTCTCGGAGAGCGGTCCCAGCGCCGTATCATACAGACCAAACGCCATCAGCTTTGCCCTGTTATCGGCCGTCATCTGCAATAGTCATATATCGAAAACAGCAGACACACAGTCACACTCGCACCATAATGTGACGACTGGTGAGACCGAGATGGCTGGCGCCACTGTCATACAGGTACTGCATGGCGGAACAGATGTCACGGCCGATCTGCAGCACGTCCGTGATCTCTAGCTCCACCTGATCACTGTGCAGCAGTTGCTGCAGTGTCTCGAGCGCCTCACACTCGTACACCACTGATAACGAGGCCGGATCAAAACAGGCGCCGACCACCGGCAGCTATGCATAATTAAGCGGTTCAATATATATATGTAAGCAACTACAAGCCCACCAAGTTTGGATGTTCCAGCGTTCTATCCACATAATTAAGCATAAAAAGCGACAATTTACTCCGTACTGTAAGGGCTCAATGGAGCGACGAAAGGCGGCCACTTCGTCATTTGAGAGAGAGATGCCACGTGTTGCTCTGCGCCGAATAACTGCCAGCTTGCCATAACACTTGCCCGAGTAGACGTCGCACGTGTCCGCCTTCCACAGCAGTTCACCGTAGCTGATGGCCTGCGTGGCAATGTCCCACTGCTGTCGTCGGACTGTTGCATTAGGTCAATCAAGTGTAATACAAGTAATATACTTTGGGCAATGCGTTTGGCACGCGCTTCTGCCTCCACCTGCGCCATGGACCGTGCGGCGGACGCGATACCAGCAGCTGGAGCTGTAGACTCTTGCTGGCTTGTCTGCGACTCCAATTTTAATTGTTGCTTTAGCGTAGCGCCCGCAAAGTCCGCCGGCACTTTGCCATACTTGTTGGCCGCGTCCACCACCGCCCCGGCCTCAATTAGCATCTACAAGTTGAAGACAAGTTACATATAAATACACGCAATATAATATAGTATAGAATGAACCTGGCATATCTCGACGTGGCGCCAGAAGCAGGCAAAGTGCAGCGCGGTGTTGCCGTGATCGTTGGGAGTGTTGACGACTGTTTTAGCGGCACTGTCGGCAGCCAGCAGTCGCTCCACCACATCACCGTGCCCCTCTTGGCAGGCAATGTCTGCCGTAACACATGAGAGAGTGACTGGTTAACAGACAGTGTGGGGCGTACGCAGTGCCGTGTCTCCCCCCACGTTCTGCAGCGGCACCATGCCGGCGGCCTTGTTCAGCAACAGATCGACGGCGGCGGTGTGACCGCTCTTGCTGGCATACATGAGCGCCGTCACATCATGCTCGTCCCTACAAAGCATTCATCATTCATGCAGCGGTAGGTATATTCCACTCATCATCATCAGCAGGACACACACCTGACCAAGGGATCGGGCGCCGTGGCAATCCAGTTCACGGCATCCCGCACTGTCTGGCTGGTCATTGCGCGCTTCATCTGTTCCGCGGCGGTCATGGCCTATATGTTATGGTATTTAGTTGCAGGGTGTGTTGTTGAGTGTAAATATGTATGCGCTCTGTGTATATGTATATGTGGAGTTGTCGATGTTTGCAGGGAGCAGTGGCACAGCACTGCATCTATGCATCTACCTACAGAGCATCCATGCATAAGAGATCTAAGAATTTGCAACTATTGAAGAATGACATCAGGGGCGGCGTGCGCGGTGCTGGCAGACTTTTCCACCGCGGCTACAGCACCTGAAGTAGCAGGTATCGTGGTGTCGGAAGCAGCAATTGAAGCAGCCTTGACCCGCGTGGCAGTGGTGCCGCACGAGGCAGGCACACGCAGCCCGCACTTTTTGTGGCAGACGAACCCGCAATCGTCGCACTTTAGGTGGCTGTGCATGAAGCCGTGCACGGGCCGCGTGCAGTACCAGCACTTTATCGTGTGCAGCGCGATGGTGGAGAACACCAGTGAGAACCGATGTGGCACGTAGCCCTCCGGAGTGCCGCTGGCTGCAGTGGGTGATGCGGGTGTGCCGCCGGCGCTAAAGGCATTGAGGTCGGCTGATTTGATCAGGGATGTGGTGTAGTGTCGCGCGTGTGCAGGCTTCCGGTGGAGGTGGCCACGGTGTTGCCGGCCACATCCACCAAGTTTGTCAGGCTGCCCAGACTGTCGCTGAGTACCGCACCGTGTGGCTGCTGGTGTTGCTGCTGCTGCTGGTGGTGGTGTTGATCCGGCGACATCATGGACAGCACGGGCACCCCGCTGTTGACAAATGTGGCGCGCTTTGTCAATGGCAGCGTGGCTGGGGCGCGATTGTCGGCGGCACTTGCATGCGGCTGCGGTGTGGACGCTGTCACTGCTGTTGTTGTGCCCGCTGCGTGCCGTGCAACTCCGGAAGCAGTGCCGGCCGTGAAGTGGTGTTCCGGTGACTGTTCGTGCAGCCGGTGCAGAACGGCCGTCTCAGCCTCCTTCAGCACGGCCAGCGTGTCTTTGAGTGTGGCGCGCCGCGAGTGATCCTCATGCACGCACATCTGCACAATGTGCACCAGTTTGTCGCGGTTCGGGAGCGTGTCGGGCAGCGCGGCGGCAACGGCATCCCCGTCCAATCCGAAGCCGGGAATGATGCGCCGGAAGGGCGGCTCATCGCTGGGACCGTCCCCCGCGGGACACCGCAGCACCAGCAGCGCCAGCAGTATTATGCCAAAGGAGAACACGTCCACACTGGTGTCATAGTCGTCCATGCACAGAATCAACTCTGGCGCCATGTAGCCGTCAGTGCCGCAGAATGACACCCGCCTCCTCTCCGCCTCCGTCTTGGCCACGATGCGCGAGAACCCAAAGTCGCACACTGCATGAGGTTAATACATGCGGAAAGTAGAAGTATCTGTATCTGTATAGACTTAGGATATATAATATACCTTTGATGCGGTTGTTCTCGGTGAGCAGCAGGTTCTCCAGCTTGAGATCGCGGTGGATAATGCCACGGGCGTGCAGATATGCAATGGCACGCGCGATATCAATGGCAAATGATATGCGCAGGCGGTATGAGCTGTACAGGGCGGCCAGCGTGCTGTTGTGATGATAGAGTGCCGCCGCTGTCGGTGATGAGTGGGCATCGGTGTGGTTGCCATTGTTGGCAGTAGCGGTGAAGCGTGCAGCCACCGAGCGCGTCAACGACAGCGACTGGCTCTGGATGGAGGAGCGGCGCGTGTCTCCCCCAAATATGGGCACAGCCACCATATCATCGGGGCCATAATTATTATCGGGGACATTGTTGACACCGCCAAACAGTTCTTGTGCTTCTCGGGCGATCCACTAGACAGACACTCAGCTCTGTAGACACAAATAATATAGAATAACAGCCACGCACATCCTTCACGTTGCCACCGGGCACAAACTCTGTAATCAGATAGACGGTACTGTCCTGGATGCACGTGCCCATAAACTGCACGATATTTGGGTGTCGCGCCTCTCTGCATGGGGCGTGTCACAGAGAGTTCCCACTCCAAACACAAAAGACGGGACACACCTCAGCATGGCCACCTCACGGCCAAAGTACTTGTTGAAGTCCCAGCCGGGGGCGTCCGGCACCGTTTGCAGAAACTGTTTGACGGCCACATCGGTGCCCAGGTAGTCGGCGCGAAACACCTTGCCGAACGAGCCGCGGCCAATCTCCACAAATTCCGCCAGATCCGTGAACCGCAGTTCTGCCTGTTCTTGCTGCTGTTGTGGTTGTGGTTGTGGTTGTGGCTGTTGTGGGTCGGCCTGCTTCGGTGATGTTGCTGCAGTGTCAGACATTTTGAAGTATGTATGTGATGAAGAATATAATCGTCAACGCAGAAACTGGCAATTGGCATTTCCATGGCGACGGCCGACTAATGACGGAACCCTAAATGCGCATTGATTACTCTCTCCACTATGGATGTATTGCAATACAATATTGCACCGGCTGATTATTACATTTATAACAGGCAATACACACACAACACCGACACTCAATGAGCACATCGACGCGGGCATCGCAGCTCCCACCGCCACAGCCGCTCCCGTTCCACTTTCAGTTCCTGGCCGGGGGTGTGGCCGGCACATCCGAGATCCTGGTCATGTACCCGTACGCATGCATATTTGATTATGAGCACTCACATCTATTTACCCGCTCATACACACCCCCTGTCATAGACTGGATGTGGTCAAGACCCGGTTCCAGCTGCAGCAGGGCAAGGCGGGCGAAGAGGTGTACACGTCGGTGGTGGATGCGTTCCGCAAGATCATCCGCACGGAGGGTTTCTCGCGGCTGTACCGCGGCATCGTGCCGCCCATCATGATGGAGGCGCCGAAGCGGGCGATAAAGTTCGCCGCCAACGCGCAGTACACGTCACTCATTGGCGCGATGTTGCCGCAGCGTGACGATGGGAAAGCGGGTGTCAGTGCTGCGTGGAAGCCGTGGCTGCCCGTCATGACTGGTGTCTCTGCCGGGTACAGGATTCTATATACACATATAGTATAGCATCCTATATTCACCGGACATGTAGGTGCACTGAGGCCGTGGTGGTGGTGCCGTTCGACTTGGTCAAGATCCGGCTGCAGGACCGGGCGTCGGCGGGCAAGTACAAAAACACCATGGACTGCGTGCGCAAGATTGTGGCGGACGAGGGTCTGTTTGCCTTCTACAAGGGCTCAGAGAGCACGCTGTGGCGACACGGCGTGTGGAGCGGCGTATATTTCGGCTGTATTGGCAGTGTCAAGTCCCACCCGCTCATGCAGTCAATTGGCGAGAAGCAGGGCGATGTGGCCCTAAACTTTATCGCCGGCATCATTGGCGGCACTCTTGGCACGCTGGTATGTTGGATTATTTGTGTGTAGTACTTACTTACTTATAGTGCAATACCCCATTCGACGTGGTCAAGACGCGCATCCAGAACAATCTCTACACTGGCTGGACGGCAAGTACCTGATATACATACATATATATATGTATACAATAATTACGTAGGTACCCGGACTGGCACACGTGGCACGGACAGAGGGTGTGGGCGCGCTGTGGAAGGGGTTTGTGCCCAAGGTGCTGCGTCTGGGACCCGGTGGCGGCATAATGTTGGTCATGTTTGACGCCATCAGCCAGCTCATTCGTAAACACTTGATGTGAGCACGCACGATACTTGGAAGGTCCCTCTCTCTTTCAACACAATAATAAATAGCATTCCTGGCTGTTGTATGTAGGCGTGTTGTACACTAGTGTTCCATTGCCTGCCTGTGCACATGCAATATTGAAAATTTGCGATGTGTCGATCCAACGAAGCCGATGAGGGAGGCAAACATGATTATGCATATTTTTATGTATTTATCGATTAATACACTATTTCTAAAACGGCTCCACAATGCACCACCCACACTGCATAAACTGATCTCAAATTTATCTTGCGCATGCGCTGCATGGAAGCCATGCAATGTAAAGTGGTCTCAAGTGCATAATTGGAATTCTTATTTACGCGTCGCCACTCTTAGGCATTGAGTAGTGAACCCGTAGGCATTGACGTCAATCAATAACTGGCACACACACACACACACACACACACACAAATGGGCGGAAGTATGTGTGGTGTGCGTGTGCATCTCTCTCTCTCTCTCTTGCCTCACCACTCACCCACATAATGCATGCAGAGTACGTTGGCGGCTGGGGCCACATGGGCGGCCAGGTGAAGGGCGTGGTGTCGTACGGTATGGCGCCCAACAGACTGCGCGCATACGCCGGCCTCTACAAGGTACACACATACATCCATCCAGTGTATGCACTGAACGATGCACTCACCATAATCACTGTAGGCGGCCGTGTACACGTTCACGCACCGCATCCGTGGATTCGGCTATGCGATCGCCGGGCTGGCGCCGTGGTACCTGGCCTACCAGTACACGGCGGACGCGGTGGTGCGCAGCATGCGCAAGAACCCCAACGACGGCTACTCGCGCTCCAAGGGCTACTGAATGTGGTGGGATTGTGGTAGTTTGAATGTGAATGGGGATCCCGTGACTGTGGAGCGTGAATACATATAAATTCCGGTGGACATGTGTGTCTGTGTTAGTGTGTGTGCATTAGGGAGACTTTGTGTGCATGAGTGTGTATGAGGACGGGCGCGAAGGCAGCGAGGAGATTGAGGGACAATAGCATTGCCTGATGGTGCCGCGGCGGAAATAGAGTGGACGCGCACAGACGCGCCGGACACACGCGCTCCCAGACACACATTACTCACACGGAGTCGGCTGTTTGTCGCCGCGTGTGCAGCACACCTACACACGTACACGTACATAGAGTACCAGTGTATATACGCCGACAGCGACACTAAGCTGCGCCCCAACAGTACAGTAGTCTGACCGCAGTGTTCAGTGAACACCTGCAGATGGACCTGCTGGGCAAGCTGAAAGAGTACACGCGACAGCGAACACGCAGCGCCGTGCTCACCGACGAAGTGTGGCGCCAGGCAAGTGTCCTTCCACACACGCACACACATCTTGCCACCACCCTCACACATCAACTCACACCCGTAGTTCTTCGCGGCATGGACCCCGCTGCACCACATGTTCTACACGGACAACAGCCGCATCCCGGCCACCGTGACCGAGAGCGAGATACCGCGCCTGCTGGGCACCCTGGCCGACTGTCTGGTGCGTGAACAGTTCCTCCACCAGGCCAACCCAAGGGCCTCAACACTGGCTGATCCCAGCGTGGGTCTCTGCATGGTACGTGCATGTGTTCTGCCTATGGGTGTCTGTCTGTGGTGGCTGTGTTTCATGTCTGTCTGTCGGTGTCTGCCATTGAGTTACGTCTGTCTGTCTGTCTGTCTGTCTGTCTGTCTGTGCACACAACCAACACCAACAGAATAGTCGCTGACATGACACTAGGAGTACGTGCTCAAGCACGATGTGGTGCAGACGCTGTGCCGGATGGCGGCGGCAGATTTCCCAGCCGGTATGGCACGCGAGACCCTGGCCACACTAGCCAACATGGTGGCGCTGCTGGACTGCACGTTCCTGGTGCCGTTCGCGGTGCACCGGCCGCTGATGCAGTTTGTGCACACGTGCGCCACCGACCGCCACCAGTCGGAAGCGTACGCCGACACACTGCTCGAACTGATGTTTGCCGTGGCGGCCAAGATACACGCGCACCCGGCGCTCCTACCCGTGTTCTTTGTGGACCGTGCTCTGCTGCAGCTGCCAGATAGCAGTGGTGCTGTTGGTAGTGCCAGTGATACTAAGCGGCCCATGGCGCTGGCAGATGGCACGGCGCGGTACGAGTTCCGACTGTTCACCACGTTGGTGCGGTTCCTGCACTGCGAGGGCGTGTCGGGGGACTACGCGCGCACCGCCGTCTCCCTGCTGCTTCAGCTGGACAACCCGACCGTGCAGTCCTACTACCTGACCACCATGGAGTTCCCCGTGATCCTGCTGGCCAGTCTGGGCGCGCTCTATCTGCAACTGCCGCAACAATTGGAGCGCGTTGTGTCGCCCACCGTTCACGTGCCGGCCAGTCTGCTGGACAGGCGGCGCAGTGAGCGGTTGCAACTGTCCGCCGAGGAGATTGGCCGCGTGTTTGGCATGCGGGATGTGGCGGTGGACGAGGTCGGCTGCTTCCTGGGCATGCTCACCTTTTGCTGTCACATCGCGCACACTCGGCCTAATATGCGCGGGCCGCTGGTGCTCAAGTTTCGCTCAGTGTTCCTGGACAGTGTGCTGCGGCCCTCCATTCTGGGTGCGAGTGAGGGTGATGGGACCTCAGTGGCACTGCTCTTCTACCTGGTGTGCATCCTGGAGACGCTGTCTGAGCCGCTGCTGTTCATGGCCGTGGCCGAGTTCTTGCTGGTGGATACTCCTGACCAAGTATCAGCGCCGTCCACTACCCATGCTGGCACCAACTCCACTACTCCGACTATCCGGGCGTGGCTTCAGTCAAACTTGCAGTCCAGTGACGTCGCGATCAAGCGACTGACTTATGATCTGCTATCGGTGCTGGTGTCGGCCAGGAATGCCGATCCTCCAAGTGTGGTTGCCATGCTGTTCCCGGTCATTATTCATGTGGACTACGATGTGCTTAGGCTGTGTTCTACGAATTGGGGTATTTTGCACCAAGCACTACCAGACAAAAGCCTGAGGCGATTAATTTCATTGCTGTCACCTGCTGCGCAGATCGACATCGACATGCACATTGAGCGTGCCGAACTTTCATTCCGGCATCATGGTCTGCCCACTCCACCGCTGGACCATGCTCACATAGAAGAAGATTATGAAGCGGACGTTAAAGATTGCATCGAAACTCTGGATACTGATGACATACATGGAGCGGATGGCACAATGCGGCAACTCATGCTTGCCTACATCCAACAACTCGCGGAGCCCTTCTTGGCGAATCCACTGCTCCAGATTATATTGCAGGAACTGGAATGCATCGGTACACAGTCACATTCATGCACCATGTCTTATCTGCGCTTCCTGTCCGCCCTGGTCCTGCACGCCGACCCCTTTCTCGCATTTCTGCTATGCGACAGTGACTTGGCCATTCCACAGTCACGCTCAGTACTTGGTCTCATGAAGAGTTGGCGTCAACGCTCAGTGGTGAAGGAGGACCTGACACGACCACCTTCCGCCGCCGCGGGAGAAGAAAAACACCGCCGCACACCAAGCGCAAATGAAGAGGACCCGAGCATTCGGCCTAAACCACTTGCTGTCAAGACTACCAGGTGCATTTCGAGCAGCGATCTGTCAAGATTGATGGACAGTTTTGTCGGCGACCTCATTGCCAGTCGCCTTGTCCGCCAAGCCTTCCACCGGCAATTATACGCAATATACACATCATAGCATATTGCATTGGATAGCTGTCATTGAAATTTATGTATATTGAAAACTAAACTGGTGAAAGGTGTGGTGGGTGGGGGACGGCTACTGAACTTTCCATGCGGACGGCGGGTTAACTGACGCATCGCCGACCGTGCTGGCCATGGTGGACGCGGTGCCGGGGCGGAACGTGCGCTGAAAGATCATGCTGCCCGGCAGCGATGTCTCCTCATCCGCATTCTCTGCGGCGGCTCTGAACGGCAGTTTACGACTGCTCTGCACGGTGCCGCGCTCCGCCACAGACTCCTCGCTGCCGCTGTTGATTGCAACCAGTGCTTGTGGCGGCGGCGGCGGGATGCTCAACTGACTGGCCAGTCCGGACTCCATGGACGACACGTTGAACGGCTGCACTGGGGCGGCCTTGCGACGGCGGCGCAACACCACAACACCGGCCACACCCACACCCAGCATGGCGAAACCACCCAGCGCTCCGAGGAACATTGGGCTCTGGAAGATGTTGCTGTCGGCGGTGGCATTTTCAGTAAGTGCGGCGTTGTTGACAGCGCCGGTTTGCGATGGGACAGTGGAGGAGCTAGTCGTCGATGCTGCGGTCGACGTGGGCGATGCCTTCTTGGTCTTGGACTTTTCGGCTTCCACCTTGCTGCTGCTTGTGTAGGAAGGCACGGCCGTAGCAGCGGATGCCTGCCGGGATGTAAGTAACATAAAACATAGGGAGGCAATCACGTACCTGGGCGGAGACGGTCACTGCTGATGATAGCTGTGTGCTGGCTGCAGCGGCGGATGTCACTGCCGACGAAGCCAAAGATGTCTTCGACACCGATGAGGTAGCCGCGGCCGCTTGAGAAGATGTCTCTGCACCGACTACGGACTGGACGCTGGAGGACGTCACTGCTGTCGACAATGGCGCCGAGGATGACACGGCTTGAGCGGTCGATGAGACAGGCGCCGAGGAGGATGACACTGCCTGGCTGCTAGTAGGCACTGGAACAGACGATGAAACCGCTTGAGTGCTTGTCGAGACAGCTGCTGAGGATGACACAATCTGGCTGCTGGTCGATGAGACAGGCGCCGAGGAGGATGACACTGCCTGGCTGCTAGTAGGCACTGGAACAGACGATGAAACCGCTTGAGTGCTTGTCGAGACAGCTGCTGAGGATGACACAATCTGGCTGCTGGTCGATGAGACAGGCGCCGAGGAGGATGACACTGCCTGGCTGCTAGTAGGCACTGGAACAGACGATGAAACCGCTTGAGTACTTGTTACAGCAGCTGCAGACGATGATGCCGCCTGAATGTTTGTGGCGGCGGCTGCCGAGGATGACACAGCTTGAGGGGTCGATGAGACAGGCGACGAGAAGGATGACACTGCCTGGCTGCTAGTCGCATGAGTGCTTGTCGAGAGAGCTGCGGAGGATGACGCCACTTGAGTGCTTGTCGCGGCAGCTGCCGAGGATGACACCATCTGGCTGCTGGTCGATAAATGCGTAGCTGTCAAGGCAGCCCCAGAGGACGAATCTGCCTGGCTGCTTGTCGGCACGGCCACAGACGATGACACCACTTGACTGCTGGTCGATGCTGGCACAGAGGAAGATGCCGGCTGACTGCTTGTCGGCACTGGCACTGATGAGGACACCAACTGGCTGCTGGTCGGCACAGGCGCAGACGACGAAACAGCCTGAGTGCTTGTCGCAGCTGACGCGAATAATGTCGATACCTTAGTGCTTGTCACGGCAGCTGCAGAAGACGACACCACCGGGCTGCTGGATTCGACCGGTGACGAGGTAGAGAAGGCCGCAGCACCTGTCGAAAGGGCCACAGAGGATGATACCGCTTGAGTGCTTATTGAGACTGTTGCAGACGACGAACCCACCTGGCTTGTCGAGTAAGCCTGGCTGCTCGTTTGCACCGGTGCAGAAGATGACACCGCCGCAGTACCTGTCACGGCCGATGACACCACTGGTGTACCTGTCGGGGCAGCCAAAGTTGACGCCACAACCTGGCTGCTGGTCCAGACTGGCGTTGAGGTCGAAACTGCGCGAATGTTTGTCGACACTGGCACGGATGAAGTGGTAGCCTGACTACTGGAAGTCTGGCTACTTGTCGACAACGGCAACGATGACGACGCTACTTGAGTGCTGGTCGGCACTGGGGCAGACGACGAAGCTTCAAGAACGCTTGCCGATACTGGCGTAGACGACGAAGCTGCCTGTGTGCTGGTCGACGAGGACGACGCTGCCAGAGTGCTAGTATACACTGGCACAGATGAAAACGCTACTTGAGTGCTGGTCGGCACTGGGACAGACGACGAAGCTTCAAGAACGCTTGTCGATACTGGCGTTAACAACGAAGCTGCCTGTGTGCTGGACGACGCTGCCCGAGTGCTAGTATACACTGGCACAGATGAAAACGCTACTTGAGTGCTGGTCGGCACTGGTGCAGAAGACGAATCTGCCTGGCTGCTGTTGGATACCGGCACAGATGACGATACTGCCGGAGTGCTGGTTGGCACCGGAGACGACGAAGCCGCCAGAGTGCTTGACAATGGCACAAGAGACGACGACGCTGCCTGAGTGCTGGTCGACACATGCGCAGATGACGAAGCATTCTCAGCGGTGGACGAAACAAGCGTCGATGTTGGGATCACCTGACTGTTTGTTGAGACTAGCGGAGAGGAAACCGCCTGGCTGCTGGTGGATACCGGCACAGATGACGACGCTGCCGGAGTGCTGCTGGAAACCAGGGCAGATGACGACACTGCCTGAGTACTGATTGGCACCGGAGACGACGAAGCCGCCTGAATGCTTGACAATGGCACAGAAGACGACGAAGCAGCCTGGCTACTTGTTAACGCCACTTGGGTACCTGTCGAGGCAGTAGTGGAGGACAACACCCCTTGACTGCTGGTCGATACTGGCACCGAGGACGAAACCGCCTGAGTGCTGGTCGATGCTGGCACCGAGGACGAAACCGCCTGAGTGCTGGTCGATGCTGGCACACTAGAAGACGCCGCCTGGCTGCTTGTAGAGGCCGCAGCAGAGGACGAAGCAGTCGATGTTGGTACCGAGGATGATCCTGCTTGGCTGCTGGTCGCAGAGGGCGACACCGATTGGCTGGTTGTCGAAGATACCACCGTAGATGTGGCAGCCTGGCCGCTGGTCGACAATTGCGCAGATGTGCCTACTTGGCTGCTGGTCGAGGCCGTCGGCACCTCCTGACTGCCGGTAGCTACTGGCACAGACTGGCTATTGGCCGAGTCTGACACAAGCAAGGTCGAAGTGGGAGAAATCAAGAAACTCGAATCTGCCTCTGAAGTTATCGCAGGTGTCGATGTAACATCGATTGCAGTGGACGTGGCGTAGGCGATGCTCGACCCAACCTCGGAGGTCGTGAATGACGCAGATGTGCCAGCCATCTCACTAGTGGCATCCACAGTGGTGGACACGGCGTCTGAAGAAGTAGCAGCTGGTGACAATGTGGCAGCAATGCTTGACGTGGCACCCACATAAGTCGACGAAGCATTTGCTGTACTCGATGAAGCTTCAGATGTCACGGATGTGACAGGCGTCTCGGTAGATGATACGCTCACAGAAGTCAATGTAGCATCCGCGATGCTTAATGATGTCTCCAATATCGATGCCGATGTTGACGTGACAGCAGTATCCGTTGACGTGGCATCCGCAATGCTTGACGATGTTTCCAATATCGAAGCCAATGTGGACGTGACAGCAGTATCAGTTGATGTGGCATCCACAATGCTTGGCGTAGCTTCCAAAGTGCTCGACACATCGTCTGTAGTCGTATAAATTGTGGATGAAGCACCCGCGGTGTTCGACGCTGCCTCTGCAGTTGTAGAAGCTACAAATGTGGCAATGGCGTCTGTGGATGTGCCGCTTGCATCGGTCGATGTAGAAGCATCAAGAGTACTCGGTGTGGTGCTTGATACAGAGTCGACGGTGGTCGCGGTAGGCGTCGGTGTTGAATACAACTCGGTAAACGACGTATCCACGGGGCGCGTTGTGTCAACGGCAGAAGTTGTAGCAACAACGGCACTCGTAGTATCAACATTGCTCGACGTGGCATCTACAGTAGACGACGCGGACTCCTCAGTTGACGTGGCGTCCGCGGTGCTTGATGTGACATTAGTAACAGCAGGCGACGTTGAGCTGACATCCACAGTGCTTGAAGCGGCGTCCACAGCGGTTGATGTGACATCCACAATGGTGTATGTAGCATCCATAGTGCTTGATGTAGCTACCACAGTGGTCGATGTAGCATCAACAGTGCTTGACGGAAAACCCACAGTGCTTGATGTAGCATCCACGGTCGTCGATGTGGTGTCCACAGTGCTTGAAATAACATCAACCGTGCTTGACTGAGAATCCAAAGTGCTTGATGTGGCATCCATAGTGCTTGCTGTAGAATCACCTGTGCTCCACGTAGCATCTGCTGTGCTGGACGTACTATCCACGATACTTGATGGAGCATCCGCAGAGCTTGACTCAGCAGCCCCCGTGCTCAATGTAGTATCCAAAGTCGTCGATGTGGCATCTGCTGTGCTCGATATAGCGTAGGCTGTGCTCGACGTACCATCCACAGTACTTGTTGTGGCGTCCGCAGTAGTCAATGTGGCATCAGTGGTGCTTGATGTAGCCTCCACAGTGCTTGTGCCGTCCGCAGAAGTCGATGTGGCATCAGCGGTGCTCGATACAGCCTCTACAGTGCTTGTTGTAGCCTCCACAATGCTCGAAGACGAATCCACAGTGATTGACGTGGCATCCACAGCGCTCGTAGACGAATCCACAGTACTTGATGGAGCACCCACAGTGTTTGACGCGGAATCCACGGTGCTCGATGTGGCGAACGGGGCGGTAGATGTTGTTGGCACCTCAGCTGAAATGGCGTCTGCAGTGCTTGAAGGGACATCCAAAATAGTTGATGTCGCATCCACAGTAATTGAGGTAGCATCCAGAGTGCTTGTTGTGTCAACCGTTCTGCTCGATGTGGGGTCAATGGCAGTCGAAAACGTTGTTGCCTCAGTTGACGTCGCAGACACAGTGCTCGATGAAGCATCCACCGTGCTCGATGTGGCATCGACAGTGCTGGACACGTTGCTTGACTCAGCGCTTGAAGAAGCTTCTACAGCGATTGAAGTAGCCACAGTGCTTGAAGTCACAGCACTCGATGTAGCATCCACGGTCGTTGATGAAGCATCCATAGTGCTAGACGTGGCGACAGCAATGCTCGATGTGGCATCAGTGGTGCTTGATGCAGCCTCCACGGTGCTTGGTGTAGCCTCAACAGCGGTGTACGTGGCACCAACAGCGCTTGATGTAGCGTACGCTGTGCTTGACGTAGCATCCACAGCGGTCGATGAAGCATCGAGAGAGCTCAACGGAAAACCCACGGTGCTTAATACGGCATCCACGGTGCTTGATGGAGCTTCTACAGCGCTCGAAGTAGCTACAGTGCCTGTAGTCACAGCGCTCGATGTAGCATCCACAACGCTAGACGTGGCGTCACCAGTGCTTGACGTGGCTTCCAAAATGGTTACAGTGATTGATGTGGAAACCGCAGTGCTCGATGTAGCATCCACAACGCTAGACGTGGCGTCACCAGTGCTTGACGTGGCTTCCAAAATGGTTACAGTGCTTGATGTGGAAACCGCAGTGCTCGATGTGGGGTCAATGGCGGTAGAAGTGGTTGGCGCCTCAGTTGACGTGGCATCCACAGTGCTCGATGTGGCATCAACAGTGCTGGACACGGTGCTCGACTCGGCATCCACGGTGCTTGACGGAGCTTCTACAGCGCTTGAAGTAGCCAAAATGCTTGACAATACAGCGCTTGATGTAGCATCCACGATTGTTGATGGAGCATCAACAGAGGAGTACGTGGCACGAACAGCGCTTGATGTGGCATCCACACTGGTCGATGTTGCATCAACAGTGCTCGATGTGGCGTACGCAGTGCTTGACGTGGCTGCCACACTGGTCGATGTTGCATCAACAGTGCTCAACGGAAAACCCACTGTGCTTGACATGGCATCCGCGATGCTTGTTGTAGCATCCACAGTGCTCGATGTAGCGTCATTGACGGTAGAAGATGTTGGCACCGCAGTTGAAGTAGCGTCCACAGCAGTCGATGAAGCAACAGCGGTGCTCGATTCAATAGTAGGCGACGCAGCTTGTGATGTCGCCGTCGCTACTTCAGCCGCCGAAGATGACGCATCAGCAATGCTTGCAGCAATCGCCGTAGTAGTGGGTGCTGCTGCTGCCATAGAGCTGCTTGCAGCAATTGAGGTCGCTTCAGTTGCTGTCACTTGAATTTCCGAGGCTGGAGTAGTGGCTGCTGCTGCCATAGAACTGCTTGCCGCAATTGAGACCGCTTCAGTTGCTGTCACTTGAATCTCCGACGTTGTCGTAGTGGCTGCGACCGTAGAATCTGTAGCAGAGCTTGGGCCAACAGTGGATGAGTAAGTGCTGCTGATTGCGGGAGTTGCAGATGCCTGCTCCGATGAATATGCACTTTGCGTCGCAGAAACAGCAGATGATGCAGACTCTCTCGACGATGTGCTGGCACCTGCGCCAGGGGTTGACACTGCTGCAACAAGAGTAAGATTGATAATTATATGCTTTCCGCACGTACCGGCAGATGAAGTGACTACGTCGATGCTGGTTGCACCAGTTGGCTGCAAACTCGCCAGGGAGGATTCGCTAGCTGCATTTGTAGTCGCCGCGGCATCAGAACTAGAAACGCTGTCCGCAGCAGATGACACTGATGAGGCAGTCGCCGCAGGTGTAGATGCCTGTTGAAATGCAGTCATATTAATATTAGGCATTGGTTAAGGGAATAAGGCACATACCGTGGCACTTGATGGCACGAAGCTTAATGTGGCCGACAGCTGCGAGGTAGAGACTGCCGTCTGCGATGAGGCAGTAAATCCGGCCGCGCTTGAGGATGGAGCATAAGCTGGATCGCTGGACAAGGCAGCTTGAGTTGCAGTTGTAGGCTGACTCGACGCCGTCAATGTGCCGACTGCGCCAACGCTGGAGCTGAATCCATCTGCAGATGTCGACACAGCCGGAATCGCAGAAGAACTGGAGCTAATTCGATCTGCAGAAGTCACTGTCGGCGGGGTGACAGAGGAGCTGACTACGCTAGAGCTGAATCCAAAGGTCGGGGTGGCCTGAATGGCAGAAGAGCTGTTGACAATGCTGGAGCTGAATCCATCTGCAGATGTCGAGCCAGCTGCAGCAGTCGACGTATTGGAAGTGCCAGTGACCGTTGAATATGCCGCGGAGGACGATGGAGTGGCGACATAACTCGAAGTGACATTAGCAGCCGCTGAACTGCTGCCCGGTGCTGCGGAAGAAGTCGGCGTCGAGTCAAAGCTCGAAGTGACATTAGCAGCCGCTGAACTGCTGCTAGGTGCTGCTATTTTCGTCGTAGCTGAGCTGATGCCGGACGTCACTGGAGTCGAGACTGCCAACGTTGCACTCGGTGAGCTTATCGGGGCACTTGAAGTAGCTGTCGATGGAAAACTAGCAGTTACAGCCGACGTGCTCTGCACTGGTACGGCTGATGACTGACTTGCCGCAGTACTAGTTGTGTAAGACCGCGAAGTTGACACGCTTGAATTGGCCGGGACTGCACTGCTATACACCGACGCCGAGACCGAGGCCGTTGGCGTAGCAACCACCGTAAAGAACTGCGCGTTCGTGCTGGAAGACACTGCGGCACTTGATGGCACGCCGCCCGCCAGCGTGGAGCTGATGGGGACCAAAGTAGACGTCACACCAAGACTAGAACCACCGGTGGCCAATGTGGCTGTCGCTGATGAAGTAGCAGAGGAGCTTGAAGCCAACTTGCTCGATGTCAAAGCCGCTGCCGGAGTTGATACCGGCGGCGTGGACTGGACAGATGTGGTGGAAGTCCCGACAATAGGTGTCGACGAGGGCTGTGAGGAAGTAGTTGTCGGCTTGGCTGTCTGCGCACTGGATGCCTGCACCGACGATGTGGCCGATGATGCTGTCGGCACCGCGCTGGATGTAGCCACCGAGGATGTCGCAACTGGCGATGAAGAAGGAGTAGCGTTCGCTGTCGACGATGTCTTGCTTGCCGATGACCTGATCTGTCCAATGACCGTTGAGGCAGACGGTGGTACATAAGGCGCAGAAGTCGCGGATGATGCAGATGATACCCGCGCAGTTCCGGTTGTAGTGGCAGCGGCAGATGCCAGTACCGACGTGGGTACACCAGTTGAAGCTACAGCCGTCGTAGTAGACGCCTTGCTGATGCTAGAGGTGACACTGCTACCAGTTGTAGCAGCCACAGAGGTCGACGACGCTGAGGGCACAGTAGCAGCCGACGAAGAAGGAGTTGCCGACGCTGACGGACTGGCAGATGAAGCAGTGGATGTCTTGGCGGATGCTGCCTGGGTGCTCGCCGCACCGGGACTACTTGCTACACCGCTAGTCGATGGCACCGGAGTACTGGAAGCCGCCTTGCTCGTAGTGGCGGAGGTTGTGGAGGTGGGGACCGCATCGCGTGCCGTGGACACTGATGAAGAAAAAGTCACGCTGGATGCTGCCGTGGTAGACGCAGCAGCCGTGCTGGCATTGACAGTACTGGACACTGGCCGAATAGATGATGTCGCATTGCTGGACAGACTAGGGGAGGCAGAACTAGCTGCTGTGGAGGTCGCTACCTTAGTCGACACTGTGCTGCTACGAGGCTGGTCCACGGGTGCAGACGAGCTGGTGGTGGCGGCCGAGCTGCTGTTTATAGACGACGCTGAGGGTGACGTCCCAGTTGCCGTAGCTATCGGAGTAGTGCTGCTACGCGGTTGGCTCACGGGCGCAGCAGACGATGAACTAGGCGTGGCGGAACTTCTTGTGGTGGAACTGCTCTTGGTGGTGGACGGCACCGTGGGCACTGGTGTCTGAACACTCGGAGCAGTGGGTGCCACAGAGCTGGAGGACGCTGTCACGGTTGAACTTGCCGTAGTCACTGTGGAAGTGGCCGGCCGAGAGCTCGTCGGTGGTGCGGATGATGATGACGATGATGACGACGAAGAGGCAGCAGATGTGGGGAAGCTTGATGAAGTAGCCGTCGTGGACGTGGTGGTAGTGGAAGATTTAGCTGCATACACACCATGTGAGAAACATTTATGCAGGGCCACTGCACCTTACCCGTGGTGGCTGAAGCCGTGGGTGAAGGGGTTGACAACGTGATGGTTGTAGCGGCAGTTGCCGGCTTGCTGGTGGATGAAGTGGCGGAGGGAGTGGCGGTGGAGGTGGCGGTTGTCGGCTTGCTGCTGGAGGAAGTGGCTGAGGAAGTCGCGGTGGAGGAGACAGTGGTGGAAGTCGTAGCCGGCTTGCTGCTACTGGTGGATGAAGACGGCCGCGAGATGCTGGTCAGCGCCGGCATGGACGTGCTGGCTACAACGCATGGACGTTAGCACGCGCCTCAGTGCTACTAGGACAACTTACCGGCAGCCGGGCTGGAGCTCACACGAAGCGTGGACGTGGCATACTTTGCACTCGACGTGCTGCTCTTGCCGTTGTCCTCGTCGCCCGAGCCCTCATCGCCGGAATCATCCTTGCCCGAGTCATCCTTGCCAGAGTCATCATCGCTAGAGTCATCCTTGCCCGAGTCGTCATCGCCCGAGTCATCATCGCCGTCCTTCTTGTCCTTCTTGTCCTTCTTGTCCTTGCAGAGGCCGTACGCGTTACCCTTGCCGTTGCCCGGCTGACAGTCCTGCTTGTCCAGGCCGTACGCGTTGCCACGCACACCGGCCTGGCTGTACTGATCGTTGGCGGCACTGTTCAGCGCGCTGGTGCCCGCGGTGGGCGGCAATCCAATCTGCCCCAGACGGACTGCGGCCTTGTCCAGACCGGCGGGCACCGAGTTGAGCAGCAGCCCGCCGCCCAGGTCCCCGTCATCATCCGACGCCGCGATCGATGGCGACTTGTCCCCGCCAATGCTCAGCCCGGCGGCGCTACTAACCAGCATCAGCGGCGAGGGCAGCGTGTCGGTGCTGCTGCCGGACCCATTGCCATTGCCGTTACCGTTGCCGCTGTTCCCGTTGCCGCTGTTGCTGTTGGCATTACTATTGCCATTGCCGTTGCTGGCACCCTTGACTGACACGGCCAGACTGGCCAGCACCGTTGCCGTGGCCACGTTGCGGAACAGTCTGTCTGATTTCATATGCGGTGTGTGTGTGTGTGTGTGTGTAGTACTACTCTTAGGAAAGCGTACTGTACTTAAGTGAAGTGAAGGCACGCTAGCCGGGACAGTGTGCACGCGTCAACCTCGCGGCGGCGCGCGACTGGCGGTCCAATGCGCCGAGTGACGCGGACGCCAATCACTCGCTGATCGGCGGCGGTGGTTGTCGGTTTCCCACAAGGCATATTAAGGGCTGGCTATGTATTTAATCTCTCCCTGCTGCTACATAATAGTCTGCCTGCTTCTGGTGGGTGTCTGTGCCCAAGATTATATAGATTATATTATCCATTGGTGAATATTATATTTTTGTATACGCGACATGTCCAGTCTAAACTAACTTGGCAATAGCCTGTCACAAAGTACAGTGCAATGTACAGCATTGTAATATGTAAATCTGCTGCCAAGTTTAGGGTTAACGCAGATAGACAACAAAGAAGAATATAAATGCATTGTCTAATGGAAAAGGGATTAAAGGGAAGAGCCTGGAGGCGGCCAGGCAGACTTGCGCGGCACAGTGCCCACCGAGGTGGCCGACGAAATGTCACCGTCCTGCACGGGTATACCCGTCGTGGATGTGGAAGAGTTGACTGTGGGTATGGCAGGCTTTGGCATCTCTTCAAAGCGCGGCGGTGGAGTATTTGGCGCCAGTGCAGCGTTGGATGCCGCAGTTTCTGGAGGTGGCCACGCCGGGCTGGCTCGCACAACCTCGGGATCAGAGGGCACCGCACCACTATTACCATCTGGTGGTCGATAGGTGGACACACCGCAGCACACCACTCGCACATCTTGAACTGCAAGATAATATCATAAATAAGAACAGGTGATCAATGTATAACTGTAATATAGCTCACCAAGAATAAGAGCATAGGCAACCATGCCAAACAGCCCGAATGACAATGCCACATTCCATCGCGGACACCAATTGTTAAATGATGTCGAGAAGGGCGTGTTGGAGCTGCACATTGTGAAGTTGGATGCATGTAAATAGTATTGCAAGTGTGTATGTGCCGTACCACGGAGACTGCTCAATCATGAACACGGCACACACGCCCACAACAACGCCCAGCAACAGGTCCGTCAAGGCCTCCCAGTGCAAGCAGTTGCAGCTACGTCCACCATCGCACTTTATCGTGACGGGTGCATCGTGGTGTGCCACTCCTCGGCAACAGGTGAGCGTCTGCAGCAGTAGCCAGAGCCCAGACACCACCGCGCCAGTAATCGTGAATACCAGCTATGCAAATGCGTCAGATCTATGAAGTTCACTATGCTTGATATATGATACGCACCATGGCCAGTGTGACGGAGGCGTTGCGCATGGCATCATAGCGGGTGGCCTCGTCCCGGTTGCCGCCGTCAGCGGGCAGCGGCTGCGTGAGACTGAGTAGCGTCACGAACGATATCAGCAGCAGCGCGATGATGGCGGTGCGCAGTGCACGGCGATCAGTGAAAGTGAAGGCGCAGCAGCGTCTGGTCCGCGAAGGGGTGGCGGGATTTGGTGGCGGCGGCGGCGGCGATGATGTGGGCATTATTTAGCGGTTGATGGGTGAGTAATTGTGACTTGGCCTTATATGTAATCTTTTCCGAAAAAGTCACAATATAAGCTGTCGGTGCTGCATATTTACATAGACCGGAACAGATTAGATATAAGGCCATGTAAATATGCAGCACCGACAGCTTATATATGTATGCCACGTGCTGTTAGTGTATGCTAGACAATTATTATTTTTAGACAATTAATTTATGTAAAAATTTCAAGTTGGTAGTTGAACGCCAATTTGCCCTCCAGCCAAGTTACATGCAATGCTATCCCTGTGTCTAACAATAAGTGTGACTACAGTTGCAGTTCAATACCTGTGACTCACTGTGCACGGCATTCCGTATAAATATATCACATGCATACTGAGCATAGCTGTTAAAGGACATATATTCACTCAATGATTGAGCCACAGTGACATGAGCAGTCGCTGACGGGGCAAATGGTATGCTGGTCAAACCACTGTTCCATGTGCGCGGCGTGGCCACCGTGCCTGCACGACTGGCACCAGCTGAACCACGAGGCAATGCCACCACTACCACTGCCAATAGCACCGGTGACAGTCACTTGAACTGCATCACCCATGGAATCAAATGCAGATGGCTCCAGCGCCGTGCCCATGTTGAGCAGACAGATTGCGCACCGTGGCAGAGACTTTCGGCACGACGGACAGGCAGTGTTCTTGACCCGGGCGGCCGCATTCCGCTGCACTGCCAATGACCTGCTGGCGGTTGCTGGAGGCACACTGAACTTGTTTGTGGCATCCTTTGCGCCGTCACCACCGTCACCGCCTCCTCCACCGTATCGACCAGCCACAGACGACACTGAATCGGCCGGCTGACGCAGCTCCTTGGCAGCCATGGCAGTGTCCACCATGCCCACACCGGGAATGAACATGCTGTCATGTGCCAGTGACTGATTGCAGTAGTTGCAGCGCACAAACACTTGTGCCGGGACCGAGTACAAGTCCTTGCACTGATCGCCGAATTGATGCTGTGTCAGCTGCGGCTGTTCACCGGCTCCACGTGGCGGCGGCCTCTTGACCTTGAGGCTGCTGGTGTGCAGAATGCGGCGCCGTCGGTCCACGTCAAACTTGCATCGTTGACGGAAGAGTTGCCGCCTGTCCAGCAACTCTCGGTATACCTCGGTCCACTGGTACACCTTGCTCTCTATGGCGGCGCCGCCTTCGTAGCGATACAGCCGTGCCGGACACCTGCTGATCAGCAGTGCCACTGTCTGCACATCGCCCGTCCGGTCCAGATAGCTCTGCAACAGGTCGATGCACGCCGGGTACGAGAAGCCGCACAGAACAAAACCGTCCAGAGTTCCGGCGGCAATTGTCTGCTTGGACAAGCCATTCAGATAGACAAACAGCTCGTCATCGGGCAGGAACCACAGCGCAATCGCCACTCGATCCCGGAATGGGAGGCGCGGTGTGGACGTGGACAGTGCGGTGCGCGCCGCGGTGTCGTCGAGCACCGACTGGTAGTTGAACCCAGACGATATGAACAGGAACATGGCAGAGGTGAACGGGTCCGTCACGCAGTGCCCGACACTCTTGCACATTTCGCGGTACAGCTCCGTCTGCGCCCCCGTCAGTCCCGAGATCGCCGCGGCCATTAACCTGTCGCTGTCGGCTGCGGCATGTGAGTAGTATTAAATGGTGTGTAATATCTGTGCGTACCCCCGCTGGCGAGAAGTGACTGCACACACCGGTTCACATCTTCGTGCAGCAGCGCCCACAAAGCCGCAGCAGTGTTGCGCCCACACTCATCCAGCCTATCCATTTGTTAATATTGCGTGACTATCAACACTATCACATACGACGAGAGCTGCTGTTCCACAACAAGTTGCAGGTCCATTGTCGGAGTGAGGTGCCAGCCGCACAGGGCCAATGCAAGTCTCCGGCTGGCACCCGTCTTGCCGAGCAGGTGTCTCAGATTGCCCGCAGTCGAAAGTCGTGGGAAGAATGGCGCAGATTGCTCAGCAGCAGCGGGTTCCAGTCGAGAATATACAGCCGGGGTGGGTGCCGCAGAGCCGGATGCACCACGCGAAAGACCCAAGTAGTGCGGACTGTCTGCGACGGGTATGAAGGTGTTTTGGGAATTCAGCGCGGCCGTGTACGCCATGGCAGCGGTGGGGTGCTTGGCCGATGGCGGTGGCTGCATCTCATCCGCAGAACTGTTGGCCGAGCTGACGGTCAGTCGGCGTGCGATGGCCGTCGACACCTTGCCATACGCCCCCTGACTACTGAGACTGGTGAACTCCATTTGGAAAATGGTGAACACGCCCCAGAACGAGACGTCGAAGCCGTGCAACTGATCCAGACCGCCGCGCTCATTCATTTCCATATTGTGCACGGCCGACCACGCAGCGTCCACTTCAGTCAGCGGCGGATCTTTGGCGACGTCTGCCAGCTCACCCAGCCCGTAGCCGTCAATTGCGCGCTTCGCAAACAGTGACGGGGTAGATATAGGCGTTGAATCATGTTCATCAACAGCCGTAGAGTTGCAGTCAATGCTCAGAGAAGTGCAACCGGTAAACACTGCCAGCAAACTGTCGCCATCTACGGCGCTCCATGAACAAATGGCCGGGTCGTTCAGATGTTGGTATGAGAACTGCCCAGCGCCGTTGATTGCTAATATCGCCAGTCGGTTGTCGGCGGTGGCACCAGCATCGGAGTATGCCCATGCAAACGATGAGATCGGCCCGATACTGAACTGAGGTCCTGTGCCAGTTGTTAAGAAGAAAGTCAGCCCAAAACTCGATTGATACCTGATCGACAGTTATAGACGGTAGTCGGGGTGGTGGACAGCAAGTCCGGCTCATCGCTTCCATCATCGCACCGCACGTCCCAGATGTTTACCGAGTCGGCACCCGCTACCAGTGTAGCCATGCAGGACTTTCTGGTGGGACAAAACGACAGTGATTGTATGCGTGCAGATGTGGACGCCACAAGCGTGTCACAATTGGGTTGTGCTGCCTCATTCACGGCAAAGCCCTCGCTCCAACTGCCGCCTAATTATAATAGTTAGTTATGATGTATGGCTATAGGCTTGATGAATGCAAATATACCATGGGAAGATGTGAGAGAAGTGCGCCGCAGATCCCACAGCGACACTGTCCCATCTCCAGTGTCGCGGCTGTATGATGCAATAAGGCTGGGATGGAAGGGGTCCACGGTCACACCATACACGGCCCTGGTGGGAATAGTGACAACGGGCGATTGGGACGCTGCACGTGTGTCATACACACGAAGCCATTTGCCGCCCATGCCAGCCACCAAGAGACTCGCGCTGATTGCACTCAACCACGCCACCGAGGAAACCACTTCGGATGAGCCGTACTGCAATAGCGGCTCGGTGACAGTTGTAGTGATTGTCGGCGATGTAGTATTAACATTCGCAGTTGGCACATCCCAAACTAGCAGGGAATTGTCATTGCGAACCTTGTCCAGACCAACGGCCAACTTGGCGGCCTCTGCACTACTGTAAAGTGTTTATTCGTGCATATGTAAGAATATTATTGCTTACGTGAATGATATGCAATTGCATGGTCGAACGTGCCGGGGAGTAAATTCCATTATTATTGCGGGATCACCGGGGCACTCAAAGTCCACAAGTGTGACGCGTCCACTGGACAGGCCACATGCCACCACGCTGCGGCCCAGGTGTCGAGGCGCCCAATCCATTGCACGCATCTTTATCAGCGCCACGTCGGCATAGGTGGCCAGGCGTCTGATGGACTACATAGATCGAGTTAGGGATGAAATAATGTACTCTGCGCAGCTACTTGCCCGCGTTCCAAAGTCTGGTGTCCACTCATACAAAGCCAAGTCTGCGGTGCCTTGCACGATAAATGCCTGCTGCTTGTCACTGGTCCCACCGTGACCGCGCTGATGCGGTGGGTACAGTATGCGATGCTGTGCTGGTGACATTATTAATCAGTCGGTTGTTAAATTGAAGAAGTCATTTAGTCAATGCATATTTATATTGTATGCACAAGTATTTATAACAGCCATTTTAGTCCACTGTAGGCTCCTGTTGTCTTCAGAACTAAGTTCAGCAGGCGCAAAGCATGACCCCATTAATCAACATAATATCCTTAATTACTTGACAGGATGAAGAGCTAACCTGCACGATATTTGTCACCATATATATTATACGTGAGCCCTGTTGAAACACGAATATGTTAAATAGTTGATATGGCCGAATATTGCGCAAGGCAACAATTAAGCAATTAATTAAGCAGGCTAAAATAATCAATTGCCGATCTGACCGATCCACATGACGTCATGGCACATACAACAACTCCAAGCGGCCACGCGCCTTTCACGCTTGCACAATTTGACCACTTGTGCCCGGCAATTGCATGCTGTACATTCCCGCCCACTACCACCACCACCACCACTATTGCCATGACTGCATACACTCACTCGTCTTCTGGTGAGTACATAGTACATATTTGTCTATTTTTGTATATAATGTTGTGTGTGTGTGTATATGATATGTGAGAACCCAAAGCATTTTTCACTCATTCCAAATCACAGACGACGCAGAGGCGCCCACAGCCGACGCCAGCAATCCGTACAGCGCTCTCAGGCACGACGGCGCAGACTCTGACGGCGCATGGACCAGCAGCTGGGACAGCCAGACGGACGACATGATCAAGCACATATTTGACCAGCAGCAGCAGCAGCATCAACAGCAATACCTACAGCCGCAGCGGCAGGCCGACGCCCAGTATACACGGCACTTGCCACTACAGCCGCCTCCGCCTCCACCACCCTCGCAGAACCAGACACTTGGCCAGCAGCAACTGCAACCGCGCCAGCAATATCATCATCAGCAGCACCAACAGCAGCAGCAACAGCATTTGTACCAGCCGCAGCCGTACCTGAACGCGCAAGATACTTCTCTGCGCACCGGATACTCTACTGGATCGAGTGGAGGCGGCTCTGGCGGCGGCTCTAGTGGCGGCAGCGGAGTCAGCGTAATGCAGGCGCTGGCGGGCGCGCATTTCGGCGGTGCCGCGTCATCCAACAAGCCATTCGCTCTGCTGCAGGAGCGAAATCCGTTCGAGCAAAGCTTTGGCAGCGTCACCTACAGCCAGGCTACCAATGCTGGCCCGTGCGCCTCCGCCGCCACCGTCAACTCTCCATCTGCACCGCTGCAAGGAAGTGCACAGCAAGCCCCGTCACTGGCATTGTGTCCGCCGGCGGGACAGATGACCACGCCGTCATACTTTCACGCCGGCTTCACGGAGGACAACCCGTTCGAGCAGAGCTTCCGACGCGCCAGCACCGCGCCCAGCATGGTCTCCGCCCACCAGATGCACCAGCCGCCGCAGTATTCACCGAATCTCGCTCGCACACAAGACTCTGACGTGGCAAGAAGGCCATCATATGGCGGCGAGGGGAGTGGCAGCGGCGACTTGAACCGCGACCAGACACCGCCACCGCCCAACAAGAAGAAGCGGCGACGTAAGCGCATAGCCGACACTGAAGATGAAGAGCGCCGGTACGTACAATTATTATTGCAGATACCATATATATATATATATATATATATTATACATGTTGTAGGAGAGAACTGTTGGAAAAAAACAGAATAGCGGCGCAAAAGTGTCGGCAGAAGCGCAAAGCTGAAATAGCTGAAATGAACTTGCGCTATGAGCAAGTCAACCAGCTCAACAGCCAGCTGGAGCAAGAGCAAACGCTTCTTATGCAAGAAATTCAGCACGTTCGCGTGCTGCTGAACGATGCAAATCAGGTATGATGTACTATCTGATTAGGTGGTAATTACAATAATACTGATGCCTTGCAGCATTGTAGCGCGCTTATGCCATCCCAGCTACATAGTTCACATTGAGCGCTCATTGTCTATCCACCAACACATACAAAATATCATTTGACCGGCATTCGCAACAACAACAACAACAAACTAATAGATAGAAGTGAAGTCATTTAGTTGCAATGCATTTACAACTTTTTAGAAACAGGCAAGAGCACTCTGCTTGAGGGGGAAAATATAATCTGTGAGACACCTTCCCACAAGTATTGCTTTCCTATAAACCTGTCAGCCACATTTACCCCTCATGCTCAATTATATTCTGCTCGGCGCCATTGCCTTGTGCTTGCGAGAGATATACAGTGCGCGCAAAGCTGCAGCACGGCGCCTGCACCACATAAATAACACGCGTCATCCCGTGGTACACGTGTACAGAGGGTACAGTATGGCAGATCTGGCAACGTGCACTCAAATGCCCAATCTATGCGTGGCGATCTGCGGCCAAGTATATGACGTGAGGTACTAAAGTGTCTCATGCCGCTTATTGATACATTGCGTTAATATTCCTAGTCTCGGGGCCAAGTTTTATGGACCAGGTGATCATAGTTGTAATCTATGCAAGCTATCTTATCTATGTGATCAGATGGACCGTATCATTCCTTTGCCGGCCGTGAAATAACCGGCCTGCTGGCCAGGAACATGGTGGACGATGAAAAGGATGGCGGGGCGCCGTTCAGCGTTGACAGTGCCACGGCAGACGAGTTGGACGCGCTGCGATCTTGGCAAGCCCACTTTGACCACAAGTACCTGAAAGTGGGATACATTGCCCAATAGTGCATTGCAGTTCAATATAGACACAGAGAACGTATAGTTGAGCATTAATTGAATCTGTATTGCAATAAGAGTTTAAAGAAGGCGGCAAGTATGGCGCTGGGTGGAGCTGTGCAGAAAAAAATAGGCGGCAACCATGAATACCGTGTAAAACACGGCCAGCATGAGCGTATTTTCCAAGGTGCCGAATACGCCGCCCTCATCAAAGCCGCCAGCGCGGATCAAGTCGCTGCCAAGTACAGTCTTCCCAGGAGCCACCGTATAAGACCAGCTTGAATACGCTACACGGCATCAGTAGCCATTCATAGAACAGAGCAATCATCGCATCTAACCGTTCTCCATGTAAGCTGCAAATCCATACTTCACCGGGCTGATCCACTTTATCCACGTAAAATAGGGCGGCAAGTTGGCAGTGTTGATGAACAGACCAGAAAATATCATCAACGGCAGCAGGCACATGGGCACAACTGCCTGGGCAATCCGCACGTCCTCAAACTTGGCCGCCGTCATAATTCCAAGACCGAGTCCGACGTTGGAGAGCATTATGGTGATTACAATAAATACCACGCCTTTCACAAGGCCATCGTTGAATATCAACAGAAAGGCAATCAGCCCCAGTATGGCCGGGAAGAATATGGAAAACGGGAGCTGCCAGTGCCATGGATAAGTGTGAGATATATAGCACACAATGAGTGGACTTGCCTCGACAATGGACTTGGATAGAAAGTACGCGGGCAGCGAGTAGTAGCCATTTCGGTACTCGCGCAGAAATACCAACTTCTCTTCCGCAAACACCATCAGTATCCCAAAGGTGTTCATCATCAAGCAGTTGAGCGCCAAGAAAAACAGCGCTCCCTGCCTGTCCTGAACTACACGGAATAAGCAGATAGTCATATGACTTTCCAAAACATACTCTGTGTTTCATAAGGCCGTTCGCCAACGTTCAGGTAGATCAAACCAAGCAGCAGGCCAACAAATATCGACTGGAACAGTCGCACGCGGGAAAGCATTGGATTGCGGATGGCGTTTTGGAAAGCGCGCCGAAACAGATATGAAAACTGCACAGAAAATGGCGTCGGTTCGGCAGAGGCGGCCAATTTGCGCGGGGAGCAACTACCGGCATTGTCACCCGCAGAGTTTTCAGGCTTTTTGTGCTCTGTCCACAAGTTACACAACTTTTCGGCGTGGCGTTCTGCGGCCTGCTTTTGCAAATCTTGCTCATCAACTTGATCCGCGGCAAGTAGACTTTGTCGTTCCACGTCAGGCGACAGGGTGTCGGTCGATGTGGAGGCGGATGGCAGCAGCCCATTTTGCATTTTATCATTGAGCACCGTCATGAAGAGATAATCTGCCATGTAAGCCAATTGGTGGACTGCATTATTGCGTACCTGCAGGATTATTGAATGGCGGGCAATGAAAGCCGATGCCGGCCAAGTACGGAACCAAATCTGCAACAGCGCCGTGATACACAATCCGCCCGTGGTGCAGCAGGCACAAGTCGTCAAACATTTGAAATATGTCGGAATTCGGCTGATGAATGGTTGTCACGACTGTTTTGCCATGAGTATGCGCCAACTTTTGCAAAACCTCGACCACGCTGAATGCAGTCAGCGAGTCCAGACCGCTTGTCTGCAAGAGTTCATTAGCACTTCTATATCATTGCTATAATGATATATGTAGTTCTAAAGTTTGTCAACATGCCGGCTCATCAAGCAGCAATATGTCTGGGTCAGTGACCAATGCCATGCCGATACTAGTTCGCTTGCGCTCTCCGCCAGACACGCCCTTGCTGAGCGGCGAGCCAATGCGCGAGTCCGCCACACCAGCGAGACCCAGCGTGAACAACACATCATCTACACGTTGCATCTTGCGCTCATTCGATACCGAGACAGGCAGGCGTAGCAGGGCCGCCATCACCATCGCCTCGCGCACAGTCATTGTCGGCAGAATGATATCATCCTGCTCCACATAGCCAATGCCGCGGCTGATCGACGCCTGCTCAGCACCGGGTTCAGGAGCGTTAGGATGCGATGTGCCGACCAGCTCGACGGAACCCTTCACTGCACGCACTCTGCCCACTTCCGACTGTACTGCGTCCAGTGATTTTGCCGCCAGTTCCTGCAGTACAGGTAAGGCAAGCGACCTCATGTATGAAGCTACTGACCGCTACAAGGTTGAGCAACGTGGTCTACATTGGTGTAAGTGCGCAATACACACGATAAAAACACATCGTGCACCTTTCCAGCGCCGGACGGTCCCATAATCGCGGTGAGACGGCCGCCGCGAAATCGACCACTGCACGGGTGCAGAATCTTGATGACATCCGAGGTATTACCCTTGGCGCCGGCGTTACCGCCTCGCTTCACAACGCTGAACTCAAGTCCATTGAAGTGAATGTCGTCTCGCATTGTGAGATGTTAAAGAATGAGTGATGTCATGCCATTCGTTTTGTTCATTATAATCAAGGCAGTTTTGGCATTGGCCTTATATTTCCTCAGTATGGTCAACTGCCTTGATAATTTTTAGCAGTTGTAAGTGCATGACGCTAAGCTAAATATATATTTTCTCGCCCTGAAACTGTACATTTAATATGCAGCAATGACTTGTATAAAAAATCTGACAGCTCAGCTCTATGCACATTTTGCAACTTCTTTATTTATCAATATCCATGCTGTGCTTTACAATGCAAGGCAGAGTGGATTTAAACACAACTAATACATGCAGTGGCCAACTTCACATGCCATTTGAGGTATCTCTGACTTAATAGACAATTGAATTAAATTAGAGTACAGCTGTCATAAGGAAAGTCATCTGTTCAATTTTTTCCAGAGAATCTACATCTGGATATTCACATATACTATCAGGGTCACATATAAAATAAGGTTCTTTTGAAAATACTTGGTATTGAACTCATAGTCAAACTGGATAACTGCCTAATTTGGCCATGAGGAGAATAGAAGCCATAGAAGGAATAATACAAGTAAAAGACAATGAAGATATTTAGAAGGCCTAATGGGACATAATGGAAAATATTATCATTGCAAGTTTGGAAACTTTGGATGCAGTTTCATATGGCAGTTCAATCCTACTTTTTTGGTTGTTATTATACTTCTTAGTAAGTGCTGGTAACCTGCAACTATAACAACAAAATAGTTATCAGTGGTAGTTATGCAGCTTACCAAGTTTAATAGCAAAATCTGTTAATGTACCTAAAAGGAAATTAATACCACTTTTGGTAAACATCTTGCACAATACTATGCACTCAAAATGGTGTTCCAGCACAACAAAAAATGCTTTACACTGGGTTTAGAGAGCTAGGTGCTCCAGGGACTAAAAAAAAATTTTGGTGACAAACAATTGTTAATAAATGAGCTTTAACAATGCATTATTCTCTATATTGCAATGCCTCCGCTGCCACTTGCAGCGCTCCTGCCTCTATTTTTTTTAGGGTTAGGCTTTACGGTAGGCTTTATTTAGCTAGCTGGTGTGGTCGGAGGCCGCCGGGGAGGCCTCAGGCGCGAGAGATTTCAAGAAAGGCGCGTTGAAACACTTGGAAGTCGCCGTGATTGAGCAGTGAATCAAAGATCGTCAAGTTCTCCCGTCAAATTCACGCTGATCGGCGTCGTAGCGGTTCCAGTACTGTTCAGGCACCACGGGTGGCGCCAGCTGGTTGTGATGGCAGTGCGCGCGGTTGAAGCGGGTGGCGCACCGGCGGCAGGTGCAAAGTGGGCATTGCGTCGCCATGCGATGGCGGTGCGGCGCGTGGTGCGGTCGGCGATGTTGAGCACGCGGTCCATTCCGGCGGGCGTGCGGCTTGCGCGAGAGATGTACGTCGTCAGCTTGCCATAGGCGCCATTGACAAATGAGTCGTAGCGGCGACGGCGCACAAACGTCTTCAGCGTGGGCGGCGGCTCATTGTTGGCGTCGGCGGCGTGCGCACCGGCAGTGTAGGCGTGCACAACCGGGTGACGGAGGAGCGGCAGCATGAGCGACTTGGCGTAGCGCACCCGGTTCCGAAGCACCGAGGTACGTTGCAGGCTTGTTGGAGTGTATGGCGGCGACTCGTCGATGTGTGTGTAGACCATCGCGGCGAGATCGGACAGCCGGTCGTCCGGCGCGGCAATGGCGGCCATCGAGGCGACGCACGAGCGGAGGTTGGCGACGTGGCGCAGTTGCGAGCCAAAGACCCAGCGTAGCGCGCGCATGTGCAGTGCTTCGAACCGGCCCTTGATGGCCAGCACGGTTTTGTGTTTCGCGCCGCGCGTCTCGCAGAACGACCAGACGAGCGGCGCAATGTACTCGACGATGGGTCGGACAAAGGCGCGGTAGACCGCCAGTCGGACCGACGGTCGCCACGCTTCCGAAGTGTCGGACACCGCGGTCAGCAGAGAGTTGGCGCGCGCAAAGGTACGTGCCGTGAATGCATCAAAATCGATGCCGTGGGCCGTGTTCTCCACGCCCAGATACTTGTAACTGTCAATAAACTCGAGCGTTGCGCCGCCGAGTTGATACTGAATAGATTGCTTGTCTTGCTGAGAATCCAAAAAGCAACGTCGCAAACTCCCGTCAGACTCGAGGGTGCGGTACTGCCACCCGGAACTCTTGTAACCGCCTTGGCGGCGCCCCGTACCGAACTGTTTTTGGTCACGCACTCCGTCTGACTGGAGTTTGTGACGTTGCTATTGGGGGCGATCTCGAGCTTTTCTGTGTTTTTTTCCTACTGCTCCGATGATACCGCTTTTGGCGGCGCTGACAATCATGTTGTTGGCGGCCGTCCAGGCGGTGATGGTGTCCAGGTCGCGCTGGATCTCGGCGGCGGTTGCTGTGTGGTGATATTGCAGTTTGATGTCGTCTAACGGAACTTGTCCAGCAGGCGCGCAATGTCCACTCTGTCATACGCTTGTTTCAGGTCGATGAATATTTGCGCTCCGCGGTCCTGCTGCTGCTGGTCGGCGGAGGACATGATGAGCTGGAGACAGGACTGGCGTGCCTGGAAGCCACCTTGCGCAAAATTCAACTCGACGGAGCTCCCATACACATCGGGAGACTTTGTCATGGATCGGAGCAGTAGTGCCTCAAACGCACGCCTAAACATGACGGTGAGTGCAATCGGTCTGAATTCAGATACTACGGTGGCATCCGGTTTTTTCGGTATTGGGTAGGTCACCGACCGGTTCCACCTGCGAGGAGTGAGTCCAAATGCGATGCATAGCTGAAAGAGTGCTTCCAGGTGCTCGGCGAGGTCGCTGTCGCTAAGCGCCCGCATGATACGTGTGTGTAGGCCGTCGCCACCGCAGGACTTGCCCGTGGCGTACGTGCGGAAAAACGTTGCAATCCGTTCTCGAGTGAACGAAGGGCCCACCGTCCGAGTGTACAGGTCCAGTTCAATGGTTGTCCACGCCGGGGTAAGCGGCGGTGTCACCTCCGAGCTGTATATCTGTTCGAAGAAGAGTGCCGCATCCTCGACCGGGGATCGGTGTTCGGTGCGGCTCAGCATGCGTACGGCACCAGACGCCCGTTGGCTGCGCTTGAAAGGCGCACGGCGTTCTGCGGCGTGATAGTGTCGGCCTGCTCCGTCAGAAAGTCCACCGAGTGGTCCGCGCGGAGTTTCGCCTCGCTAACGTTGTACTGGCCAATTACCGCTGCCGTTGTGTCAGCGATGGTGTCGCATATAGCCTAGTCGAGGCAGTCGAGAGCCCCTTGCAGTATCTGAGTCAGGACTGCGTCGCCGATACCGCCCTCCATTGCTTCGATGAAGTACGTATCTGCTTCCGCCTTTGCCCGTTGTACTGCTGCTGCGTTGGCGTTGTACCGAGCCCGCATACACGCCACGAGAACCGGGTCGTCCATGTGCTTGAGGTAGTAGCGGTTCGTTGTAGCGGCCTGCACGCTGTTGTTAGTTTTACCTGTCACCCTGCCTGCCAAGCATCCAATGCGGAGCATCATCAGCTGGTGGTGGGGTGTGTCCAACTGCGGAACCGGCAGATACTGCCAGTCCACAACTGTCCCGTCCCGGCCGAAGACTTGGTCGACATTGGTATGGCCAACACTGGGGCGCAGATGCGCCATTTGCCAGCGTTGCGTCCATCTTCCAATAGCCAGCCTCCGTTCCGGTACGGTTGCCGTGTTGTTCCATTCCACTCCATAACGTGGTTGATGTCGCCCACGATCACATCTGGCAGCTCCTGCCGCCAGTGGTCCAGGTCAATTGTTGATTTCTTCGGCTGTTAGTGCCGGCGGCCAGTACACTGCCAACACCCGGACTCCATAGACCACGGCCAACATGCTGTGGACCATAGACTTGGGTTTTCCGGTGATGCGTGCCTGTACCTCCGGTTCAGCCAGTAGCGCCAGTCCGCCCTTGCCTCGGCTGCCGCTGCCGCCAGGGTTCGGGCTTGTGGCTACAAAGTACGGATGCTGAACCAGTGCTTGATTGTCGTCGATGAACCAGTGCTTGATTGTCGTCGATGAACCAGTGTTCCGCAACAAACACAAAGTCTGCCTTGGTAAACAAGTCCATCTCGGTCATTCGGTTGTACTTGAACCGGGCCATCCCGGTTACGTTGACGTATGCCACTACAGAGGTCTCGGCGTTCATGGCGCCGATATTGTCCACTTGCTTCTTCAGTCCGTGTGTTCGCCCTTCGGCGACTCTGTAGCTCTTCTTTAAGGTGCGGCCACCGAGCTTCCGGCGCTCGCGACACCTTTGTCTTCTGCTGCTTCTTCCTTGTTTGTCGGCGGCGCCGCTTGTTCATTTTCGGTCCGTTTGTCTGTTCCCTGCTGCGTCGGCGCCTGCGTTGTGTCTGTCCACTCTTCCAGACTGGACAGCAGTGCGTCGATACCATCCATTTGAGTCGGCGGTGAAGGGGTGACCTCCATTGCGTCTTCTTTGGTGTCAGTTTTGTCAGTGGTAGGGGCGGCGGTTGCGGTGCCAGCGTCAGCCACCGGAGTGGCCTCTACAGTCACCCGGGTGCGTTCCGCCACCCTTGGGGTGCCTACCGTTCGGTTTGAGGGCCCTGGTGGCACGGACCATTGCCAACCATCTGGGCTTCCCGTTGGTAGCTTCATGGGGGAAAAAGATTCCCCTGGCATGTCCCTTTACCATTTACCATTCTCAGCTGTTCGAGTGCTGCTTGGGCGTTTACGTGATACTCGCCCAAGTTGCCGTCATCGGCGAAGACGACCTCGCGGATCCATCGAGCGTAGAACTCTGCTGCGTTGTTACTTAGTGCTATTGCGGGATTGTGAGACCCGCGAGGGATGGCGCCAATGGGCGCGTGGCAAAGGCCTTACGCTTCTCTCTCCACAGGTGATGGGTGATTCCGTTGGGAGCATCGCTTGGGGGGGGCTACAAGCAATGCCGACGCCGGGTCCGTCCCTTTGATGGTCTGGACGCCTTGTTCAGCCATGGCCGTGATCTTTTCTTGAACTCTCTCGTGTACTGCGCCGCTAGCAAGAGCTCCGCCGTTGTTTGAGAGATCCACTCCACATTTGCAATTGCCATTGGCGGGACGTTGGTTCCGTCAGCGAGAAGTCGCCTGACCTTACCTGGCTGCGTGCGTGTGAAACCTGTGACGTACAGTCGGCGTAGGCCGAGTTCGTCCTCAATTTTCTTTGTTGTGCTTAAGTCCGGCGCGGGAGGAGCAACCACATCAGGTAGTTCCGGCAGGGCGGCCCTACGAGTTGGTGCGGCACTCGCAACAATTGGAACAGTGTCGCCGCGATTTGCAGCAGCAACACGACGCGGCAGTGCGACAGATGCGCGACGATCACTCACGCGCACTTGACGAGTTTGTGGCTGTCAGAGATCAGGCCCGGCGAGACTGTGCGCAGACCGCGGAACAGTTGCGCCAGTTGGAACTGCAGCACCATCAGGCGTCCAAGCACAGCTGACTCACTTGCCGCCGAGCATGCGCGCGTGTCAGCGTTGTACATGCAGCAGCAACACTCTGGCACCGCCATTGACCGCGAGTTGGCCGACTGCAAGCAGGAGAACAGTCGACTGCAGGCGCTGCGAGACTCCATTGAGACGGAGCTGGAGCGCAAGGATGGCCAGCTGCACACCGCCCACACCGAGCTGGAGACTGCGCGCGAGGACTCCTCGAAACTGGCACACAGTCTGCGGCAACTGCAGCAGCAGCACTCGGCCGACTCTGCACCGCGCAGGAACAGCAGGCCGAAGTGCAAAAGGCTAATGAAAAAATCGCCAAGTGCCAGGCGGAAATCCGGTCGCTGGCCGCCAAGTCCAAACTCAAGGACTCGATCGAAATTTAAACATAAAGGGGGGAAGTCGACGCGGTGTGCGACTCTGCACCGCGCAGGAACAGCAGGCCGAAGTGCAAAAGGCTAATGAAAAAATCGCCAAGTGCCAGGCGGAAATCCGGTCGCTGGCCGCCAAGTCCAAACTCAAGGACTCGATCGAAATTTAAACATAAAGGGGGGAAGTCGACGCGGTGTGCGCGGGAAGTCGACGCGGTGTGTGAGTGAGTCGACGCGGCGTGTATTTAATTTGTTTGGCGTGTCACGCAAATTTAATGTGCGCAGTGAGTCGACGCGGTGTGTGAGTGAGTAAACGCGGCGTGGGTGTTAGTCAATTAAATGTGTGCGAAAATGCTCACCCTAATGAATAAATCAATCAATCAAACATACATCCCAGTATTATTAATCCATGCATCGCCACAGTGCATCACTTATTGAATTATATAATTTCTGTATTTTCCATCGGGCTTGCCTGCGGTTTTACTCCACTAGTTTTAATAAATCCTATATACCAAATTGTGCAGCCAATTAGGAGTAGTGATAGATGTTTGTGCATCAAATTCAACCAATCAGAACGCCGATAAGATGAAATTTTTTTCGCGTCACTCTTTCTCGTTCTCATTTCGTTTTCAAAATGGCAGCTCTGTGGATTCGATACAGCGTCGGCGGTGGGCCGGTTCGCATCAACATCGACGGTATGAGCGACGTCATGGATCTGGTCCAATACCTCTGCACTACTCAGCCCGAGCTGAATGGCGTGGGCGCCTCTCAAGTCACCGTCCACTCTCCCGACGACTCGCACCAGTACGATTTGGATGTTAAATTATCGGCATTGGGTCAGACTACATTGAAGAATCCTCACATTGTCAAGTTTGCTCTACCGCAGCAATGTGAGTAACACATATTCATCATAGAACGGCTAATTCTTTGCAGACGGCCCCCTTAGCACCGGCATATCAAGTAACAACGCACTTCATCCAAGCCCGGGTAAGCAGCGTGATTCTTTGATTATAACGACTAATTGCGTAGATTTGACTAATGTCGCCCACTCGCCAATTTACCCCAACCATGGTAAGCATCAGATAACACCGTGTGATGACTATGACTTACTGCGTAGGTGGTCTTGACGCTGCGGCCAGTGGGGTCTGGAAGACGACGGGCTCAAAAAATAAGACCACAGTATCGAGCAGAGCTAACGGTAAGTGTTAACGTATCACAGCGAGACTTTAAAATAATGTCTGTGCAGATCCTATGGAAGTCGATACTTCTGCCGGGCAACCGAGTAAGTTCTAGCTGACATATCGATTTGTCTGATTGTTAGGTGCTTTGGAGAAGAAGCTCTGGAGTATTGAAGAGCTCACTTCGAGTGACTTGGTAAAATCCCTTGACGAATTCTCCGATCACTACCGCAATGCCATTTTGGCTGCGGCCAACTTTGTGTTTGACGAAAAGAATGGCGTTACTTTCTGCAACAACCGTTGTTCACTCCTGCTGCACCAATTGCCGGAAATGGGGCAGCAGGTTACGTGCCCCAGGCTAAACTGAATGAGATAGACCATGGAGATACTGTGCTGATCATGGGGGTATCTGGATCTGGCAAGACGCGCACCGTGTTCGAATTTCTGTGCCAAAACTATGGCCTGTACTTCGTAGCTGATCAATCACGCGTGGGAAATTACGGCTCAAGCGACCTTTCTACGCTGATAGATAGGTTAAGCGGGACTGATAAGCTGTGCCTTGGCCGTGGCGGTGATAATCAGAAATATGTGGCCCGGTATATGCTGTCTATTCTTGCCGCTCGCATGTATATCATGGAAATGGTCATGGACATGGAACATATGACACCAAAGCGTTGGTTGATTTTGCAGCTGGATTTGCAGGATAACGATTGGTTTCTACAGTTGACGCATATTTTCCGCCAAGCGTCGGAACATTACTTGGAAACCTATCTTGCACGCAGCATAGCAACGGTCCGACAGACACTTTGCATCGAAAAAAAGATTCCAGTTTTTTTGGATGAAGCTCAGTTTCTGCTGACTATGCTCGACAACTATTTTGATAGTGCAAAAGGAAAAAGCGATCGACCTCTATTTTCGGCTTGTTTTCAAAAAGCTGTAGGTGCTGCGTTTCACTAAGGGTGATGGTTTGTGGCACTGGTCTTCGTATGAATTTGGCGTTGGAGCTTGCCTCTCCCTGTGGCGAAATTTGACGATTCGCTAGCTACTGTGACGATTGAAAACTACCTGGACAAAATTATGGTTGAACAGCACTTTTCAAAGTATTTTGGCGACGTTGATATTACACGAAATCATATCAGCAAGTGGTTGGTTGGCGGCCGCGATTACTGTTCTTGTTTATTGAGAACTACTTGCGTGCGTATGATTGTGGAACGGATGTGGCAGCAGTTTTCGACTTGTACAAGGCTTCGATGTGCTCCCGCAACAATAATGGAGGCTTATACATGACATATGCATCAGTTCGAATGCGCATAAAAAATGACAGTCAGTCCGACAAAATTCTGGAAAGGGCAAGGAATATGCTTCAGCATTATATTAGTACCGGACTTCCAATTGTCGTCCACGATGAGAATGACATTTCCATATTCGAGCACGGCTTTGCTCGGCTTACCTACACGGCAAATAAGCTTGGCGTTGTTATCGATGAACCGCTGGCAGTATTGGCTGGCTGTGAATATTTTCGCGAAAGTTTCGACAACAACGTTATAAGTAGGATGGAGCAAGCGTTGCGCGATCCTGGAAGTTTAGGGAAAGTATGGGAAGAGTATTTTCCACGTGAACTGAAAAAGTATTTTGCCGGCCTGAAAACATTTGAGGGATTTCCTGCTGGCTGCGAATTTTCGATCCACTCCGACGACTCGTTTCAGCCCAACATTTTATGCACAAGATCAACCGCCGAGTATGGACTTTGTGAATTTCTACATACGCAAAACGCGGAATTCATGTTACCTGACGAGCTCGCTGGACCCGACGTCGTATGCCGTGTTTGTGTGAAATATCACAGCGGCGAATCCAAGCTTTACCCTGTTTTGCGCAACTTAAGCTGAAAAATCTGGGGTAGCGCCGCAGCCGCAGCTGAGAACGATTGATGAGCAATTTTTGTATGTCGACAAGAACGGCAAAACGGCGAGCGGATTTGAAGACAAGAAGAGGAAAATCTCATCGATGTGCCAGGACGGCTACATAGGGCTTCTTGTTATGTACCCGCACAGTTGCAAAAGATTGAATATTCGAAATCATGACGATAAGTGTAAGCTGAAGGTTTTCGACGCAAATAATGCCGTGGAACTATTTGGCCAACGTCATCTCGACTTTTGGATCGCCTCAAAGCGAACCTTTTTCACGGAAGGACGAACCCTGAGTAGTTTTCCCTCAATCATCGCAGTG
>JAZDSV010000046.1:0-99330 GCA_036784855.1 Aphelidium insulamus
GCTTCCACAACAAAAATCTATTTTTTATGTTGTCTGTGTTGCTGCCAGTTCGTGTTTAATGCTATAGTATACATTACCATTAAGAATACAGTATATGCTACAGTTGTATGGGGAGGGGACAAAGGATGAATTGGAGGCGTGATTGCACACTGTCTGTGTATCACAAGCTCAATCAGAAAAATCTTCACTAAAATCCGCACAGACGTCAGTATGTAGTGTGTGCCTATTTGTTTTTGTGATCTGAGGTCGTACAGGCGGCGTAGCTCCGATCTGCCAGTTGTTAATTTGTGAATGCCCAATCAGACAATTTTTTGTTACACTGGTGGAAAAAGTGGCAATCACTGTCAATTATCAAACTGTGCGCGCACACATTCTAAATTTGTGATCCACATCTCGGTACTGCGGATCGCCCATATTACTGCATATTTTCCACGTGCATAACACCAACCGGAGCTAAGGAGCAACAGAGCTGCCAGTATTGCACATCACATTTTCTGACGCGGCGCTCATTGCAGTGCACACATCATAAGGTATGCCAATATCTTCAGTTCTGTGCATCCCAAACTTATGTGCGCAGTTTCATCGCACACCGTTACGGCTACATCTTTCTCCACAACCAGGATTGTTGGGACAGTGACAACTATTGAGTGGCCACGGGTGGCATAGCTGGTATGTCATGCATCAGATGTGTCACCTGATTACTAATATTCAGCAGCTGGCTGTCCATATGTCACGCAGACACTTGGAGCCAGTGCCTGGACGGTATCAGACAATTAAAACGCGACTCAAAAACCATTTTACGCGCGGAAAACGCTGAAGTTACTACTACCACAATTCAGCATGCTGTAACACGCGCCAATGGCATAGTGGTGCATGCATATCAACTCTTGAAGCTCTACCTTCTTCAGCTATACAATGACGGGGCCAGGCGTTTCCACACATTGATGAGAATTTCATCATGTCGGTTATTCGAGTTGTTGCAATTCCGCCATTGGTACGGCATCGTCGTCCCACAGCTGAGCATCGGGAACAGCTTGCCATGTTGCGCACATTTACGACCAGCATTTTTGTGAAATTGCACCAGAGCAGAAAGATTATGTCCATCTAACCCAGGTCATGCAACACCTTGCAAAACAAATGGCAACAATGTACGATAACAACATCAAGAAACACTTTGTTGAATACGTGGAACGTTTTGTCAATGTTGTGTGGAACAAACATGCCAAAAGAGCCGCCATATATGCCCAGCATCCAGCGGGGCAACACCGAAAAGCTGCCATGCAAATGATGTGTGCGGAGCTGCGGCATGTCAAGGAAGATCTTCTTAATCCGGGCCGGCAAATGATGTGTGCAGAACAATACCACACATGGGTCCAGATTCAGCGCCTGAGAGTAATGCCACAACGACGACTGCGCATGGATAGTGTCTATTATGATATCAAGGCATCACCACAATCTTACTTGCCAGCAATGATATATATGATGGAGGCAGTTGAAGCAAATAAGCTGCGCATGTTCAACGTGTTTCCGCTGCGCACCAGTATGGTTCCACGGCACATTCTCTTGGACACTACGGCATTGGCACGCATATGCGGGATAAAACAAGGACAACATCTCACCCCACAAGAAAAACACCGAATATGGGAGCAGCACTTTAACTTGAACAAGAAGTGCTTCAAGTTGCGACACAATGCCGATGGGCATCTGAAGTACAAGTACACATTTGACTATGAGATGCAGACGGATGGGGTAAGCTGCTCGCTGCTAATGCAACCCGTGGTCAGAGATGCTGCTGTGATGATGGCATAGCTGTGGCAGCAGTTGAGGCTGGAGATGCAAATGATGCACGAGGCAATCAAGTAGCCAGTGCATGTATAAATGCAGTGGCAAATGAGAATGCCGCAGAGCAAGTGGCACTGGAGGCTGGCAGCATCAGCAATGATGAGGTAGCACTCCACAATGCTTCACAAGAGGTGTGGCAGCTGGTTCAAATGATATGCAACGCAGATCTGCACGTGGCAGAGGCAGAATGCAGGCAAGGTCACGCTCACCAATGGACATGCCAGCATCTGCACGTGGCAGATCAAGGTCAGTACATGGCATGGTCACACGCAGTCAGGCACAGAGAGGCAGTAGTCATGTGGCAGGCAGCAGTAGACTGGTGCATAGATATGGCGTGGGAGAAGTAGCACCTGGTATAGGCCAAGCAGCAGATTTTGGTAGACAAAGATCTGGAGACAGAAGTGGTAGACAAAGATCTGGAGACAGACGTGGAGCACACAGAGGTGGAGACAGACATGGAGCACACAGAGGTGGATACAGACGTGGTGTACATGGAGGTGGAGACAGACATGGTGCACATGGAGCTGAAGATGGACATGTTGGACATGGAGCTGGAGGGCATGAACATGTCAGACATGCTGGACAAGTGCATGCTGAACCTGATGCATACATTGATGAAGTGGACAGTGCACCTCTGCGCAACAAAGACATTGTTGGAATTGATCCAAATATGGGCAACCTGCTGTACTGTGTGAGTGGTGCTGGGCCAGATCAGACCAAGTTTCGATACACTGCCAAGCAGCGCCAACACATGACACGACCAGAACATATGCGCTATCAATTATTGCACAACCTGGTACGCCCAATTGTTGCCGGACATCCAGTGAAGGAGTGGGAGCATGTCCTATCCACCTACAACTCAAAGACACTCAACTTTGTGCAATTCCAGCAGTATGTGGCTGCCAAGAGTATTTTTGATGCATGGTGTGGCCCACAGTATGCACGCCCCAACAGCTACCGTGGAACTGCGGCGCAAGCAGTTTAGTTTAGCGTCAAAAGTCTGAAGCTATTATGCTCAATGGATTCCGGAACAAGTTTGGACCACCTGCTGACACCATTGTTGCCATTGGTGACTGGGCGCAGCACCAGCACAGGCGCTATAAGGAACCCATCAAAGGCAAGGGGCTTCGACCACGCTTCGCCGAGGTGGCTATATGGTGTACTTGGTTGATGAGCACCGGACAAGTGTTACGTGCAGTACATGCGGGCACCGACTGGAGAATCCACCACGACCTCCCATTATTGACTGTTGTCGGCCATACCGCACAATCCGCGATGATGAATATTGTGTGCGATGGTGTCCAAATTGTGAGCATCCATGGGCACGTGACAGGAATGCTGCCACCAACATATATATTGCAGCACTCAGCGCAATACACAATGGTGCACGGCCGGTTCATCTACAGCATGGTGCACATGCAAACCAATAAGGGATTATTGGAGGCCAGACGAGGGCCAACTCTTACCGTTGTTTCAACTAGTAAGTTTGAAAAGATCAAAATCATACAAATCCATAATAAACCCCCACATTCATCAATACAATATCAGTCTTCTTCACGCTCCAATCAGTACAGAAATGCTTCGACGCGCGATATCCATATTTGGCCGCGCGGCCCCGCTCGCCACCACCAGCAACCGCCTTGTGTCGGGTTTGGCTCTACGGTGGGTGCATATACAGCTTGAATGACGCGGTTGTCTGACGCGTCTATGCTTGTTTAGCAGTGGTAGTTTGGCAGCTGCCTTCTCGACCAGTCGGCGCGCTCTTCAGCAGCTGGAGGCGGCACGCGGCGACCAGCAGTCCAGTGCCGAACGTCAGTCTGCGCGTCCCGTGGCACCGCCCAGCAACACGCTGCACGTGGCCAACCTGGCGTGGGACACCAAGGAAGATTGTCTGCGCACGCGCTTTGAAGAGTTTGGTCCGGTGAAGCGCGTCAATCTGCCCCGCCACTCGGACTCTAATCTGCCGCGCGGGTACTTATACTATAGCATAAACTATACACACGCATACTTTATAAAATATATGGTCAGGTTCGGATTTGTGGAGTTTGAGTCGACGGACAAGGCCCAGGCCGCCATGGACGCCAACCAGGAGAGCGTGCTGAATGGCCGTACTATGCGCATCAATTTCGCCGCCGTACGCGCCACCAGCAACACGGAGCGCCCTCCAGCCGTACCTCGTGAAGAGCGACCGCTATCCGACCCATCTGCCACGCTCTATCTGGGCAATCTGGCGTGGAGCACGTCGGAGGATGAGCTGCGCGAACGCCTGGAAGAGTTCGGATTCCTGAAGCGCGTCTCCATTCCCGTCGCCGCCGAGACTGCCAAGCCTCGCGGGTAATTAGCAGTATCGTATTTGTCACAAGCACTTACTATATGCGTAGGTTTGCGTATGTGGAGTTTAGCACGGTTGATGAGGCGACGGCAGCACTGAATGCCATGCGCAACTCCATCATGAACGGGCGACAGGTCCGCGTGGACTATGCAGCTGCACGTCGAGGCAGTGCCAACATGAACTAGAGCACCGCTACTGTCTGCGCTGTTGTGCCGGTAATATACATCGAAAATATGCTATTGTCTATTTTTTCAGAGTCAAAAATTCCTGGGTAAATTTTCGGGGTGTGATTTGCCCTGGGATTTTTTTGCCTGGGAATTTTCTGCCCAGGAGAGCATTTCCTGGTTGCCAACCAGCCGTGACGTAAAGTTCATCGAAGCAAAATCATGTTTCGATCAGTGTGCCGCCCGGCAGCCTTGGCCTCCCTGGCGCCATCACGCACACTGGGCGCCCTGCATCATGCGCGGTACCATTCCAAGACCGCGCACTTGCCATTCACTGATACATGACAGGCGCCAGTTGAGCGGGTCTCCTCGCAGTCTGGCACCGCTGCCATCACTGCACACATTCAGCGACGAGGAGCAGATGCTGCGCGAGAGCGGTATGCATTTTATTGGATATATTTATGAATATTATCTTACCACTGGTGCAGTGGCCAAGTATGTGCGGGAAAAGATTGCGCCGCGAGTGATGCAAATGGACGAGGCCGGCAAACTGGACCCGGATGTGTGGACCGGGCTCTTTGAGCAGGGCGTGCGTACTTATACTTACACTATATGCAGTATCTGATCTGTATCTAATGCGATATGCAGCTGATGGGAATCGAGATTGAGAGCGAGTACGGCGGCTCCAACATGAACTTTACCTCGGTCATTGTGGCCGTCGAGGAGCTGGCCAAGATTGACCCGAGTGTCAGTGTGAGCTGCGATGTGCAGGCAAGTATCTGACTATGAATGAACCTTTTGTATAATATTATAGAACACACTGGTAAACACGCTGTTCCGCAAGTATGGTTCGGCGGATCTGCGCAAGCGCTACCTGCCCAAACTGGCCACCGACACTATTGGCTGTTTCTGCCTGTCGGAGGCCGGCTCCGGCTCGGATGCATTCGCACTGAAGACCAGGGCGGAGCGTGAGCCGGGTTCTGATCACTACGTGCTGAATGGGAGCAAAATGTGGATCACCAACTCGCACGACGCCAATGTGTTTCTGGTGTTTGCCAACGTGGACTTTTCCAAGGGCTACAAGGGTATCACGGCGTTTGTCGTAGACCGTGACATGGGCGTCCAAGTGGGCAAGAAGGAGAACAAGGTTGTTATATATATCTGGATAAGCTATACTGTACTGACAATTGCAGCTGGGGATCCGCGCCTCATCTACGTGCTCAGTGACGTTTGAGAATGTGCGCGTGCCAGCGGAGAATATCCTGGGCGAGGTGGGCAAGGGCTACAAGTACGCCATCGAGATCCTTAATGAGGGCCGCATTGGTATCGCGGCGCAGATGATTGGCCTGGCGCAGGGAGTGTTTGACCACACGCTGCCCTACCTGAACCAGCGCAAACAATTCGGCCAGCCAATTGGCGCGTTCCAGGGCATGCAGCATCAGTACGCGCAGGTGGCCACGGAGATTGAGGCGGCCCGACTGCTCACGTACAACGCCGCGCGCCTCAAGGAGCAGAACCTGCCCTTCATCAAGGAGGCCGCAATGGCCAAGCTCTACAGCTCTCAAATCGCCACCAAGGCCTCGGCCAAGTGCATTGAGTGGATGGGCGGTGTTGGCTTCACCAAGTATGTGTGTCACTATTAAATGTGACTGTGTGTGTATTTATGCAGTGTATGCTCCAGTGTATAACACATTACACAGAGAGCTGCCGGTGGAAAAGTTTTACCGCGACGCACCCATCGGGCAGATCTACGAGGGCACCAGCAACATCCAGCTCACCACCATTGCCAAGATGTTGACGGAGGAGTATGCGCGCAAGAATCAGTAATGGCAGCAAGTAATTGTGTGTGTGTGTGCAAGATGGGAAATAAAAACGCCGCCTTGCTCTATGTCAACTGTCACTGCATGTAGACACAATCAGCGCTGTATTACATATGAACACTGTCAGAACCTAGGAACCACAGCTCTACATATGTAGCCATGACAACGCGGTAGTGCGCGGTCGTCAACGCCATCTGAGTAGCCGTGCAGTGCTGTAGTATATCGCTGTCGAGATGAGCAGCACCACGGCAGACGGTCAACTGACCGACGTGGAGATGAATGAGATCGCTACCACGAACAACGCCGTTCACGCCAACAGCCAAGATGCGCTGAACGGCACCGCGGGCCGGCATGCATCCAACTTTAACGCGTTCGTCATACGCAACAAGTGGTACATTGGCGCGTTCGGCGCGGTGCTGGTGGTCGGTGCCATTATTGGCGGTGTGCTGGGCAGTGGCGCGGCGGCCACCACGGCACAGCAGACCACCGGTGGCACGCCGCCACCCTCACCCGTGCCAACTCCAGCTGCGACAGACGCGGTCCTGCCGCCCGCCACGTGGCAAGAGTTTGCCGATACGACGTACTTGCAAAACACGGTGGCCCACTACGTCGTCGGCACCAAGGAACAGTGCCGGGACAAGTGCGCGCTTGGCTGCGACTTCTTCACCTACGAGCTGGCCACGCAGAGCTGTTCCATAAAGTACACGGACAAGACGGCCAATGTGGTGACGATGTTTGCCGGTCAAGTGGCCACGGTGTACGGCGACAGCAAGTCGGAGCTGGTGCCCATTCCCGGACAGCTGCGCGGCACCATCACCGTGCAGGCGGTCACGGCCACCTCGCCCGCCGACTGTTTGGCAAAGTGCACGGCGGCCGGCCTGGCACAGTGTCACGTCGTCTCCTACGATCCGTCAAAGTTCGGCACGTGCACCCTGGGCCGGCTGCAGACGGCGGGCGCCGCGGGTGTCGTGCTCGGCTACCGCGCCAACCGCATCGGGTTCAACACACAGCCGCGCACCCAGGGCCGCATGGAGGTGATTGGCAGTAGTGGCGTGGTGGCCATCAATGCCGCGCTGCTGCCCACCGGCCGCGTACTGTTCACGGCGCGGCCCGAGTACAACCGTAACGGGCCCAACACCGAGGTGGTGGTGCGCACTTCGGTGCCGTACGGCGAGATCGCCACCATATTCGACCCGGTGAGTGCCACGTTTGTCGCCAACCAAATCGACGACAATCTGTTTTGCCACGCGTCCGTTCTGGACGCCGACGGCAAGCTGTTTCTGGCGGGCGGCGATGACACCACGGCCGGTGCCGCCGTCGGCCTGGTCAACGGGCTGAACAAGATGCGCTTCATGGACCCCGCGACGGGGACGTGGCGCTACGTGCTGGACATGTGGAAACCGCGCTGGTACCCCAGTGTGGCGCGCATGGTGGACGGCAGCTTCTTTGTCATTGGCGGCATGGTGGATGGGCTTGGTCAGCCGCAGCCCAACCTGGAGATCTATCGCCCCGCCCTCAACACCACCACGCTACTTGACTCGCCGCTGCTGTCACGTACCGGTACTTGTGGCTACCCCAAGGTGGGCGGTGCTCTCTTTATTTCTGTGTGCTGTGTGCTGTGTGCTGTGTGCTGTATGTGTTACGTGTAGGTGTCCGAGTATCTCCGAGTGTTATACTCTGATTTTTATTTTTTCTAACAGTGCGACTGACTCTCAGTCGGCCATCACTATATGCTACACTCACTTAAGCGCCTTTTATACACTAACACCATATAAATGTAGGTGGCACTGATTCCGGGAAGTGGCCACTTGTTCCTATATACGGCGCGCAACTGGGCCATACTGAACAAGGACACGGGGTTGGAGATGGAGACAGAGACCGAGATTGTTACCGGGTGGCGCAGTGGCAACTGGCCCACTGGATCGGTGCTGCTCCCCATGTCCGAGAAGACGGGTCACACCGCGTGGATGATGATATTTGGCGGCGGGTCGGACGTCACACTACACGAACCGGCCCTAGACGACGTGGTGCGCATAGAGATCACGGCTCCGCCCGGACAGAAACGCTGGTTCTACGACACTGGTCGCATGCCGTACGGCCGCGTGGTCTCGGACGCCATCCTGCAGCCGAATGGAAAGATCCTGCTCTTCAACGGCGGCCGACTGGGTCAGACGGGCGGTTCGCCGGACAACCCTGGCTTGAGCGCCGCGGCCACCGACTGTTTCTGCTACGACCCGGAGGCACCAGATGGGCAGCGATTCACCGTGATGGCCGGCACGCCCATCCAGCGCTTCTATCACTCCACCGCCATCCTGGTCCCCGATGGACGCACCCTGGTCGGCGGCACCGATCAGGCAACATTCGAGCTGCCCACGGCGTACGAGCACCGCGTCGAGGCATTTACACCGCCGTGGCTGCTGGACGGCACGCCCCGTCCGCTCATCACCGCGGTGCCAACATCCAGCATCGCATACACCAGCGAGTTCACGGTGCAGTTCGACGCCTCGGCGGCCCCAGTGACCAACGTGACACTGATGACACCGGTGGCCATCACGCACGGCACCGAGTACACGCAGCGCATCTACTACCCGACCATTGTGTCGCGTGCCGCCGGTCAGTTGGTGCTGCGCGCCCCCGCCGATGCCACCATCATGCTGCAGGGATACCATATGCTGTTCCTGCTCAACGGTGACACTCCCTCCGTGGCAATGTGGATCAGACTGGGCTAAATGGGCTTACATGTCAGTTCATTATCATCGGATAATTCTTTGCAATAGAACAAATAAGTAGAAAGAGTAGAAGTAGAAAGTAGAAACGGTGACAGTGGTAAAGATTGAGGCGAAACACAGCGCAATAACCGTTGCATTTGCCGCCAGCAACGGCATGGTCAGGCACCGCGGCGCATCCGTCTTGATCACGGTAACCAACAGTAGCGCAAAGAGAGTAACGGCACCAACGATCGCCACGATAGCCGACGCCACATCGATGGACATAAGTATGAGGATTACGGTGACAAGAATCGAAATCACGGCGGTGTATCCAAGGTGTCCAGCGCCTCATCATGCTTCGTTAAAATCAAAGCTGCCTCAGCGTCCTCTACATTATTGTCTTGTTGTCTTGACGTCACCGATGCCACCTCTGCGCCATTGCTGTCTGGACCAGGTGTCACCGTCGCGGCCACTGCTTTACGTGGTCCAAATAGGCGCATAGTGCAAACGAAGAGTTCTTACCAGAGTTACACAGTCACTGTTATCCAATCAACGGATTGCTGATATCACTTCACACTCGGCAAGTTACACTTTCTCATTGAGTGTCGATATACGGAACAATACAGATACAATAAACATTTTGAAGTTGCTGTGCGCACTACACAGCCAACTAATCAATTTTTGTACATAACTGACACTGTAACGTTTTTATTAGATCGCCAGAGTCAACATATGCCAGACAGCCATCGAACTTCAAATCTAATCCAGATGATCCATGTCAATGGACGAGTCTCCAGCAACCACAATTCCTTCCGCGTTAGAAGTGGCTCTCTTGTTGCGCTTGTAGTCCAGATAGCAGTAGATGGCACACGCCAAACTCTGCGCCACAAACCAAGCAATGATGGGCACAAAGTACCACAATTGCAGTGTGAATGGACTGTCGGGATTGTAGCAGGCATCGTTGGTCCCATTGGCAGTGCAGACGACGTTGCGGCACACTGCGCTGCTAGGCTGGAGTGCACTACCTGGACAGCACCCTTTCGTCTTTTGGAGACACTCGTTCTTGCTAGAGTAACCGCCGTATCTACCGACATTCATTGCAGTAACGATCGATACCACGCTGAGAGCAATCGACACGGAATTGCCAGCCATCAGCGAGATGGTCAACCGTTTGGCCACGTTTGTTCTCAGCATGAGAGCCAACAGTGGGGCATAGATGATGGCCGCATCCATTGCTGCCGCGATGGCGGAACCGCTAGTTATAAGTAGCAGCATAATAGCGGACACGATCGACATTCCACTAGTGACGCCCAACAGCTGCAGTTTCGTTTTTTGGCCCTGTACCGCGTCGCTCGGTGGAGCAGTCAGGATAATATCATCGGTGCTGTCGCCAACTGTCGCCAACTCCTTCTCCTCCGCTGTGGACATTATGTAACATGTTATATCTATTTATAGCACCGGATGTGGCGTAATTACAGCTCAGTGTCGCGCTATGTAGTGGCTATGCAGAGACAACAGTAATACCATGCACAGTCGCTGCCAGTTAATCAGCAGCGGCACCTTCATACTAAATACACAAATGGCCAGCGAGAATGCCAACACTACGGCCACCGCAATGCCGCCGCTCTTGACGCCGAAACACATTGACTACATCCGGCAGCTGGGAGATGCAAGTGCACAGGATGATATACTGGTACTCACTCACTCACACGCGCTTACACGCCAACAGGAGTCTGTCCACGGCTCCAGCTTGGAGTACTGGCTGACGGAGCATCTGCGGCTGAGTGGCGTGTACTGGGCGCTCACCTGCGCCGACTTGCTCCAGGCACGTGACGTGCTGCAGCAGGCCGACATTATTGCGTACGTCAAGTCGTGTCAGCGTCCTAATGGTCCGTGCATATAATAATATTTTATCATCAGTATCATTGACGGATGTGTGTGAGTGTAGGAGGGTTCGCGGGACACAGCACCGCGGCCTATGACGCGCACTTGCTCTACACGCTGTCGGCCGTGCAAATACTGGTTATATATGATGCGCTGGATGCCATTGATGTGGAAGCGGTGGTCAATTGTGCGTTATAAAATTACTCTTTCTGGCAACATCAACACCATATCATATTGTAGACGTGGCCAGCAGACAGACACGGCAGCACGGCACACCAGACTCGCCAGCCGGCTCATTCACGGGGGACGAGTGGGGCGAGGTCGACACGCGGTTCTCGTACTGCGCGCTGGCCTGCCTGTCGCTGCTGGGCAGGCTGGACGCGGTGGATGTGTCGCTGGCGGTGGATTTCATCGACTCGTGCCAGAATTTTGACGGCGGCTTTGGCAGCTGTCCCGGTGCCGAGAGTCACGCCGGTCAGAGTATGTGAAGTATATAGTATAGTGTATAGTGTATAGTATATAGTACAGAGTATAGTGTATAGTATAGTGTATAGTATAGTGTATAGTATAGTGTATAGTATAGTGTATAGTATAGTGTATAGTATAGTGTATGCTCTTACTTGAGATAGTACACAGATTATTTAACGTATATAATTGAACAGTATTCTGCTGTGTGGGCGCGCTGGCCGTGGTGAAGCGGCTGGATGTTATTGACCGCGATCTGCTTGGCTGGTGGCTGGCCGAGAGACAGCTGCCGTGCGGGGGACTGAATGGCCGGCCAGAGAAGCTGGAGGATGTACGGCTATGTATAATTATAATCATCGTGTCTGTGTATTGATTTAAACAGGTGTGCTACTCGTGGTGGGTGCTGTCCTGTCTGTCCATTCTGGGCAGGCTGGAGTGGATTGACGGCGGCAAGTTGGAGCGCTTTATTCTCGAGTGTCAGGTGGGTTATTATTCTACGAAGTACACTTTCATACTTATACTAATATATATTTTTAGGACAGCGACGGCGGCGGAATAGCAGACAGACCAGGCGACATGGTGGACATATTCCACACGCTGTTTGGCGTGGCCGGCCTGTCCATGCTGAATCGAGAGCGGTACGGTCTCGGCGCCGTCGACCCCGTCTACTGCCTCCCAGTGGCTGTCACGCAACGCCTCGGCCTGCACACGCCCTCATTTTACCCGCAACCATAAACAGCATAGCATCCATACAGACGCCCGTCTATTCATCGCACATCAAGCAGCTGGCCGGGAATGGCGGCCAGAACAGTGGCGGCAAAGTGGCGACCCACCCGGCGCAGAAGTTGCGGCCACCTGCGGGCATTATGCTCCTGCCAGGCAACCAACTCTGCCTGCAGAGCCGTGTCGGTGGTGACACGCGCCAGTTCATCGGCGCCGCGCGCAAAGCTATCCACGGCCAAGTATCGCAAGTCCAGCCGGTCCAGGTAGCGCAGATGAAAGTGGCCCCGCCGGACCATGGGAATGGCGCCGGCCTGCAGCGCCTCACTGATACGGAACTGTTCCGGGCTCTGACCCGCCGGGCACGGAATGATGGCCGCGCTGTGCATCAGCCGGGTGTAGAGCGCCGGCCGCAGATGGTCCGCGCTGCCCATCAGCTGGAAGTCGCCGTAGACGTGCATCTCGCCCAGCGCCTTGATGTCGGGGCGGCCGTCCAGCGAGGCGAGGAATTCCCCGCGCTCCGGCTTGCCCGCCACACCCGCCGACCAAAAGTAGAGCAGGGGGCGTTGGAGTAGCGGCACGTGGAGCACCGGCGCCGCCAGCAGCGCACTGGAGTAGCCCAGCGGGAACCACCACGACACCTGGCCGGGCTCGTGCGGTATGGCCGCCAGCTGCGCCATGGACATCCGGTCCACGCCACGCTCATCCGTCAGCTGCACCAGGGAGCCGGCACGCTCGCCGTGGCCGTTGTAGTTGCGGAACACGCGCGTAAAGTACGGCAAGTAGTCCAGCGATTTTGCCTCGACCTCGTCGCCTAGCTGCACGGCGGTGGCGTTCAGGCGAAAGTAGTCGGCGTACCGCGCCTCGTGCCACTGCTTGCGCCCGGGATCATTGCCACTGCTGCCACCACCGCCACCACCACCGCCCCCGTACTCCTCCACCATGAGGAGTATGGTGTGCGGGTAGGCCGGCGTGAATGTGCCGTCCGCGGCCGTCTGCGCCTCAAAGTCCGGCACCAGGTCCGCCAGGTCCCGCACCAGCACCGTGCAGCCACGCGGCTCCAGCTCGCGCCACACCACCTCGGCCAGCCACTTGAACTCGTACTCGTAGCAGCCGTAGAACGGGATGACGCAGCCGCCCGCCACGCCCTCCGGCCCCGTGGCGTTGGCCATCCAGAGGCGCTGCAGCGGGGTGGCTTGCACGCGTCTCGCGCCCACACCGAGCAGCAGGCGACGCGCACTGGCCAGATAGCCGTCGTCCACGTAGCGGCCATTCACACGCACCAGCAGCAGCAGCAGCGTGGACACCGTGGTCAGCGTGGCGACACCAAGCAACAGCGCCCAACACCGCCGGCCACTCATCACCGATCGCATGGATAATTGGACTGTATGGATGTATGGATATATATCTATATATATATATATATATATATATATCGGTATTGTGCAGCAGTGTGTGTATTTAACAGTAAGGTATGTATGTAAGGTGTCCATACCTGTTTGTACAGTTGTTGTTTGTGTATGTATGTAGCGAAGAAGTTGGTGTGGGACGCGGCGCCGGTGTTATGTACACACAGCCTAACACTCCTTTTCGTACAGAAGGGCGTCAATGTTATATGTGTCAATAATATGTATTTACTCTCAAGATGGCCACGTATTCGTACGCCATACATTTGTACGTGATCTGTAAGCACATATTCAGCCTCGGTTATCATTGCGATGATATTAACATTGTGGGCGGCACAACTTAAGCACTTCAAAATGGGACGTAAGTTAAATTCAAAAGTCCCCGTGTCCCCGTCCATTGCTTATGCATACTGTGAGAGATAAAACATAAAGAGTTGTTATGCAAGATGCTTTAATGTAATGCAATGTAATGTAGTAATATGTAATCAGCTTAGGATGGACTTGCCAACGTGCTGGTTCTCGTCGTAGACACAGGACCAGATGTCGTTGACCGGCTGTGATTTTCGGTGATCGTTCTTCTCGCTGGTGGACACTCCGCCCAGCGCCCACTCGCAGTACTTTTCACCCTGGCACTGCTGCTTGTCCGTGATGGCGGCGCAGTGGTGGTGGCCGTAGTACTTCTTGGCCTGCCATCCGGGAATCAGACCGGCGGCGGGAATCAGTGCGCCGACAATTGCACCAGCTGCAAGTGCCTCGCCGTCAACGGGAACAGTACGTATGGTTGCCGGAAGTGCCGACAGGACCGTCATAGCAAGCGCGATAAACTTCATATCAGTTGGAGATTAGTGTGCGGTTGACCGTAGAGTAGTGAAGAGTGACAGTTGTTTGATGTTGTCGATGTGCTCCACGAGTGCCTCCATGACTGCTTTTATAGCCCACATCCGACCGACCGACCCACTGATGGTCCGTTCGTCCGCTCGCTCGTCCGTCCAGTGCGTGTCCGTCCGTATGGCCTGTTGAGGAAAACGGCAATCGATGCGGCCGATCGTCTCTGCAAACAAACAGCGCGGCGGGGAACAGATTGTTGAACACTGACTGTACCTATGATCGACATGATGGCCGCATACTCCCTCATCTGAGTGCTCCTCCCAGGCGTCCAATGCGTCGGTTGTAGTGAGAGGATTGAAGAAGCCGACTTTGTGGCTCTGGACTCGTGAGCAGCATTTCTGCGCTCATCATTCTTTCCATAACGGCGCCCTTGTAGTCACTCATTATTTCATGTGTACAGAATTCGAAGCATATTTGAGCTTCTTTCTGGAAGATGATTCCTCGCTGGCGTCTGAATCTTCACGGGTCGAGTCCATCTCAATCGTTTTCCGTTTTCTTGCAGCCCACTCTTTCGGAGCACATAATTCCCACCCTTCAGGTTCAGGTTCAGCTACATTAGGTTAATGCACCAGCTAGAACACTTTCTTTTTGTGACACAAACGCTGCAATTCCAGCAACTTTTTCTATAGAAAAATGTAGGTCGGGTCGAGTCGGGTTAGGAGCCTATCTTTAACCCGACCCGCTTTAACTCGACCCAGCCCAACCCATCACCTTGCGGGTTGAAAACTGACCCGCGCCGAGCCCTTATGCTAACGACCACTAAATGCACTCCAAGTACATTTAACACTGCAATTAAAGAATAAATCAATCAACCAGCCGAACAGTCGCCCAACTTTACACAACCCTGATCGGCACACACACACACACAATTAAATGTCGGCGCAGTTTTCAGGCGGCGGCGGCGGCGGCGGCGTCCTGGCACAGCAGCTCACGCCCCAGCAGCAGTATCAAATGCTACAGCATCAGCAACAGCTACAGCAACAGCGGCACATGATGTACCGGCAACAGATGCAGACACCGCAGTATGCACAGCGAATGGCACAGCAGCAGCATCAGCAATACCAACAGCAGCGCGGGTCCATACCAATGCCGTATGGACTGCCCGGCCAGCAGCAACAACGGCAGCAACAGCAACAGCAGCAGCAACTAAACTACACTGGCCACATGGAGGGTCAGTGCCTGCATCCGTACTGTGCACACCTTTGCTAAACGCCCAACTATATAGACTGGTACCTGGACGGCGGGTACCGCAACCGCATCCTGCTGGCCCTGGAGTCCAAGCTGCCCAACGAGGTCGACTGGGCATTCAACAAACTAATTCGGCTATCGTTCCGCTGTCCCGACAATTTCTCCCTGGGCATCATACCCGGCGTGGTGGACGCCATCATGGAACACGCGGCGCCGTTCATGTCGCGCGTGGAGGTTGCGCGCACAAGTGAAATGTCGCATGAAACGGAAACGGGAACTGCTGTGCGCTACGACTTGTTCCAGCCGCCTAGCAACATCGTCTCGTCTGCGTCGACATGCTTGTTGGACGCGGCCACCACGGAGCGCACACTGCAGATATTCCACATATTCCGCAACTTTTCCTTCATCGAGCCCAATATCGCGCTGCTGCTGCATCGTGACTGCGCCGTGCTACGTCTGCTGGTCCTCGGACTGGTGTCTGGTCGGCTGTCTGGCGATGGGGGATCCAGTGTCCGTGTGACGCCCGAGATCCGTCGCTACTCTTTGGACATTGTGGAGAATCTGGCGGCGCACATTCGTCTCGGTGGCAGTGCTGTTACTCATAGTGGCGATAATAGCAATAAGAATAACAATAATCAAGATCTGTACGATGAATTGGTGCGGCTGGTGCACTCGGACGACCGGGCGCTGATTGTGGGGGCGCTGCGCACTCTGACGCGTTTAGTCATGGTGGAGGCGAATGAGGCGGCGTTTGTGCAGGTGGACGGTGCCATGATGCAGCGGCTGATGCAGCTGATCTTCGTGTGGGACGAAGAGCTGGTGGCCGCCATCATGGACTTTCTGTACCAGTACTCGTCGCTGTACGACAATGTCTCCGTGCAGCTGGCCCAGTCTGTGCGCGCCAATATTGTCAAAGTGCTGCTGAAGTTTCTGGCGTGGAAGAGTCATCGGCGGCCAGTGGCTGCGGCTGCTCAGGCACCGCCACTTCCACTGCAACAGCAAGCCCAGCTGCTGCAACAACGTATGCAGCAACAGCAGCAACTACAACAGCGACAGCCTTCACAGTACCCGCCGTACCTGTCACAGCAACAGCAGCAACAACAATATATGCAGCAACGGATGCAGCAGCAAGCACAGATGCAGATGTTACAACAGCAACAACAGCCACGGCGTGTTGTCGATGCGCACAGCGCCGATGATGTCAACGTTTGCGTTGCCTGGTAAGATATTGAAAAAATATTATATAAATTCATGTTCTAATTTTATGGCAGGCTGCGAGAAACGTTTGAAAAGAGCAGCGACACGGTTATGCAGCAGGTGCAGGTGTACACGCGCTACCACAAGTACCTGGCCGAGTATGGCCGGCAGCCGCTCTCACTGCCCACATTCGTGCAGCTGATCAGCCGCGTGTTTCGCGGTGTCACCACCATGACCGTGCAGGCGGCCGAGGCTGCACACCGGCCGCTCATCCGCGGCATCCGTGTCAAAGACCAGTATCAGGTGGGGTCTATGGCGGTGCCGCCACCGCCACCGCCAGCATCTTTAACGGCTTCGTTGGCGGGGTCTTCATCTGGCACCACCGCCGATCAGAATGCTGCGGCCGATGGCGACGATGAAAACGGTGACAACGACATTAACAATGACAATAATGATAGCGGAAGCCAAGAAGATGGCGACAATGACGATGCCGAGTCGGCGTCCGACAATGCGGTAGATGTGGATGGCGACGACGACGATAATGACAATTCCCAAGATGACAAGGCCGACGGCGAGGATAATGACGGCAATGAGGCTGCGAAAGACACTGAAAGCACCAAGGAACAGACTACGGATGGAATGGATGTGGATGCCGACGCCTCATCATCAGTGCCGGCAGTGGATAGCATTGAGCCAGCTGGGAAAAATGAAGACAAGAGGGACGATTCCGCGACACCGATTCAGACTGAGCCAGAGCCAGAGCTACCAGCAGTGTTGACACAGCAGTGTGGTTGGCAGGAGTGCGAGCATGAGTTCCCTGCCGATCGCAGCACTGACGACATACTGGCACATGTCAAGGAAGGGCACATTGCAGCACAAGCTGGCGGCGTGTGCCGGTGGAAGACTTGTCAACGATTCAGCGAGCAGGCACCCGCCCGGTCTGCTGCCGCACTATTGGCGCACTTTTGCACACACGCACCGTACCTGCCACCCGTGCCAACAAACAGTGGTAATGGTATTTCACCAGAACGGCAACAAGAACCAGCAGCCCAGCAGCAAGCATCAAGGCCTGTCACACAGCAGCAACAACAACCACCACCACCGCAACAACATTATCAGCAGCCAAGCAGTCAACAGTTTGCAGTGCCCGCCCCCGTGCCCATGACCTACCACGACACCAGCAGCATACCACTGACAGCGGCGCTGATTCTGCGCAACCTTGCCCGCGCCAAAGACAACGTGTCACTGTTTGCACCGTACGAGAGCGAGATTGCCAGTCTGGCCGCGTCGGCCAATCACCATGAATCCGTGCTGAAGGCGGCCGCGTCCATTCTGTGCGAGGTGGCCAAGGCGGATGCCCAGGAGCGGCCGCGTGCATTTCGCTTTGCCTGAGTGCTGTCAACAAACAGTATAATAGTGTAACTGTGTTGCGTAACGGATGCAAAACATTGAATTACTTGTTTTCATATCTGCTGGCCCAATGTCGGGTGCCTTGGGTGTTCTGTGCTGACAGCCACGCGACTGACACCGTAGTTGACTAATACATATGTAAATATGAAGCATTGAGCAGCCGCAGTTCACAAAAGCCAAATGAATATCAATTATATATAGCATTTCATTTTGAGGCTCTCCGCGCTGCGACCACGCTAACTTCAAGCGGGTCAATGTGCGCCAGCCACTCGTGCATAGCGGCTGCCGACTCTGCCTGGAACAGATAGCCGTGATACCGGGTGTACAGGCAAAACACATGACGCCGGCCCAGCGTGGCCTCCAGCTCCGGCAGGTTCCACTGCGTCTGACTGTCGCGCAGCGCGATCACGGCGCGCTCATGGCACTCGGTGGCGTCGTCGTAGATGTAGAGCACGGGACGCCGCAGCACAAACCAGCGCCTCACCCACCGGTCGCTCAGTCCCGGCATTTCCGGGTACTGCAGGTAGCCGCGATACGCCACGTGCAGTCTATGCAGTTTGAATTAGATAAAATAAGGAAGTGCGTAAATGATCTGTAAGCTGACTTACGGTCGAGGTATGGAGCGGACAGCAAAGTGCCGCTGCAGCTTGACGGTGCTGGTGGCGGGGAGTTGAGTTACCGTATCCAGCGAAACCTCTGGTAGGAGTGACTGCCACGCACTGACACACTGCTGCAGGAGATCAGCGTGGTCCGCGTCACTGGCAGCCAAGGTGTCAAGCCCGGTTGATGAAAGTAGCTGACGCGTCTTGTACGTGGCCAGCAAAAACTCTTGACGCCTTCTGGAGCGCAGCCAGTCTGTCAGCACTGCCCGACCATCACGCTCCCAAACCGGGGGAATCGGTGTGTTGCCATCAGCCACGGGCCACACCGATGCAGCATCCATGGACAACGACGACGAGGCGGATACAAAGGATGAGGTCCTGGACAGCAGCACCGACGACCCGTCTCCCTCGGCAGCGTAACGAGCATCGCTATCTTCGCCGTCACAGACAACTCCGTCTGTGGCGGCACAGTCCATGGAAGTGACTTCAAACAGCGCCGAAGCCTTGCCGATGCGCTTGAATGTGCGCCGACGCGACCTCAGCGGGGCAAGAATGTCGGTGGCTCCTGCGCGCACCATTTGACGGTCGTCGCGGCGGTGCACTTGCAAGTGAATATCGGCGTGGAAGGCCAGCACGGCGCTTTCTGCAGCGCTGTTGTTGATGTCGCCGATTGCCGCATCGTAAGAACCAGCAGCACCGCTAGCCGTGGTGGCCACGTCGACGTACCACGACAAGCGGGCAACCACACGCCCGGCACTAGAACCTGGCGGGTTTGTCACACGGTTGAGCAGGGCCGACTCGTGCAGCGAACTGTCCCACGCAGCCTCGGCCCAGAGCAGGGATTTGCCGTCCCGCGTGTGCGCCGAATGCTGCTGAGACGGCAGCAGGCGCAGTGTCAGGTCGTAGCAGTCCTCCTCGACCTCTTCCACGGCTGCTGCGTCATCCGGGTGGTGATGACTGCGGTGCTTGTGGTGGCTGTGATGCGCGGGGCGACTCAGGCGGCGGATATTGGATATGCGCATCTGAGAGATGCGGTTCCACGGCAGCGCCGAGCCACTGTCATGCACCAGCGACAGGCAAATACGGCGCTGCACGCCTTGGCGCAGGAGGAATGCGCCGGGATCCGCGTGCGGCGAGAAACGAGAGTCTGTCTGCACCGGGACCGGCGTGTAATCACCGGTCTCGGCCATTTCGCACACCTCGATCCAGGCATTCACGCTGTGCCGGTGTGTGCCCGCTGCTGGCGTCATTGGCCGGGGTATCGGTGTTGCTGGTGGTGTGCTTGTTGATACTGCTGGTAATGAAGACGTAATCGGAGCTGTTGGCCCCGCTGTTGGCGGCCCTTGCCACCGACCAAATAGGAGAACGCGGAGTGGCGACGGCTGATTGCTGGCGCACACAACTTGCTGGTGGTTGAGTTCCACGGTTAATTCACCGCTACCAGCAGATATGGGCACAGGGTCGGAGCTGTAGGCGCGGTGTATCAGCGTCTGGCTGTCAGTGTCCACGGATGTGCAATGGAACTGGCAGTGCACGTCAGAGTAGGCGGCCAGTGCGGCCGGTTTGCCACTGACCCGCAGCCTGTGCACACACAGCTCCACCAGCCCGGAACCGATGCAAGTCACAGACACAGTCAGCCATCCGAGAAGCGTGGGCGTGGCACTTCCCGGACAGCACAGCACCGCCGGAACATCCATCTCAACGCCGCCGCTCGACAACAAATCCACATCGGCGTACGCAATTCGATCAAACCGTCGCTGCTGCTGGTCGACACCGGCAAGCTGCAATGTTGATGGCAAACTGCCATCATCCGACAGCCGACTTCGCATCTCGGCCAAATGCCGGTCCAGGCGCGCCACAGACCACAGCCTGGTGTTTGATTCTGCCATGGGGCGGCCGTGACGCCGCCTTCTGTCCAACACAGCCACAGCCACAAATGGTATCTCCTTCCTGTCATCGCCACCTGAGCACTGGTACCACAGATCCTGGTCGCCGTGAAAGCCAGAACAGACGGCGTCCAGTGATTGCGATGCTGACAGGCCATCTGCGGGAAGCATGGCGATTCGCGGTGCGTCCCAGAACGATGTGGCGTTGGCGGTGTAGACGGCCGCATGATGACCGGCCACGACAGTCAGTGCAAACTCGACTGGCTGACGCAGCTGACGCGCCAACAGCGACGCCTCCCTGACCATCAGCCGGCACTGCGACAGTCGGGCAAGCAGCTGGGCTGTTTGCCGCCACTCGCGGAATGTCTTGCCAACCATAGGCGGGATTATAATATTAGTGTTCCCGTCTTGGCTATGTGTCTTGGGGCCGCCGTTGTCCGTCATGGCAGCCATGGCGGCTTCTTCCTCCTCGTTCTGCAGTGTTGAATAGGTGGATATGGATTCCGTTGCTCTTTGCTGCGGTGGCAGCTGCTGAAGTCTCTCTTGCGCCGGATTGACAAAGCGGAATGCATAAACATTTGCACCGGTGTCACACCGGAACTGAATTACGCTCCGGGAATACACCAACAGCGCCGGATCAGTGTGCAGCAGCGGCACTCCGTCCACCAACACTTCGGCATCGGCGCAGATATTGCACAGCCAAACCTTGTCGCCGCCCGTGGAACATTCAAGCAGCACACATGGCCGTCCACCACTAGCACTGCCAATGCCATCATCGGGGAGCTGTATCGAGATGGCACCATCCAGGATCATTTGTGGGCTGTTGTCAAGATCCCCTTCGCTACCATTCTCATCGGAATACCGCAGCGGCCCCGTGCACAATACAGTGGAGCGTCCACATCGTAGCGGGTAAACCAAACAGTCGTGCTCCGCATCGCAATTGAGATCAGCGGGCAACGTAACCAGGTGCGGGATACGCTGTGGCCGCGTGAACCCGATTATCCCGCTGTCGCCATCGTTGACAAAGATGCCCAGTTCAGCCAGTGCACGCTCACGCTCCGCAGCTATTGCCTGCGTGCGCCTCAACTTCTCTTCCCATGACTCATTCAGCTCGCTCATTAACTTCTCGGCCGTGCTCAGCTGATCGCGCAGCTCCTGAACAAGGGCGTGGTCCACGACACGCCTGCCGCCACCGCCACTATTAGCACCATCGATACTTAATTGACGCTGCAACTGCTCTTCTAATTGCGCCTGTTGCAACTGCAGCTGCTGCAGTGGCGATTGGCCAAACTGGGCCAGCTTGAGGCGCAGTTGTGCCACCTCGGCCTTCAGGTCGCGGATCATCCGGGCGTTCGGGTCCTCATTGACCACGGCCTGGTTGACAATCTTTTTCGCGCGGTCCGCATACCGCAGTGTCGACACGGATTCGTCCATGAACTGCTCGGCTGCAATTGGAATGTTATGCGATGCTTTGTAGATAACTTATTTACATATAAACTACAGACAAGTATAGGCAACAAGAGCTTAACGCATTGCAAAAGCATTCATACCGGGGGACACGGTGGCAATGATTGCAGTTTTGGAGTTGCCGCCGAGACTGTCTTTCAGGAGCCAAGTGAGGACACTGTCTCGGTACGGCACATAGAACTGTGACTGTGATGCCTGCGAGGCGGACGCCTGGTCGGCCAGGGCAGAAATCACCTTGCCCAGCGTGGTCAGTGACTGATTGATATTGGCGCCCTCCTTGAGTCGATGGCCGGTGGCGCCCGTGGAATTGGCTCGCTCACTGCCAGCCAGATCCACCAAACACAGACGAGACACCTTCTCCGCGGTGAGTTCGGTGTCGGCGTCAAACTGGCGCTGTGTCAATATGATGGTGAATACGGCGTGCGAGCGGGACGACACGTCGTTCATGTTTGTGCTGGCCACGGTGCGTGCGCGATTCCCCTGGTCCATCAGCGACTGTATGTTGGCGTAGGATGAGACGGTCAACTTGGCCAGGTCTTCCACATACGGCCCGAGAGACGGGTGTTCTCGCACGCGCAAATTCTTTCCCGCCGGGTTCAGCAGATCCATTACTCGCTCGCAGCTATAAATAATTAGATGTTAATAACTGAAAGAAGTAACTTACTATATCTCCATGTAGCTAACTTGCACGTTGAATGAGACGTTCGAAGACTCTTGGTTGGACGCCGCTTTGTCAATCTGCTCAAACAACTCTTGACAAATGCGAGGTATCAGCCCTCGCTCCTCCTCGGACGTGTAGTCTCCCATCCTGCACGGATATGTATCACTTTTTTTGTTCACTTTGTAACTATATAAACGTACATGGTGTAGGATTTGCCGCTGCCAGTCTGTCCATACGCCATGATGGTCGAGTTGTAGCCCTGGAAGGCGTGGTGCAGCAACTCGCGGCCCAGATCGTCGTATATGGTTTGCTGAGTGGCTGCCGGTATCTGCGTGGCCGAGTACACGTGGTCGTACGTGAATGTCTTGGTGGTCACCTCCTCGTCCGCAGCGCCGTCCGCGGAAACCCGCTCTTGCATAGAATGCCGACGCCGGCCACCAGTGGGCGATGGCGGCCCATTGCCGCTACTGTAATCCAGCAGTGGAGCGTGCGCGGTGATGGGAGAGTGTTGTTGACGCGCGGAAGTCTGCTGCCGGTATGCCGGCATTCTTCGCCGCTGCGTGACGATTATTTGACGCGCATTGGCCGTGTCCAGCACAGGCCTGCCGCCACCGCCCGGCTGCTCCAAAATCTCACGCTCGTTGAGCGGTCGGACTCGCACCGCCACTTTGACCTGCGACATGGCGGCTCTAATAAGTCAGTTCTACTCAAGATTATCGTGCGAACACGGAGCGCTTTATGTAATCAAAAATAATTAGGGGTAAGCGTGAGCTGCATCTGATTGGCTAATGGATTGATCATGAAAGCCACAGAGAGGTGACCAAAGCAAGCATTTGTATTAGCATCAGCTCATTAGCATCGAAAAACACCGCAAAATTTATTTATATATGCAAAAGCTTACGTAGCATACAACGTGTCTCAGGACCGGGCCATGGCAAACGACTTGAGCTCCATTTCCAATAGGGCCCACATGAATTCGACACGCACATCGAGAGAAAAAACAGTAGTATTTGACTCAAACACTCGGCCAATTTCAAATTTTGAATTCCTCTCATTCTGCGTCACGAGCAGCTCGGATCCGACTACCATGCCCGTCAAATCGTCAATTTTCCGCTCATAAATAGGTGAATAACTTTCTCCTTTGCTCAATTCAGAGCTTCCAGGCGCATAATCCAGCTGAAGTGCGTGCAGACTCGTCTTAAACAACTTGAGGTCCTCATCGATCACAATTTCCGGCGCATGCAAAGTAATGCTAACGGTAATGCCTGATAAAGGAGGCTCAGGCTGCACTGTCAAGACAACCGTAATTGGGTGCAAAACCAGTTGTGGTCCCGGCTAAATGAGTAATGCACGGCGGCCTGACCATACCCTACACAATCTTAGAACGCGGATATACTAATTTCGGGAAAGACCGTGTAATCGTACACATCTTTAAATGCGGCCGTAAGCTGCTTGCAGTCGATGTCTGCACCAACGTCGTTGTCGGCATAGTAGACGCACAGCAATATGATGGACGGCCCAGAGAAACTGACGTTCCGGGAATATTTTCTGCCGCATTTTCTGTACGCTTTGAGAAATCATATCATTGAATGTTGGGCAAGGTGGCGGGGACGCAGCTGGTTCGCTGCCAGGTAAGGCTGTCGAGATTGCGGTTAAATTCTCCATCAGGACAAGTAAAACAGTTTCTGCCAACAATAATATATAATCTGTACCATATATGGGATTTTTCTAACATGCCTTACGCCTACATAACAGAATCTTAGTATCTGCATGCATGTGCTCTATTAAAGCTTAAATTCGCTGACATCCAGGCCAACCTCTAGTTGCCCTTCTGCCTGGATTGACATGCGTTCCACAAAGTTGGTCTCTGCACAAAACATACACACATATTAATCAAAATAGAGCATGATTAAGCAAGCACATACGTTTCCCCTTCTTCAGCGCCTTCATCTGTCGAATAAAGGTGGCAAAGTTGGACTCGATATCCGCGGCCGACATTTCCACCTGCACATATAAAATTCCGCACAGGTTTTGATTTATACATATATGGGCATACCTTGGCGAGCACGGCCGAGATGAAACCATTGACGTCCGTCTTGAAGATCACGGCGTCTGCTTGCTGGCGCATCGCAGTGGCCACATCCGTGGTCAGCGTGCCCTTCTTGGCGGTGGGCATGAGACCGCGTGGACCCAGCACGCGTGCAAGCGGTGCCAAGTGCGGCATCATGCTCGGGGTCGCTATCAGACGGTCAAACTGCAGTGAGCCGTCGCTGATGCCATCGACAAGTTCCGTGCCGCCGACAATATCCGCCCCGGCTTCACGCGCCTCATCCGCCTCCTTGCCCTGCACAACGATATATCAACATATATTGCAATTTATAATACTGTACGTATACAATATACATACAATTCATAATAATGCACGTACGGTGGCCAGTACAAGCGTGCGAATCTTCATGAAGCTGACTGGGAGCGGGACTGTGCCGCGCAAGTCACGCACATTTGCATCGTCCGCGCGGCATTGCACGTGCAGCGCCACCATGGGTTTTCCGGCATGTCCAACCGCCAGCGATCGCACCACGTGTATGGCTTCACGTAGCGGCAACTGTGCCTCGGGAATGCTGTTGACTGCCGCGTCCGCCGCCGTATCTGCCTTATCGGTTGCAGCGGCCTCACTTGCGGTTGGTGGCGCGGTGGCGTGGGTTGCAGCTGCGGGCTGGGCAGAGAAGGCGGCGCGCTGAAGCAGCGGTGAGCGCCACGCATAGGACGGCCTGGTGGCGCAGAGTGCAAGGCGACGCGTTGCCAGCATGCTTATTTTTTTCTGATCTGCAAACTCACAGAATTGCCATGGCCAATGAATTGCCTTCGAGCGTACGCGGCCAGTCAGCTTGCCGAGGCATGCACCATCTAACTCACTCTGTGCAGGAGCTGCTGCGTGCAATCCGGCGCAATATAGATCATTGGTGTGCGGCGGGAACTGGCGGCGATGATGCCGGAATACCAGAAGGCGCGCCTCCTCCAGAAAGGCAGCCCATGGAATTCGACTGGGATCGCTGTGACCCGACCGTTCTGCTGGCTTTTGGTGCGCTCATTTGTCCTAGTAGTAGTAACCACATGCTTACACGGAATGTAGGCGTGTTTGTGCAAGAGTTTGTGCGATTTCATGCCGACAGATTTGTCATGCCAGACAATAATGACGGCGACGATGATGGTGATGAGAGTGGTGTTGATGATGAAGACAAGGATGAAGTGCAAGGCAACTCAATACAACTTGAGTCCAACGAACAGCTGGATGAGGATGCTAGTAGTTCTGGAACGGACAGCACTAACGTTGTTATTAACGATGTGTAAATAGACGAGTGAAACTGTTCTATCTGCTTGTGTACAGAATGTTATGTGCTTTTGAACAGAAGCAGCTTCCAGCAATTCGTCCATAGAATCCAAGGCTCTGCAATCACGCGACTGACCAATCATGTGCAAGTGTTGGTGTTACCAGTGCTACATACGCATTGCAATTGGCAATCGTGTATTTGCCGCAACACTGCAACCATGTCTCGGACAACTAGACATGCCGCATCTAGTGGCAGTGCACAACAACAACAGCAATCAACACCACAACAACAAGTATTACGATATGACCAGCAAGATGCACTAGAGACACCGCTGTTTGACAGTGTGGTGTTCAGTCCGGTGGGCGAGGACTACTGTCACGATGCAGAGCTGTCGTCGTCTGTCTTCGTTGAAGCGCCAGAACCACCACTGACAGCGACAGAGCCGCCACAGCAGCAGCAGCAGTCAACACCTCACAGCAGTATTCAGTTGGCGGTCCATGCCATACGTGAGCATATACGCGAGTTGCGTCGACGTGATATCGCGCTACCTACGCCGCCACATACAGCTACTAGTAGCGGTACATCCCGGCAGCCGCTACTGCACGTGGAGACACGCGTCCACCTACAGTCTAGCCACGGACACGGTCACGTTCAGCTGCAGCCAGACACCGCGCACCATGCCCCGGCCGTCATTGTCACACGGCATGACGGTGGTGGCGGTGGTGGTGGCAGTGCCGTGAGTAGCGCCGTCAGCAGCGCATACCCACCCGCCAACACGCCCAACATCCAGAGCACGGCAGTGACACCGCGTCACCCACGCGCCACCCCGGTCTACTCCTCGCTGTCCAACACGCCACAGCAGCACCACTCGCCCACCCTGCGACACCGTGCGGCGAGTGCCGGTGTCGACCTCGGTGACGTCGATGTAGAGCAAGCATTCCACGACCAGTTCAGCCGGCGAGTACTGTCTGACCTGCAGCGGCTGGTGGCAGATGGTGGCGTCTCTGCTGGGGACAGTAACAGTAGCCATCTCGGTGAAAGAACCGCTGCTGCACGGCCACCCCTTACTACTGACGTGGGTGGCCATGATGATGGCGGTGGTCGGGGTGCCCGTCTGCAGCGCCGCCTGGATGCCATGGACACGCCCAACAGACGCGTGGCTCCCACGGACACCGTGCCCATTGTCAATGACTACGGCGATGACCTACCCGGTGTGCACACCGGCACCGAGCGCCCTACACAGCTGCAGCTTGCCCGTGGCCGGCCACACCTGCGCGACAGGATACGACGGATCACGTGGCGGCTGACAGAGTCCCACACAGAGACGCAGTCGGACCTGGTGACTTCGGCTGCCGCTAGTGCCGATGTTGATGATGCGGCGCCTGATGGCATCTTTGCAGGCATCCACGGCGGCATCGACATCATGAACATTGACACGGAGACATCGCGCAATCACAGCCGCGCCGACTCGATGGTCACATTGGCGGCGGTGGTGGACAGAAGGCGACACGTGCTGGACCAGATGCTGCGACATGAGCAAGAGTTCTGGAAGGATGTGGCGGAGCGCTACGGCGACGGCACGCACGCCGTCGAAACACTGGACCCGTACGTGGCACAGCACATGGCTGCCAGCTGCAGTTGCGGCGATGGCTGCATAATGTGCCTGCACGATCTGTCGGCCGAACTGTTTGACCGCGATGGCAACTTGTTGGTGGCGGCGCGACAGCCGGCGTCCGAGGAACCCGTGGGTCGTTGATACAAATGGAATTTACATTAATATAAGCTGCTGTACATTTATATTTATTGTGGCCGAGAACTTGTTGTATGTAGGCGTCTCTTAATTAATCAACAGAACTACATATTATATCAGTGAGAGTACTATAATAGGTATTCATGCGCACCTTCCACCGGTTGTTGCAATTAACACATGTCACAAACGTGGTCTGTAAACATTAATATGTGTTGTCACTATGCCATCCAGCACTCACCATCGGTTCGTCCGCGCTCCTGGTCTGCATCTGATAGTAGCGGCATTTCCTTTGACGGCACCGGCCACACTTGAACATGTCTGTCTCGGCCTCCTGCGGCGTGGCGCCTCTGGCATTGAACAGATTCTCCTCGCGCAGCTTGTCCTCCTCCGCCAGCCGCTCCCGGCTCTTCATCTCATCCGCGGTCATGGTGCAAAACTCCTTGATGCTGAGACTGCCGCACAGCACACGCAGTCTCAGTGTGGGATTGCTCTGGTCGCGCAGATTCAGGAATAGTGATCGGATCTTCTCGCGGTACGCTGCGCTGCTGGACTGCCCGCCCGACACCTGTTTGAACACTTGTGCCTCGATGCCCACCGCCTTGGCCGAGACTATCACGGTGTCGGCATCGGTGTTGGATGCCAGTGCAGTGTATATGATGTCGGCAGATTTGTCTCTTATAGCGTCCTTGGTGCTCGGCAGGACAACCTGGTCCAATTTTGCTGTGCGATTTGACGCGTCTATGGGCGGTGTTCAGTAATGAATATTATTGGATACATATGTAGATAGAATATACATTTATATATACTATCTATACATAGCATAGTATAGAGAACACATAAACTGACCAGACACGATGCGAATGCCATCCATCTCGGCCAAAGTGGCTGATGCCGGTCCATTGCTGCCGTCATCCACGCCGCCGCCGTCAGCAGCAACAACACCAGAAGCAGCCACCGCTCCTACAGACACTTGCGTGGTAGCCTTGCTGTCTGTCGTTTGCACAGGCAACAACAGGCCACCCACAGCTACAGGAGGGCTGGATGCGGCGGGCTGGCCAGTCTCGGACGCCGTCGACTGCGCAGACCGCCGTGACTCTTCACTGGCGGCTGTGCTCTCCCGCTGATGCAGCTTGCTCTGCTGCTTCTTCTTGCTGGCTGACGACGGGGGCGCCGGCGCGCTGGCAATGTCCAGCTTCCACTTCTTGATGACGGCGCGGGCACGCTCGCCCAGCTTGGGGTCGTCGTGCTTGCGCAGTCTATTGACCACAATGCCTGCCTCGGTCTTCTACACCCACCCGCCAGGTTAGACAGACAGTAGCACGGAGAGTATGCTTACGTACTGCAAGCATTGACGAGTCCACCGTCACCTGTTCCAGTTGGTCCAGCAGGGACATGATCACCTACAGGTGTGCATGAAATAAGCACGGCAGACAGCTTTTTGACGCACCACATCATCACTTACCGTCACCTTGCCGGCGCCCTGAAGCTCTTTGGCGAGATCGCGCTTGAGTTCTGCTAGCCTCGTCGTAGCCATTTCGGTGTGATAGAGTGGATTTACACTCGAGCGCACTTGGCAATCATATATGTACCACGCAAGGGTGCATATATATCGTCTTGTATTTACAACTTCAACCATCGTCTTCCACGAAGTCTAAGCGATTTTTACTTCTCATCTACAGCATGCCAGCTAAATACGGACGCGTAGACATGTGGATGATTTACTTTCTATGGTTTCGATGCTGGTGTGTTATGTCCGAGTTATGTTTGTGTACATGCGCACCGTCTGAAGTGCAACTCTGACGGCATCGGTGCGGCTAAAGGATCGGTTTATAAACTGGTGCCGACTCTGTCAAAGAGTCATTGCTTGTGAAAGATCTCTTCGATCTCTTCATCTCGATGTCGTAATTTATTCGGATGGCGTGATATTGTTCAGTTTCAACAGGCCCGCAGTTGGATCGACAGCATGAACGCGGAAGTAGCAATGAAAATTGATGTAGATAAGCACACTGTTAAGAGTGCATGCCGATATCCGTGTGGGAATGGTCTTGACAACCACTCTTGGCAACTGTAAACTGTGAGATATAAATAGTACTCTTCACCTGTCGCCGCGAACACCGACCTCATCCTTCAACCCCCAAGTCTATCCCCAGCAGTAACACCACGCATCATGACAATCGACTATAGTCACGGTTGTCAGCCACTGAGTGTATTCCGCACCGGCAAACTCCGATACCGCACCCTGCCGCCTGTACCCACAAACAACATCATCCTTGGCGACAGTGCGTCGTTCTGGGCAAATCGACCCGCAGCCGTTACCGCACCGCCTCCGAACTGGGATGTGGCGCTGATCCATCCGGACGTGACACCCGCCACTGAAACTGTTTTACAACGCCGTCTCCCACGCCGCCTTCACGCCGCCCACTATCCGCCGCTTATCCGAGTAGTGCGGCTTCCATTCCGCCCTGACGCCGTCTACAAGCGTCAGCACCGCCGCCGCCATCGACACTTCTGACTGCCACCAACACTGATGATGACAAGGCGGCAAAGAAGGCCCGCGAGCGAAAAAAGAAAAAGGTGGCCGCAATACATGCAAAAATGGACGAGTACTTTGGCGAGCTGGCCGCGGAAGAGCGCTACCACCAGCTCAAACTCGAGGCAAACCTTTATGAAGCGATGCAAGACAGCCCCACGATACTGCGTGTACGTAGCGGGAAACCAAGAAACTCATTCAGCCGCACGGAAGTCAAGACAAAAATGCAACAATTAAAGGCAAAACTGCGCACTGTTCAGACACGGATGAGGCAAGGTCTACCGATACCAGCACCGAATAGTGACGACGATGTGCGCACGCTGTACGAGGTAGAGTGCGAGCAAGACGATGATACGGTGCCTGTAGCCGCCACGGGTATCATGGCGATATTGAAGCTGAAACTATTTGGACGGCACCAGGCTTTCGCTAATCAGCCGCCAAATCTGCATGTACGCTGGGCCGACCAAGTGGTTGTTCGCCGGACCTGGCTACCAAAATTGTTTCGCCTTCGCTTTCGCCTTACTCGCACTACCGCCGCACTGGCTAGCAACACGGCGCTGCAACCAGTACTAGTGGAACCGGCCACTGCACGATAGTATGTGGCCAGTCAGGTGAAAAAATATAGATCCAGACATTTTCACAATTCATGTGACAATATATATTCTCCTATAGACCTACCGTATGGCACTGCATTTGTACGTGTTACCTGTGAAATGGGATGTGCGAAACTGACAAACAGTTGGTTCCATGTCAGTCGTTGCCACCATTGTAGACTGTACTGCAAATTGCCTGCTGTAGTATTTGTTGCCATGGCAAGCAACACATCAGCCCACACAACAAACATCAAATACAGGAGCTACAAATAATTAACGCTCCTTCCCTTGCCCGCCCATCTCCTTGCCTTGCCTTTCCTAGCACCACCACCACCACTACCGCTGTATCAAACAATGCTTTCCTGCAACAATATCGCAATCGACGATTCCACTCACGCAGTTGCCACTGTGGCCTCACTGACGGTCACCGGGAACAACCCTGACCGCAAGCCGCGACGGTAAGTGTATCCAGCGGTCGTTGAATTTTATCTTGATTCCTTGCCAGCTTTCGCCCTTGGAAGTTCATTAAGCGCGGTAAGCGCTGGCTGCAACACCGCCTCTCGCTGGTCCGCAACAAGAGGCGGGCCTCGGCATTCACGGTGTATCCGGAAGACGACACAGAGCTGGCGCAGGACGACGCGGCCTGGGAGCTCCAGCTGGAAATCGAGTGGATGCTGCTCAAGTCACAGCAGCGTGGCTCTCTGGACTCCCAGGCAACGCTTGTGCCGAGCAGCGCCGTCTCTGCCGCGTCCATCTGAGGCCCGCAATAAAGATGGTGTCTGCTTCTATAGACTATGTGCTTATATATGAGAGAATGCCCACCCGCGCTATATAGCTCACCGCACACACACTGCTTATAATTGACTGTCTGCCATGTCACACCGATGACGTGGCAGTGAACACACACACACACTGTTCATGTCATCAGTGGTCTCCCACGCGCAAACAGTGCGCGCCCGTCAGTGTTGCTACACAGGCACACTGTGCGGATGCAGTTGACATATGATGACACTCTATTCATGATATTGTTCCCGTGGGTGGGAGTGTAGGTGCAATTGTTACGGTACGTTAGGCTGATACCCGGCTAGACGTTGCGATGCCGAGCAATCACCCGACTCTGCTCCCACTCGGCGTACATGTGTATGGCCGTTCGAATGGCGAGCCGACCACATTTGGCCAGCCACACGGCACAACGATAACCGCTCTTCATTGGGCGCAGTCTGGCGGATGTTAGTCTGCTGTTTGTACTGTCCACGTGGTGGATGCTTGCCTGCGTGGCTTTCGAGTGCGCTCTGACTGGTTGCCAACGGCTGACTGGCTGGTGTTGCATGTTGGCAGTGCCACGGACTCGGCCGTGTAAAATGTGGCGATCAGTGACATGTTCTGTAGGTTGGTTGGTTGTGTGTGTGTGTATGAGAGAGAGAGTTGGTAGAGCGTATGTCGTTGCTGGAAGTGCAGAGTTGGTGTAGAAGAGGACGGTGGGTCCTGGCTAAAAATAGCCACTCTTTCATGGCCGTCGTCCAGACAGCTCAACTTTTAGAGCAGCATATAAATCGCTACTAATCCCACAAGCCGACTGATCTGGCATTCTCAACTGGTACCAGTGTGTGAACAGGAGGTTGTTATTTGTGTTTGTTGACAGTATTTAATTAATTGATGGTAATATATATATATATATATATATATATATGGGAAGAACTGTTGCTCCCCGACAACATAATGATAGTTGCCTTGACTATCGATCATTTATTGCCAACTATAACGCCGCTTTTCAGTGTACAGCCACCAAAAAAAGAGCACCTGCCCAGATAACATATATGCTGGAACCACTAGCACAAACACAATCGGATTAGGCAGAAAATAGGCCACCACGACGCCAGGAAACATGGCAACATGCACTACATAGAGCACAAATGGTAGCCCCATCACTCGAAGCACGGTGTAAGTTGTGTGGCACATTCCACCGGGTCTGCATATTCGTGCAAGTATTTCACGCAGTGAGGTGCTCTGATCAATTGCTTCAGCGTTGCTCAGCTGCAATACATCCCGAGGATCGCCAGCACTAGAGTCCTGTGCAAGCTGGTCGCCAGATAGCAACGGTTGACACAGATCACCGACATCCCCGTCTCCAAAAATGAAACCCAACCCTGACGTTCGTGTCAAGTATCGGGCGTGTTGTGCGACGCACGACTTGATTCTGGCCAGTGCGTTCCGTGAGGTTGCACCGTCAGCCACCGCATGATCGTACTGGGGCTGTATTGCACCACCTAGCGGCTCATTTGGCGCGTACCCGAGGCCAATTTGCCCGCTAGTCGCGCGCTCCAAGTCGTCGGGGCCATCAGTGGCATAAACACCGCTGGGGGCTGCATCAATGACGTGTTCATCGCCCCCGGCAAACTCTTCTAGATCATTTGGCAGCTCATATGACGCGCCTGATGCGCTCAATTCGTTAACAGGCGCGCCCTCGGCAACCGTGCAACACAACGCGGTTGCCGCCACAAGCACAACGCGCATTTTGAGAAATGCGAAAATATGGGATTATGGGAATGCGAAAATTGAAAATAAAATTGGATTAGCTGAAAATGACTGGGGATCGAAAATGAAAGTGTCTGGTGCGATGACAAATGTTTGCTGTGAGCTCCGAATCGTAAAGCTTTCTTGTAAACTCTCTATAACTGCGTTTTTGTATACCAACGAAGGCGCATTTATCGTCGTAGTCACGTGGTCACATAAAGCTCAGCTGCGAAATGATTGACGGAGGGTGCCCTACAAACACTCCTAACACATAAAGTATCATCTGCTGCATATCTGCTAATGTTTATGACATGTGTACACTGATCACTTGCATAAAATGTAGTATGCATCATTGGCGTTATCATCGGCGTTATCATGCAATATATGTCTGCATGGCGGTGGTCACAATATAGTAGCTTGAGAGGCTATGCCCAATATAACTATGCCTGTTGGTTGCTAATAATTCAACGTGCTGGATATTCAAAGGCATATTTATTAATTATTAATGCAATAATACGCGCTTGTCGCTTATTCATCAACGTGCAAAAGTGGCGCACGGCTCACACGCGCGAAAAAGAAGAAAATTTAATTTGAACATGAACGTGGCCGTGGCTTTCATCCTGGCTGCTTCCGTGCTTGGCTGCCATGCACTGGGGGACAGCGTGAATGCTGCATCATCTGCAACTACTAGTGTCAAAGGGCTGGATGGCATTTACAACGTGTCGGCGCTGCCAATGCCGCCTGCTCTGCCAAGTGCCGCGTGCATTGGACAGCTATCGCACGTGCTAGAGAGCTCTCCGTTCTCGTTGGCGTACGCGGTCGACGCGTGGGGCAAGCCGTCTGGCATACTTACTGGTGCGGCGGTGGCGCTGGGCGAGTTTGACGAGTGCGTGGACATTGAGGTGGACAGGGTCACGCGCTTCAACTACGTGCTGGCCAAGGGACAGTTCATTGTGGGCGCGGTTAATCTGACCCTGGGCGCGCAGTTGGGATTTTGCGTGCCGGACAGTTGCGCGTCACTGCAGGATATCCGCGCACTGCTCGACCTCCTCGGATCGCTGTTTGGCGACGGTGATGGCGACGATGGCGATGATATATACTCTGCCCTGGCTGCAGAGACCTTGGGCACGGCCAAATTCAACCAGCTTCATTCGATGCGCCGCGGTATAGCGGCTTCGATGCGCCAGACACTGCGCCCCTCGGCAGTGGGTCTGCTGGCGTCAAAGCACGGTGCAAGCCCCATCGATGCGCTGGGAATCCGCCTGCACGTGACAGAGTCGCACCCACAAACTGCGGCCGACTGGAGTGCAGGCGCCGTCGCAATCACCGTCATCTTCTCCGTGCTGGCCGCGTTTATTGTTCTGGGCACCGCCTACGATCATTTCGCGATCCAGCATGAGCCAGTGGACTCTGCCGTGCCGTCTCGTGCCACCACTTCCGACCTGCCGCAGCAGGCTGATAGTGGCCGTTCCAGTGCAGCGACGCTGTTCCCCAAGCCATACAGTGGAGCAGTGTTCTCGGAAGAGGGTAGTGGAGCCAGACAGCCGCTGCTGCCTGTCGCTGCCGTAGCACCCAAGAATTCTTCAACTCACGAGTCGTTCCTGGTCCGCCTGCTGCTCTGCTTCTCGCTGTACCGCACCGGCGCCGTATTGTTCTCCACGCGCCGTGCACCTGCCATGAAGTCGCTGGCGGTGCTGGATGTGCTGCGTGTCATCTCCATCCTGTGGATCCTGACTGCGCACACGTGTTCCGAGATGATTATGCACCTGCCTGGTAAGCAGACACTGTTGCCGTGAAATGTATCCAGGTGTTGACGTTGATCAACGTAGTCAATTTGACCAGCATTTTGGAGACAATGAAGCAGTGGCAGTTGACCTTTATGGAGAACTCGTTCATTGCCGTGGACACGTTCTTCTACCTGAGGTACTGGCAGTTGCTATAGTGTTTTTGCTGGTGCTTGTGCCCGTGTGCTTGCTCGCTTCTTTCCCTAGTTGCCTGTATTTCTTGTACTTATAATTTATTGTAGTTCCTTCATTGCCACGTATTCGATGTTGGCATCACCGCAGAACTTGAAGAAATTTTCGTACCTTCGTTACGTGGTGTTGCGCTACCTGCGCCTCACGCCATCCTATGCCGCCATGCTGGCCATGCACATCTTCTTGGTGCCACACCTTGGTCGCGGCCCCACCTGGTACACTGTTTACGAGAAGTTGGAGAACTGTTCGCGCTACTGGTGGACGCACTTGATTTACATCAACAACTTTTACCCCGCCAAGATGGACGATGAGGCGAGTGGCTTATTCATTGTTAAGAATCGCCATGCTAAATGTTCGTAGTGCATGCCGTGGACGTGGTACCTGGCCACCGACTATCACTGGTACCTGATTGCACCGCTGTTTGTGCTGATGCTGGCGTCCACCAAGTACCGCAAGGCCGGCGTCTACTTGTCGATCGGTGTGATGGTGGCGCAGTTTGCATGGACATTTGCCATATCATTCGCCAAGGAGCTCCCGGCGCTGGCGTCGCTGACCAACGACTCCCTGAACCTGGAAAACATGATGGCGGAGCACAGCGCCTGGCAGACCCACTTCTACATGCCGTTCTACAACCACTTCACTGTATTCTTGAGCGGTGTGCTGGCGGCGTACGCGTGCACCCGCTGGCGCGGCTGGACACTCAGCCAGGGCCAGGTGTGGGTGTGTCATGCGGTGGCTGCGGCCACGTTGCTGGCCACGGTGTACCTGCCGTACGATTTCATCCACCACGGCACCAGATGGTCGGTGGCAGGCAACGCGGCGTACAACTACTTTTCGCGGCTGTCCTGGGCAATTGGACTGACTGCCGTGGTGATGCCGTCGGTGCTGAGTGGCGCCGAGTCCGTACGCCTACTGAACGCCGTGTGGCAGTGGCCCGTGTGGCGTATTATGGCTCGCCTTACAGTATGTGGTTGTGATTGTTCTATTGAAAGCCGTTGGTAAACAGTTATAGTACGGTGTCTATCTGGTGCACTGCATCCTAATCAACATCTACTTTGGCAACATGATGCGCGAGGCGCCATTCACCGCCATGTATGCGTCGCTTGCTGTTGGCGGTATCGCCTTCTGGAGTTATCTGGCTGCCGCATTGCTGTTTGTCGGTGTGGAGGCGCCGGCCGCTAGCATCGTCAAGCTGCTGCTGCGCTGATTAAAATTTCAACTGAATAATGTAGCTGGACTGCGACAGCGATACGATATAAAATTCCAAAATAAATTCATTCTAGCCGCCGATATCACATGCATGCCGCTTGCCTGAAATGCCAGATGACCATTACAAGTTCTGATTGGCAGATGTGGCTGTGTCCACGGCGAAACATCACCATTGGACAGAACATGGTCGGTGGCACAATGGTTAAAAACGCGTGACTAAATTACAGAGTTGCTTGCAGAACAGATACGATAAACTAAAACGCAGGCGATATGCACCTCACTCACCTATTGATGATGGCCACTGTGTTGGCGCCCGCACTAATCATGGCGCGCAAAGTGGGCTACTCGTACATCACGTGCAATGTATACGTCGCGTCTTCCAGTGCACTAAAGCTGTATGCGAACGGGCATGTGGTCAAGATCAGCCGCAAATCTAGCCTCAATTCAATCAAGGCGTTTCACTATGACCAAGTGAAAGTAAACAAGGGCACCATGCTCAAATTGTACGTCACTGGCAGCGACAAATTCATGGCGCACACCCGCTGCTACTTCCCCAAAACCGGCCAGCCTTTCACCGACGAGACTGGTACCGGGTCCTTGTGGCGCTACGTTGACCCCGCCGACAAAACCAAGCCAACATTCAAAACGCTGGAACAGTGCCGAAACGGGCAATACAATTCGCCGCAGTTTGTGGGAGTGCGCGGGTCTGACTGCAAGCCAACTCATGCAAAGAAGCCGGCAAGCTCCAATACTACGCCATACTACGTTCTGGATCCTGCGGTGTTGATACGTATTCGCATCAACTACAGCGGTGACCATTAAGTAGCGGTGTCGCTGGTCACTCAGTACATACTTACAATATAAATGATTGCTTCACCCGGCAATTTATACATATGAAATGCATGGAATTAATGCAGCAAGCTGTTTTATTTGTTGAGTACGTAGAGATAAATTACTACCGTCCAGCCGGCTCCATAACTGTTATATGAACCCCAATGCATTTCATTGGAGTGTCCGCTTGATGCCGGCGGATACGTGAGATTGTCAATTGCCAAGACGCAGCTAGCGTCGTTGACAACGGAAACGGTCGACTATCAAACGTCCCACGAGACTCGACAATAATAGAAGAATAGAATGCGTTGCGTAGCATTCCAGGTTCCGATTGGCAGATAATGTTGTGTTCATGCAGATTAACACCATTGGACAAAGCATGGTCTATGGCACATGACTGCAGGAAGTGCACTCGCAAAGAATATTGTTAAGAAAATCAGATTATAGCCTCAATGAACATCATCGACATTATTATGGCCATTGTAGTGGCACTGCCGCTGACGGTGGTGCAAGCACTTGACTCGTACTCATACATTACCTGCAACATTGCTGTCGCGTCCACGAGCCACTTCAAGCTATATGCTGGTAACAAACTTGTCCCCGTAAGTGAAAAGATCCGCTTGATGTCCACGGACGGCTACCGCTACGAGAAGGTGAATGTCGTTAAAGACACAATGCTCAAGCTGTATGTGAGTGGTAGCGACAAATTCGCAGCGCGCACCCGTTGTTACTACCCCAACACTGGAAAACCATTTGACGACTCAACCGGGGCAAGATCCGCGTGGCGCCGTGTCGGCCCCCGGGTTAAATCCAAACCAACATATGTGACACTGCAGTCATGCGATAAGGGCGCGTTGAAGTGGTCCAGCACACCGCGGTTCATGGGTGTTCGCGGATCCAAATGCAAGCCTGTAAAGAGCAATCAGCCGTGGAGCTACAACATGCCACACTATGTGCTCGATCCGGCCGTGCTGACAGGCATCCGTAAACACTACTACGGTCCTTGAGTACTTTGTGCTGCCTACAGCTCTTAAATACACACTGACTTCACCTTGAATATGTTGCACATAGTGCATACAGTTGTGTAAAGCTGGTTACATAGTCAGGACAGTGACTTGCACAGTTGTACCACTGCTTAATGACCACGGAGAACGGAGCATTTCACACGCCGCGACTGCTGTCACCCACGGCCATGAGCGACGTCAGCGCGGACCTGTCGCTTGGCGCCAGTCAGGGTGCCTCTGCTTTTGCGCCTGGACGCGTTTATGTTCCGCCGCCCCACGGTGAAGGGGAGCCGGCGCCGCGTTACTTGATTGCCACCGCATCGGCCACGGCCGCCCCGATCGCAGATTCAATGCACCATGGTAGCGTCAAGTTGCCGGCGACTAAAACGGCAGCTACAGAGTACGGCGACGACGATGAATACGGCAGCGGCAGGGCAGCCGTGCCCATATCCATGGACAATCAGGCCACCACACCTAGTGAGCGGTGTCGCACCCTGCACCGACTATGTCTGCCGCCGTTCACCGCGATGCCACGATGGTCATGGCGCACATATGCGTACAACATGCTGCTAATGCCGTTCCTGACCGGGGTGTCACAGGGGCTGGGCACGGCAACCGCGCTGTGGATCCTGGCAAGGCTGCGATTGCATTGGCGCGCGCTCTCACTCACAAACACGCCGATTAATTAGAGGCTTTTTCTTTTTCTTTCTTTTTTTTTTCTTTTTTGGCTGGGCACTGCTAATAGATAGCCTTTGATACTTAACACGCAAACTGCTTTTACCTTGCTAATAGATAGCCTTAACACCCAAACTGCTTTTAGTTGTTTCCACATTTTTGAATCTGTCTATTAGCCATCTATTTCGTATCTATGTGTGTATCCTATAGTCTTCTTGTATCGTCGTACCATCGAATCTGGCTGCTGCTTGTAGTGCATTTGTAGAGAGTATTGGGTGAACGCATGCACGCGTTCAGCGTCACCGCGGCATCTGTGCAATCATTATAGCGTCGACCTTGACTGCGGTGGCGGATTCATTTGCGTTTGCATTGGCCATCCGGGCAAATTCGTTGTATATTGAAGTAGTCAGGTGTTCCAGAGGCTTCTTTTCACGCATGGCCGGCCAGATGTACGGAGTGCGCCGTTCTCCGGATGGGGCTTCTTCCTGCGGCGGTGATCTGATCATGGCAGACACAGAGTCATGCGCGCCAAACTTGTCTGAAGGCTGCGACATCACTTGCCAGAATGCGCGAGGAGCGGCAATTATATAATCTTGTGCCGTGGCTTCGAACGAGAATTGGCGATCACTCTCGCCCAGGTTCGTCAGCTTTAAAGTTCCGTCAGCCGTGTAGACACGCAGCTCGTTGCCGCGGTTCAGCGCCGAGCAGCGCATCACCACGCCATCACACACAACCAGTGTGTCGGCGAAACCACGGTCGCGCTTCCTGGCCCGCTTGGACGGCACGGCTTGCTTCCACGATTCCTGCGCCAACACTTCCAAGAACGGCTTTTGGTCCTGGCGCGCCCATAACGCTGCCTCCTCAAACATTATTCCCAGGCTGGTGGCATAGTTGATAGTCGCGGCATTTGTGTGCGTCGAGGTTGTGTGCACATACGCCATCACGGTTACGAAAGACGCGTCCCTGACGCTGAGACTTTGCAGCTTGATATCGTTATGGATGCCGCTGTAGTTTGGCTGTTTGGCACGGATGCGGTTGCGGCGCCACCATCGCTTCACGCGCGTCATTACACGTCCGAAAAAGTGCCGCACTTTGTGCCATACATCTTTGTGCCATATATCGCGTCGTTGACTGCGCGCCTCTTGGTCTTGCTGCTGTTCATGCTGCTGCGCTGCAGCTGTGCCGAAAAGAATAGAGTCTCGGTCGGGGATGCTGAATCGCATTGGAGCCACGGCGTAGCAGTCATCACCCGTGCAGTACGCGCGCTCGCTGTCCTGAGTGACCAGCGCATTGTCCTTGTTGTAGCCAAATGCAAGCTTGACCTCTCGGTGGGCAGGCAGAGGTTGTGGCGTGGCCTCCTGGACGCTCGTGCTACTACTTTCATCTTCCCATGGCCTTGTTCGTGTCTGTTCACCCCCTGATCCGTCGCCTTCACCCAGGCCAAAACTTTCCCTGGGCGCAGAACGACCCGGGCGCAGCGGTGGTGGTGAGATTATCGTCAATGGACCTTTACTGGAAACGTGCACGCGCAATTGCTGCTGCAGCAATTTTGCCAGCTCATCCGCGGTAGGAACACGACGACGGCCATGCTTCGGTGTGCTAGCGGCGGTTCCATGAGGGGTGGCCGCAGCCGTGGTACACACTTCGGTATTTGGCTCCGTGGCGCAATTGTCCCTATTCCGCTTGCCAGTCACGAACTTAGCCCACGGATTGTAATCTGCAGGGCAAATCCTTGTCACGCTTATTGCTTACAAGCATTATTGAGCAAACCTGAATGGGGTGGTGGATGTGACTGCGATCGTTGCAATTTTTCCAGCGCATAGCGAGTAAGTCGCGGCGTTGCTGGTGCAACGCCACCATTAGCGTCGCCGGGTGTGTTGCCGTGCTTGTGAGCCACGTCCATTGCGCCGCATGCAAGCGTGCAAATAACACAGTACAGCAAGAGCGCCACTACAGATGTTTTCGTGGCGTGGTGGCGCGGCATCTTGGCTGCGTGCGTAGCCAAATCGAAAAAATGTCGAGTGGAAAAGGGCGCACAACGCGTGTGCACCTCAATTGGTCACGCGTTTCCTTCCTGGCCTCTCATTGGCTGGAACGTGATTTGTGTGCACTGTTACAAATGCGGGGAATGAAAATCGGACAGTGAAGAACAGAAAATTAGCTGAACATCATCAAGCTCAGTGTATTCAGTTCAGTTACACTAAAGCTGCACATGGCGTCATCAAACTTAAAAGACAGCCACAAAAATGTAGACTAGCAGCGCCCACAGCCAAGAGTCGAAACCCTGCAGTACTGCACCACCAGACACCTGGCCGGTCTTGCTATTGGTGGCCGAGTCACAAGTGGTGCTGGGCGGTACGAATATCGGCGCCGTATTGGCACAGCTCGGGTAGCGTTTGACCAAATTCAACTGGATCGAACCAGTCATGGAATTGGCAACCACTGTGCCCCAAATGACGCCACGCGCGTCGTAGATGTTGGCATACGGTGCAATTACATGGCCACGAATGCCGACACCAGAAATAACAATGGTTGTTGCCTCGTAAAAGTTGAAAATGACCATGTATGCCTGGTAATCTTCCATCGTTCCGCCGACAATCTTGACAGTTTTGCCCGGAATATTGAACACAACGGGATAATCTGTAATCCAAATTAGGCAATGGCACAACAAAGTAATATAATTACCCGGGTTGACATTTGTCAGCTGCGGCAGATTATTATAATTAACGATGCCTTGCTCAGCGTCCAGCTGGTCCTGGTCAAAGTTCTCAATAGACAACATGTCGTCCGGGCTGGCCACCTCCATGACCATCGAGTTGTTCATGCGCCAGATCGGGCGATAGGTCGTCAAATCAATTGTCGTATTAGTGATTGTGCTCGCACGGTTTCGTAGACAGTTCGAGATCTGGATGATCTGGCTTCGTGCGGATGCGAACGGGAAAAAGTCGGCTTGCACGTTCTTGCAACAGTTTGCAGGAAACACATTGCGATCCTCTGGCGCGGAGCTAACCTGGCCCGTGACAATACTGCCGCCATACAGGCGCCCGGATGGCCACGTCTGCAACTTGCCGCCCACGGCCAAACCAACATCCGTACATGTCTGGAGCTGATTCTGAATTTGATCTCCAATGCTGTATCCGGCCGTGAAGGACGCATCGCCGCCCACATAGACACGTCCCTGCGCATCCGACGACGCCTGATAGTTTCCAAAGAAAACACCGCTGACACTGCTAAAAATGCCAAAGTTGACGCAACGTAGTGCACACGTGTCCACTGGAGGTGGAGGTGGCGGAGGAGGTGGCGGCGGAGTAGGCGGAGGTGGTGGCGGCGGCGGGGTGCAATTAGCTCCGTCATCTTTGCACGTCAAAAAGACGGGTGTACCAGGGCCGCAACTGATGTCAATCCCAGTGCCAAAAGTTGCGCTACCAGCAAAGCTGAATGCGTAGAATTTTCCGTAAAACGTTGATCCAACAGAGACAACCTTGGCCAGTGGGGCCAGCACCACACCATACACAGACACCGTGTTGAATGTTACGGCAGTGGCGGCAAAGAAATTAAACACAACTGGGATTGTCTTCAGCGCCGACATTCCCGTCGCCGACAGTTGCGGACTTGAGTCGGGAATGTTCAAGACAATTACGGCGCCTGCAGTGGTAAGCAAGTGCGCAAGAGAATTAGGAATAATGTACCAGACTTGTAATTGGCTACAACAATGGTCGTCGCGGACATCGATCCCACTGGCAGCGTAATATATTCGACCGAATCTTGCATGGAACACGTAATTGTAAGCACTCCAGCAGAGAGAGACGATGTCGCAGTATCAGCCTTGGTGGTAAGCATGTTTGACTTGGAGAGCAGTGTCGATTGAATATATTCAAACGCGAGGAGATCGGGCACCACTCTCGCACAGCAGCCCTGGCTAATAACCTGTCCCATAGAGACTGGACGCGATCCAAATGCGGCGTTTCCAAAGAAATTCATTCCGCTATTCCATTGCTTGACTGTGCCTCCAACAATCATTGTAACTTCATTACACGGCAGAATGTTTGTGAGCTCCGAGCCAACTGTTGTCCCATTCGACATGGTGACAGAGCCTCCGACCGCGAGTTTGCCGTTGACAGCACCATCCAGCAAGAAATTTTCAGTCACAACCACGCTGTACTGCGAAGCTATTCCAACGTCAATGCAGAATCGCGGCGGGGGCACGGGAGGCAGAGGAGGTGGCGGCGGTGGCGGCGGAGGAGGAGGCGGTGGTGGCGGTGGTGGCACCGGAACTGTTGGACACTCCAGACGATGAATTGGGGCTTTCTTGCAGAATGCCATCGGGAACCACTCGATCGAGGCAGAACCATCGAACTTTTGGGCAAAAACGTTTCCGCTAATAGAACCTTGTGCGTTTTGCAGGTAAGCGTACGGCGCCAAGATCGTGCCGAATGCATTCACACCAGTAATAGTCACAGTAGTTGCTTCGAAAAAGTTGAAAATAATATTTGTACCACGGAAGTTCTCCATGTTCAAGTCGGTAATCGACGCCGTAGTACCGGCAATATTAAACACAACAATGGAGCCTGAAAATAAATTAAAACATTTTGCTGACATCGTATTGACAAATACCTGGCTTATAGTTGACAAGAGGGGCAACAAACTTCACCGACAGGTCAAAATAGCGCGAGGTGACATCGATAATTTCCACATCAGAGTACGTCATCGTGAGTGTGAGCGATCGGCCGATATCAATGCGGCGCAAGACATTAGTCGGTGCCATGTCACGATATGTTTGAGACAAGACGAGCACCTCGTTGTACATGGTTTTAAAGTCCACGGCGTTTGGTGTCACTGCTGAGCAGCATCCCTTCTCCAGTGTGACATCACTAATAAATCCCGGGGAACTCTTGCCGACCAAAACGTTACCGTAGTAGACACGGCCAGAGGTAAAGCTCTTCAATTCACCGCCAACAACCATCATGACTTCTTGACATTGTTCAATAGAACTGAGCTCATCGCCTACGCTAAAAGTCTCCAATTTGATAATATCGTTTCCAACTGCCAATTTACCGCCCACTTTGGAAGAACCGGCAAAAGAGTCAAAAAACACGGCGTGGAATTCAGACGCCATAGGAAGGTTGACACATGGAGCAGTGGGTGGTGGTGGAGGGGGTGGCGGAGGAGGTGGCGGAGGAGGTGGTCCCATTGAAGAACTGATTGAAGACGAGGAAGTCGGGGAGGTTGGCGGAGGTGGCGGTGGAGTGGGGGAAGTCGGTGGAGGTGGCGGTGGAGTGGGGGAAGTCGGTGGAGGTGGCGGTGGAGTGGGGGAGGTTGGCGGAGGTGGCGGTGGAGTCGGGGAAGTCGGTGGTGGTGGCGGTGGAGTCGGGGAAGTCGGTGGAGGTGGCGGTGGAGTCGGGGAAGTCGGCGGAGGTGGCGGTGGAGTGGGGGAAGTCGGTGGAGGTGGCGGTGGAGTGGGGGAGGTTGGCGGAGGTGGCGGTGGAGTCGGGGAAGTCGGTGGTGGTGGCGGTGGAGTGGGGGAAGTCGGCGGAGGTGGCGGTGGAGTCGGGGAAGTCGGCGGAGGTGGCGGTGGAGTCGGGGAAGTCGGCGGAGGTGGCGGTGGAGTGGGGGAAGTCGGCGGAGGTGGCGGTGGAGTGGGGGAAGTCGGCGGAGGTGGCGGTGGAGTGGGGGAAGTCGGCGGAGGTGGCGGTGGAGTGGGGGAAGTCGGCGGAGGTGGCGGTGGAGTGGGGGAAGTCGGCGGAGGTGGCGGTGGAGTCGGGGAAGTCGGCGGAGGTGGTGGTGGAGTAGAGGAAGTCGGCGGAGGTGGCGGTGGTGGTGGCGGCGGAGTAGACGTGGGCAACACTGGCGAACATGTTGTGACAATCGATGTTGCTTGCTGCACCAATGTTTCTGTGGCAGTGAAAACAGGTGCCGACTTCAATCCAGGCGGCAAGCACTTGTCGTCCATCTTGCAGTGAGACACACTCCAGCAGCGCCCCTGCTCCTCCTTGGCATAACCCCACGTGCCGCATACACCACAGTTCTCCTTGTAGTAGTAGTCGAGCGGCACACGAATGCGCACATTCATGTAGTTGGCACCGCAGTAACTCAGGCCGACAAATGACACCTCCACTCCATCGGGAAGAACAGCTTGCAGCTGGAGAGCCGATGTGTTTGACACGGCAAACGGCTTGCCCGTCCCAACTCCAAGCACTCCGGAAGCGGTACGTGTCACGGAATAGGTGGACAACGAGTTGTTGCCATCCTTGTAACTAATAAAAGCGGCAGTGTTCATGAATATCGGCTTTGCACCACAAGGCGAATAAACTTGATACGTCGTAATCTTCAAGTTGTTGGTGGAGACTAACTGAAACTCGCCCTCGCCTGCAGTGTCGAACGCCACGGCATCTGCATACTAATAGCAATACCAGTTAAAAACACAAGTATTATTTTAAGATAAGCACGTACGAATGGCTGTACATGCGGGTCACCAGTTGAGGAGCAGATACGCGTGCAAGCCTGATTGTAGGTCGCGGCCGGACACGAATTGGAACTTGCAAACGACGAATGGCTGGGTTTCTCAAAAAGATTTACTCCGCCGGCCAGATTCGTCAAACTCTGTCCACCGGGCCAAGCGCAAGCGCCAATCTTCTGTGACTCATATCCATTGGGCACCTCCAGCTGCAAGTCCAGTCCCTGGGACGCCAAGTAGACGTGAAGCACCGAACCGTCAGGGAATTGCATCACAGCTTCTACGGACCCGATACTGGTCTCGATGCCGGCGGTGCTTGCAGTGTTCAATTGTGCGAATACGATCTTTCCATTCACGCGGGTCACGGAGAATATGACGTCGCCAAACTTGATCATCACGGCGGTGACCCGGGGCGAATCATCATCTGGGCCTTCTTGCTGGCACTGTCGGGCCATGCGGTAGTGCACAGTCAGACAACCAGTCCCAGGCGTTGCCGACTGTATCAGCGAGAAAATTCCCGATGCCTTGTACACATTCCACGTAGCATTCTACAATATTCAATATCAGTATACACATGCTACATGAATGAATATTTAATCGTATCGTTCAACGTTGTGTAAATAATATGATAACAATACACCTACAAACGTACTTTCAATAACGTTTGCAAGCCCATGTTGGACCCATACTGCTGGCGAAGAAAGCAGCGATTGCGGGACGCACACACTGGCAGCACCGCAGATGCATACTTTTGCAAGCAGGCAGTGTCGGTGGGCGCGCAGCCTGCACATATAGTCAGCACATGGCGATACAGCACATATCACTTGATATAGATACAACTGCAGCTTCCACAGCCAACTATACACACATGCACTCACTCACTCACCAGAATCCTCAAACGAGCGGTCATAGTTGGAGAGGGGGGCACGCCGCACCCGCTCAGACACACTGTCCTGTACATTGTCCCAGTAGCCCTGCTGCTGCACAATGAATGCAGCCACAACGGCCAGCAAGGCACCGCGGGTAACCCAGCCCATTGCAGTGCAGAAAGTGTTGAGTGTATAGCTAGCAGTAGCGCTGTGTGTGCCCAAAAGTGTCTTGGAGGGAGAAACACACAGACAAGACAGACAACGCTAAACAAAGCACAGCGAGCAATTGTTTGCACGCGGCGGAAAACAATCGGCCGCCGCCAAACAACAAACACTGTGGCAGATTTCGTCATCTGTACAAACGTAAATCATTTACGTCGTAAATCATGATGTGCTTATGTATATTGATGATGATGATTTTATTTGTTGTGTGTGGGTGTTACGGTGTGCCTATATCTGATGTAACCAATGTAGGGTACTAATCTGTTGGCTCAGCAGGAGGATCGTCAGCAGCGTCAGCAGGAGGTTCGTCAGCAGCGTCATCCGGAGGAGTGGCAGTTTTATCATGACCCATCTGCCAAAAGCTGAACGGGTAGAAGCGATATTCGTGGCGACCACGTCTAGCATCAGGATTGCAATCAGCTTGCGCATTCTCCCGCTTGATGCCAACCAGGCGCACGTCGTCTTGCTCCGTTGGCGCCGACAAGACCTTATTGAAAAAATTATATTTTTTTTCTACGGGGCACGAGACAACATTGTTATCGTGCTCCATGCTGTTTCCATTGAGGCGCCGAGACTTCCACAAGCTGCTGCGTGTCGGATTATCAAGAACAGCGCTCGTGTCGGCGGTCATGCTAGAGCCATCAGCCAGGTAGCAAGTGACAGTGGCATAGAATGGCTGGCTGTACGGAGTGATGAGGCGAATGAAGCCACCGACGGGAATTTGATCGAAATGAAACGTTCGCTCCTCGAAGTTCTTCAATTTGGCCGACGGCGACAGTTTGCCTTCAACGGGATTATCTCGCACGACTCTGACACCCTTGACGATCTTCTTGAGCACCGTTGAAACAACCAGATTGCTATCTCCTGTCATGGACTTGAGTTCGGTGCTAGTGCCAATGGTTGCATCGCACGCCACAGAAGTGGCAGACGCGGCATTAGCCAGAGCTGCAATCACCAAGAGTGCCACGCGGTAGTTTGCGTTCATAGAAATTTGCATAGTCGAGTATATGATGTGTTGTTGTTATGTTTTTGTCGAGAGCATGCATGCCGTTCTTATAGTTTTGCGATGAAACACTTGTGTAACCGCGACGTTACACACGCTCAATTTTCGGCCAATTGTCATACGCGAGCTGAAACCGTTGTGTAACGCTTCGGTTGCACAAGATTGGGCTTTCAACGCGTTGTGTCACGTGAGGCGAAACGCGGTGATTTTCTTGCTACATTGTGCAACAGCGCAATAAATGGATAAGTAAATGCCGAGTACGTAAGCAATTAGGTAGCGAAGTTATCTACAGTATCTAGATACATGCTTGATCAAGAACGTAACTGCTTCTACATCGTACTTGTAACGAATGGTTCTTATTAAGTATTTGTGTCAACCGATACACGTTAAGAACTAGATGTGAAGGCCTCAATATACGCAATATTGCTATGCCGCATTTAGAATTCAGCTCCAGTCGATGATGTAGTCATGAACATATTGCATTGCGAATGTGGGCAACGGACCTATAACGACCGTGCAATGGGTAGGACGCGGTCGCCTCAAACTGGTTACCCTATGGATTCCTTGTAGCCACGCGCACAACAACAAGTGTGCACCGGGCAGAGAGCGCGTTACATAATGCATCTCCCCGCCCGGCTTAGTGGCAGGCACTTGTACAGATAAAGATGGAATGCATGCATGCATGCATATGGATGCATTACACGCATGCATGTCAGGCACTGATAGAAGAATGAAGTGGAATGAGTGAAGTGCATGAAGTGAAGTCGAAAGAAGAAGAAGTAAAAACAATTAGGGTCAAGGTCAGACACGACAATTGTACAACACAAATGTGGACAATTGTCGCGGGCACTTATGAGCGCCTTCTGCTCGGCATTGACGCGGCCGTGTCGTCGGTGTCATCTGCCAGCGTGGATGCACCACGTGCAGATGCCGTAGAGAGTAACGAGAACAACGATGACACCAGTGATATGGCGGCAAATGTCGCGCTCAGCATGTCGATCGCGTACTCGCCGCACATTGGCGCCATCACGTGCGTGGCCGTCAGCGACAACGGACTGCTGGCCACCGGTTCCACGGACGAGGTGGTGCGCGTGTATGATGTGCGGCGCCGTAAAGAGGTGGGGTCGCTGCATCAGCACCGCGGCACCATAACCGCGCTCGAGTTCCACGGCACGGCGCATCTGTTCACCGCCAGTGCCGATGGGCAGATTGCACTGTATCGCACGCGCGACTGGGAGCTGCTGCACATATTTCCGTCACACGTTGGCGCCGCGGCTTCGTCGTCGTCGTCGTCGTCGTCGAGAGGAAAGTCGGCGGCCGACAGCAGTAAACACGGCAAGAGCGTCAAGGCCACACATCGCAAAGGCGGCAAGGCCACCACGCGCCAACTGCCGGCCAAGAAGCGCGTGGACGAGGACGGTAAACCGCTCCCCAAGCGCACCCGGTTCCACATCAATGACCCGGACGCCGCCCCGGCCATCCCCATTGTCGCCATCGCCGTGCACCCGTCCGGCAAGCTGATGGTGTCGCTGGCGGAGGATCGCACGCTGCGTTTGTGGGATTTGGCACGTGCGCGGCCCGCATTCACCACCAAATTAGCGCTCCCGGTAGCGGATAGCAGTGCCGCCACGCCCACGCACAACCAGGCTCTCTTCATGCGGCTTGGGTGAGTTTATATGTAAATGTATATATTTCTAATAAATATAGAGCCATGCTGCCGCTGAGTGTCAAATGGCACCCGGATGGGCGTCGATACGCGGTGCTGTACGAGCACGCTGTGCAAGTGTTCGACTCTGCGCAACCTGCGGCAGATTCGGATGGCAGCGCCGGGACATATCAACAGCAATTCTTCCTGGACAAGCCGCGTCTGCAGCGGTTCCACTCAATGCAGTTCATGGGCGACTGGCTGATCACTGGCTGCGAGGACGGTGTGGTGCGGTGCTACTCGCTATCTACCACATCCGATGCCGGTGCCCGTGATGGCAAGGCAGCAAGCAGCAGCACGCTGGGAGTGTCGTTCCGTGCGCACGACACCCGCGTCAAGGATCTGTGTCTGGTCGACACTGCTCAGGGAACGTTTCTGGTCACGGCGGGTTCTGGCGGCGAGCTCCGTGTCTGGTCGATATCATCAGCGTCATCTGCGGCAGAAGAAGAAAGTTCTTTGGCCGCCGAGCTGTGCGCCGTGCACAAGTGTGGAATGCGCGTGACCTGCGCCTCCGTTTATGTGCCGGTGGCGTCTCGTCCGCAGCTGATAACAGCGGCTACAGAAGAAGAATGATGCACCGAGAGCGTTATGTCATAGATTCTATTCTTTTATATTTATCGTAAGAGATGCCGCCAGGACAATGCCAGCAATATTCACGCAATCTGTCGCCAGCGCATGATGGCGTCGTCGGCACGAGCGTCTGCGAAATCCAGTGCATATTCGGCGCGCTGTTTGCCGGCCAGTCTTGCCCGCAGCCACCCAAACACTCCGCCGCTCTTTTTGCCATCTGTAGATTTCTTCTCTTCTTCAGTGTCTCCGATGTCACTGTTGTCGCCGCCGGCTTCGGTGTCAGCGGCGCCATCACTGCTGTTTGTAGTGGACTTTGTGTCTTCATTGGAGGTTCCATTTAATGTGGCGTCTCGCAGTCCCTCCAGCAGCGCTTGTCGTCGCTGGAATGTGGATGCGTGTTTGGCTGCCAGCTGCTCGATGGCGTCGCGCAACCACACCGTCCATTCGTACTTGTCATTGGCGGTGCGGCACAGGAATATCGATCGCTCAAGGGGAGGTGCAGAAGCTTTGGAGGTGTCACCGGTTACTCCTTCAGGCACAGCTGGAGTGGTGTCAAACACCTGCACCAGGCTGAATGTGATGGCGGCCACGCTGTTGACACCGCCACTAGTAGCCTTTGCACCTCGGCGATTGTTATTGTTCATTGCCTCGGAAGCCAGGATCGCCATGTCCGACGATACCGGCAGTTCGCCCGATTCACCAACGGACGGAATGCCGCTGGCCAGCCAGCAGTCTATTAGTGGCAGTACACGGCGTACCGTGAACCGTTCGCCGTCCTCATCAGCACGGCCACCGCTGCGGCTCTCCAGCATGGCGCCGGGCGAAGCGAGGAAACTGACGCGGCGCCGGGCCGTCTCTGTTGCGCCCGTGTAGAATCGGTCTGGACGATCCTGTGACAGGGTGTCGGTAGCGTACACAAAGCAGTCGTTGAACAACAGCACTTTGACGAACGCGGATGCGCCTCCCGTGTGCCGGTGTACCTTGTACATGTGTCCTGCCATTCATTGTTAATATTAATATGGATCCATACATACATACACACACAGGTACAAACATACATACACACATACCACTATAGACATACATACATTCACACATACATACATACATACATACATACATACATACACACACACACACATACATACACACACACACACACACATACATACATACATACATACATCCAACTATAGACATACATACACACACACACACACACATACATTTACATACATACATACATAAATACATACAGATAACCATATACGGCTATGGACAACAAAAATACAAACCTTCTTCCAACAGCTCACGAGTGGGAGTGAGCAGAATGGGAACAACTTGCGCGGCTGAACCACTGCCAGCACCACATAGCGTGGCCATGTCGGTCACGGAGCAGCACGAGTCTGCCACCACCACGGAATTACTGCCACCACCACCTTCAATCTCCTCGGGCGTCATGCAACGTCGAATGGCCTTTTGCACGGCCAGAAATCGCAGCCGCTTCTGCCACACAATATCGGTGCGCAGTGGTTGAAGGAGTTTGTTGGTACGGCACAGCAGCTGCTCCAGAGTTTGGTGGTCGGGGTGGGTGGCTGGCATGGCATTCCACACGCGCGTCAACCCCTCTTCCAGCTGCAGCCACGCTTGCAACGGCAGCAAGTACATGGCGGTCAGACCCAGGCCGCGACAGAAGGGCATGGCTTCGACTTGTCGCCACTGTGCCGTCCAGCGCTTCTTAGCACTGTCGGCGGGGGACGACACGTTGCCGGGAATGTCTGCAGCCAGCAGCTTGGCCAGCACCGACATCATGCGCTCATAGCGCCGCATAAACATGTCGACAGCTTCAAAGACCGCGGCGTCGCCAAGGATCTCGGCGCGCAGAGTACGCACGAAGGCCACTTCACCCGCGTTGGCGGACACAGTGCCACTGTAGCTACCACTCAGCTCCGTCTGCATCATGAGGGCGTCGCACAACCGCCGCCACAGCGCCACCAGAGCCAGGATCATGTTTTTGGCGCGCGTGCACAGCAAGTACAGATCGGCGTCGTCACCGTCCGTTGCCGCCACGCCACCCTCACCGCCGGTAGCCAGCCCGTAGCGCGCCGCGTCACCGATAATCGGATTCAAAAAGTGCGTGTAGAACTGGCGCAGCTGGGCCATTGTGGGCGCGAGGTGGGCGTGCAGCATCTGATGCAGGTGCTGGAAGCGCTGCGCACAATTCTCATACGCCACCGGGTGAATGGTGGGGAACTGCTTGGAGGGTTGCGTGCGGCGCTGCTCATTGTTCAGCTGTTGATGCTGCTGGCGACGCTGGAACGGGCCCAGCTCTTCGTGAGTCGTGGCGGCCTTGTCCAGCACGGGCGAGCCGGGTGGACGCGACTTCATGCTCAGCGGCGGCGAGGGCGGCATGTCACAAATTGCAATAGTGCGACTGCTGCTCGTCACGGCCAGCTGGCGCTGCAGCATCGCGTTCAGGGTGTCGGCGTACGCGCCCGACGACAGCGACTTGATGAGGGTGGAGGAGCGGGGCGACGGCGCCGGTGTCTTGGCGGTGGTTGGGGCATCCACGCTCACCGCCACCACCGTCTCCTCTGCGCTGACAAAACTCTGCGCGTCACCATCCGCGTCCACTCCCGGTACCAACGATGACGGCGAAGCATCCGCCGCGGTACAAATGTCGGCCACTGTCGACATGTTTATCATTTGATTGCTTATCTTTTGCTGCGCCACATTTTGCGCGATTATTGTCCCTGTGGGCGTCGCTGATTGGCTGATTGGTGCGCCTCAATTTAGTCTGATTATTCATTAAACGTTGCACCGTTGGTTGCCCGAGTGCGTGTTGACATATACAAAATATACTTCAGTTCACAGTGATGGACTCCATGCGGAGTAAAGCGGTGTGGTCAGCCGTCGCACTGCATGAAAAAGTTTGCAGGTACCGCTGCCGCTTGTGGATGTTGTATGTTGTGTCGTGGATTGCCATGCACCTGTTATTTAATTAGCAGCTCGTTAGAAGTGTGTTTTTTTTGCTACGCGGCTACATAACTTCCCAAACTTTATTTCAATCGTTGGTATCTTTATTGCAAAATGTTTGTTGACTAGAAGACATGCTGCTTCGCTTTCTAGTTGGCTCAGTAACTCAGTAAGTTGCTTTACACAAAGTTTGCGAGGATATTTAGCATCCATGATTTTCTTTTTTAGCCAATTAAGCCACCAAATTATTGCTTTACATTTTGTATTACTGAAGCGAAAGAAGCGATAGAAGGTGCATAAGTGATCTGCAATGTATTTAAGTTACCCAGCTTAATCATCTCAAATTATTTCAATCATGGCCCACACAATATTGCTCATCCAGCTGGCCAAAGGCAACGAGGCTACGCGCACCTACCAAGACTATGATACGCTAGTGCAGGCACTGGAAGGCATGTAGTATACCCACATATTCACACATGCAAGTGAGGTGGGCCACCGCCTAATGCACCATCTGTGTGTAGGCGTGATCAAGATCTACGAGAACCAGCTGCTGGAGCTGAACCCGGGCGTGCGCGACTTTACCTACGACGTCAAGGAGCTGCACACATTCATAGACTATATGGGCGACCTGGTGGCGCTGGTGTACGTACACATAGAGAGATGTATCTATGAATTTGCACTGATAATATTACGTATGTAGGCTGGACCCGCGCACCTGCTCATACTTGCCGCACGACCGCTCCTGGATAAAGTCGCAGATTAATGCGCACTTGCGGAAGGCTGCCGGACTGACGCGCTAAGCATCGTCATTTGTAGCAATGAAGACATATTATTGCATAATTATTATTATACATACATAATACTGAATTGAAATGCTTCATATGCATTTGTCATTGAGGTTGCCAACATGCGATATGTTGTGCATACATCGAACATCCCATAGCAGTCAAGATTATTTATTTTCATTAAGCAAGAAGTTCATACAGACGAGCCGCACACGGCGCACTATTGCGGACCCTTGGCGGCAATCTCCTCCACGGACTCCTTGAACAGCGGCAGGAGGTCGGCTATGCGACTCTTGGCACTGAATGTGTGCATGGGACCGTTTGCATTCCACTCGCACACCACCACCATCCCGTTGAACAGTTTGGCCGAGATGTAAAATTTCTGCGAAGATATGTTATCACGAAGATACATACATACATTTATATATATATTAGTATATGAATAAACTTTAACGTACCGTGGCACTGGGCTGGTGTAGAGTGGGAATGTTGGCGGCCGACAGACGCTTCTTCAACTCGTCGACAGTGCCACCACAGGTCACACTGAATGTGAGTGCAGGTGCCGCAGCATCACCCAGCGTCGCCATGAACGTCGGCTGATCCACCACACCCGCCTCGCCCTCCACACACAGCACAAACACCGGCACCAGCGCCTGGAAGTAGAACACGTCCACACTGTTCTTCAGCGCGATCTGCAGCAGGTTGGTCGGGTCGGCCTTCTGCACCTGGCCACTGAATGCCAGCTGCAGGTCCACATCGTGCGACTGTCCGGGCGGCAGTGGGTGCGGCAGGGAGAGTGGCTGCGCGGGAACAATACCGAAACTGTTCTTGTTGAACTGGATGGCGAAATCCGTAAGGGGCGCCATGGACTTGTTCTGCAGCGACAGGTGCAGGTAGACGGAGCCCTGTTTGCGCAAAAAGTACCCGGCCACTTCCAGGCCCTTGCCTTGCTGTGCACTCAACAGAGTTTGCTTGACACTCTGCACCGCCAGCAGAGTGGTAAGTCCGCCAAATGCGGCGGTGGACGGCGACGATGACGCTGGCGCCGATGAAGTGGAACGCGTGGGCGAGCCAGAAGCGGACACCGGAGCCGACGTGGTGGTAAACACCGATGCCGCCGCCGGCACTCCATCGCCCATAATGTCAAACAGAGCCGGCGCGGCACCGCCCGACAAACTTGTCTTGACCGGCGACACCGACCCCGAGCCGGGTTGCATCACCACCACATCGCCGCCACCGCCAAAGTCCAGATCAAGCAGGTCGCCCACGCCGTTATTGCTGGCGGGAGTGGCACCGTCGCCACCGCCAGCCGCACCTGCTTCGTCATCGCTTTCCGCTTCCTTTTCTTTGCCGGCCAGTGGCGCCGCATAGGACGACGCCACCGACAAGAATGCACTCGGTGGCTTGTGGTAGATGGAGGCGATGGTGCACAGGTAGCTGGTGAGCTCCGTCAGCAGTGAATTGCTCAACATGGGCCCGTCCACAGAGATTGCGGGCTTCTCCGCCAGCACCACAGCCTTGGCCGCTTGCGGGTCGGACGACAGCAGGCGCCAGTAGATGTACGCCTTGTCGCGCAGGTCGGCCGACTCGCCGGTGGTGGTTGCTGTCTGAAGCACTTTTTGTACAAGATCCTGTGCCTGTTGCGGTTTCTTCAAGAACAATTTCACCGTCGTTGTCAGCAGTTGCAATTGAACCTATAAAAGTTATAATTGTATGTGTTCATGTAATAATAACACCAACAAACCTGCGGTGGCTCCACTTTAAAGGTTTCGAGGAAAAACTCGACCAGCTCGTTGGCATTTTCAATCTTTTGCGCATACTCTCCCACAATCCAGATCATGGACGCCTTGGCCTCGGGTTCATCCAGCGACTCCAGATTCTCACACAGAGCCGGAATGATGGCCTCGTAGCGGTTTGGGTACTTGCGGAAGATGTCCTTGATGACAATGATGGACTCTTGCACAACGTAGTTGACCTTGTTCTTCATCAGGTCTAGCAGGGCGGCGACACAACGCTCCGCTGCCGACTCGATCTTGATGGCACATCGTCCAATAGCGCGCACGCTCTTGCGCACAAAGTCCACGTCCACTTCATTGGCATATCTGAAAAGTCATTTAATTATTCACTCTATGTACACGTACTCTTTGAGCTCGCTGATGACTTGATCGACGTTCTTCTCGCTGGCCAGTTTGATAATGATTTCAAGCTTCTCCAGTTTGACGTAGGGCGGGTCATTGTACTTGCAAAAGAAGACGCGCATCTCCGTGTTGAGCATCTCGGGGCGGCGCTGCAGAATCAAGTTCATATTGCGCAGCGCCACATATTGCACTTCAGCCGGTGCCGACAGCAGTGTCACTAGATAACATTAATTAGATTTATAAATAAGAAACACAATGAATAATGAGACTAACCAAGAGGCGGAGTAAGCTTCTTCACCAGGAGGTTGTACGGCTCTTCGGCACGGATGTGGTCCAGCAGCAGGACCAGCACCTTGACGGCCGACATGACAACACTGGCATTGTTATGTTGGAGTCGAGGCAGAACTCGCTCGGCCACCTGTTCCGCCTCCTTGCTGTCGGTAGGTACGTACAGCGCCAACGCCTCCAGAATGGAGATCTGTCCCCACTCGGTGCACTCATTTAGCGCCGTGAGCAACTTGTTCACCAGCGCCGCGTTAAGGAAGAAGATATCCTTTTGCGGGCTGGCCTCACGGATCTCCAGCAGTGCGCCCACACTGTTGGCAATGACCATGGGGTTGGGGTCGGCCAGCAGGTCCTGCAGCGTGGTGATGAAGCCATTGTCGACGCACAGCGACGGGCTGAGATCGTAGAGCTTGCTGACGCACAGCGCGGCCGTCTTGCGCACGTACGGATGATCGTCCTTGAGACCTTTGCGCAGTGGCTCACTAATGTAGTCGAGGATCTTTTGCACGCGCAAACAGCCCATTGTCCGTATGGCCAGCGCTCTGATCAGCGGGTTTGGCTCGTCGGCGTCCTGCAATTGTTACACAATAGTAAAGTGCATCGAAGATTATACATTGTACACACAGCTATAGACATACATACACCATCCACTACATATATATAAGTTTACCATAACATAAACCCACCTTGACAAAGGTATTGACGGCGAGAATGACCAGCTCTGGCTGCGACTTGGCGTAGTTGATGAGATAGAGGTAGACCAGCTTCTTCAACTCCAGATCTTCCGTCTGCATGTTCTTCACCACATCGGCAAACAGCATGCTGACATCCTTGCCCACGGTCATGTTGGCAATCACCCGCTTCACGGCGTCCTTGCGCTTGTCCTTGGTGTCGGCGTTCAACTCGGCCTTCAATTCAAAGGTCTCTCCTGCATGTGAATGGTGAGGTGTGTACATCAGTAAATGAATATAGTGAATGAGTGTGTGGAGATGGCTGCCCACATACACCACACCGATACATACACCACATAGACACACAGCAGTACACACCTTTCTTGGCAGCCGTGGCCGCATTAAAGAACTTTGGCTTGAACATGTCGGCAACAGCTTGTACTCTGTCCATGGCTGACTATGTCTGGTCTCACCGAGAGTGCGTGGCTGTATATGGAGAGGCGAAGAGCGACGAGAGAAGAGAGCGAGAGAGAAGCGAAAATGTATTTTCAGAGAGCGAGTGCAATGGCAAACACACTCGCAAAGCTTCTCCATAATCAAGCGTTAATATACAACAAGCCATGTCCAAGGCCGCCGCCTCCACCGCTTCCACAAACGTCAACGCCGCCATCAGCGCCGCTCCTGGTGGCGAGTACTTGGCCCTGATCACGGAGGGACCGCGCGAGTTTGTCAAGGAGTCCATTCACCTGGTGAACCGGTGCACAAAGCCTGACCGACGGGGTGCGTCCTCTATGTCTGTCTCCCTGTCTGTGTATATGCGTGCATGCATGCAGATCCCTTGCGTATACGCATGTATATATATGTACGGCCATATGTAGCAGCCACTAATTGCCCACGCAGAGTTTATCAAGGTCTCTCAGGCCGTCGCCCTTGGCTTCTGTATTATGGGCTTTATCGGCTTCTTTGTCAAGCTCATTCACATTCCCATCAACAACATTATTGTGTACGTTTCCGTAACTTTATACGAATGATTGCTGTTTTGTGTACATATGTGTGCATGCGTGTTATTGCACGTTGATGAATGGTTTTAGGCACTTGTGTAATATTGTGATATATATATATATATATATATATATATTATATGTATAGGAGAGCTTCTGTATTGTATCTGTGTTATGACTGGAAAGGGGCTTATATATAACATATTGGTCTCTGATGTATGCTACAGTTGTCTGTGTTGTTATAATTCATTCAATACTCAGACTTTGCGCTAATTATAAACTTTGTAGGGGCGCTGCTTGAGTCTTGACATATTGCCACGGTTAATGCAGGCACCAATAAAGCTTCATTGACACAATTGACTTGAATAAGTACATAAAGCTTGTCTTGACATTAAATTTGTGATGTAAACGAATAGCGCCATAAGCGAAAGAACAAAAATATATTTGGATATGTTCACTAAAACATTATCGCCGCAAGAGCCAGCAGCAGTACAGAATATAGCATGGGTCCAATAATCGCCAACGCATCCGCCTTGCTACTCTGCGTCATTGCCGGACAGCTGATGGATGGCAGATGTGCAACGATGGATGCATTGCAGGACGGCGGCAACTGGTCCAGTCCCAGCGACACCTGGCCCGACATGGATTGTGCAACCACCGTGCCCCAGATGGCGCCCGACGCATCTCTGATGTCGGCGTACGGGGCCAGAATGTGCGCGCGCACACCCACTGTGCGTATGGTGATCGAGGTGGCTTCGAAAAAGTTGTAAATGATTGTCAGTGCCGCGTAAGCCTCCTGCGACCCGCCGTCCATGACAACAGTCTTGCCGGGAATATTAAACACCACCGGGACGCCTGCGGGTATCGTATGTGAGCGCGTGAGAGTATAACAATACTCTCATGTAGATATAATTGTTTTTACCGTATGCCACGTTCTGAAGTAGCGGCATGTTGTTGTAGTTGGGGCGAGATGGATAGTCTGATGGCTGTACGACCTCCACGCCGCTGATCAGACCAGACATGGTCAACTTTGGACTGTATTGGTCCAAGTTGGCAGTCACCACTGTGCTTGTGCGATTGCGCAGACACTCGGACACGGCGATGGCACGCGAGCGCACCTGTTCAAATGGAAAGTATGCCGGGTTGACCACGGTGCAGCACTCGGCGGGGTAGACGGTGCGTTTCTCGGGCGCCGCACCAAGCTGCCCCGTGACAATACTGCCGCCGTACAGGCGTCCATCGGGCCACGAGCGCAGTGTGCCACCGACCACCAGGGCGCTGGTGCTGCAACTGTCCAGTTCCGACACTATTCTGTCGCCGATACTGTAGCCAGTGTCGAAGCGGGCATCGCCGCCCACATACACGCGGCCCTCTGCGGACGACGAGGCCGAGAATGCGCCGAATATAATTGCACTCACGCCGTTGGCCAGGAAACCAAAGTCCAGACACTTTGTACAATTGACATGCAGCGACGAGGTCGGTGACGGCGAAGGTGAGGGCGTCGATGGCGACGGTGAAGGCGGCGGACAATCACCTTCGTCACTCGGGTCTTGACACGCAGGGAACTGCAGGGTGCCGGCGCAGCAAGCAACGTGAGGACCAGCACCAAAGTCGAACCCGTCGCCAGTAAAGCTGGCAACGACGAAGTAGCCGTACGCAACTCCGTCGTGCCCAGTGACATGCGCGTGCGGCGCCAAAATATTGGCCTCCACCGTCAGCGACGTCAGTGTAATTGTGGTGGCATCGGGAAAGTTGAGAATGAGCGGCAGGCCAATGAAGGGCGTAAAGTCGATCGATTGCAGAGTCACGGCCGTGCCCGGGATGTTTATCACCACCGGTGGTGACACTGCGCATATGTTATTACTATCAACGAAAAATGATATTTACCTGAATTGTAATTGATCAGTTCAAAGCCAGTCACCGTGTCAAAGAAGCCTTGCTGCACCAAGAGTGTTTCTAGCGCGGCGTTGTTGGAGAATGAAATGACGGCAATTGTGCCGCGTTTGCGAACCGTCGCAGTCCACGAGTTCAGAGCTAGTGACGCACTAAGCGCCACCATCGAGTCGCGGAATCCCGATGCCATTATGGCGTCCAGAGCGGCACGCACGCAACAACTACTAGGCACCATGGGGCCAAAGTTGCTCGGTCGGCCAGACACGCCGGCCGGGTGGCCAGACGGACACTTCTGGGCCAGCAGTCGCAGCGTGGGACTGCAGTAAAAGTCGGACTGCAGTGCCGGATCTTCTCGGACAATCAGTGTGCCGGTAGCGTTACGACTGGCGTGAATCTTGGCCGCCGCAGCCGTAATGTCGTCAAACACAAACACGTTCAGCGCCGATACAATGTTGCCAAGGTCCAGACAGAAACGTGTGGGCGGCGGTGGCGGCGGCGGGCGAGGAGGCGGCGGAGTTGGAGGTGATGGTGGACAGTAAAACGGGGGAGGCGGAGGCGGCGGCAGGCCAACGACTACCTCTGTATGCGTGCAGTTTTCTCGGTGCACCGGTGGCGTCTGGCAGAATGGCAGCGGCGACCACTCGATGGAAGCAGCGCCCGTGATTGATTGTGCCCAAAGGTGCCCGCTGATTGAGCCAGACGAGTTCTCGATTGTACCGCCTGAAGCCATCACAGTGCCGCGCACGTTCACGCCAAACACGTACACCGTGGTGGCTTCATAGAAATTGAAGATTACATTGACGCCCTGCAGCGCCTCCATGTTGATATTGCCAATACCGGCAACCGTGCCGGCCACATTGAACACCACAATAGCGCCTATCAGCTGTATTAGAATAGCATATTAAAAGGTATAGCTGAATATACGGCAAGGCAAATAAGATGACGCAGATAACACAATAATCACAATATAATAATGCACAAACCATCCAACAGGTTGGCGAGCGGGGCAATGAATTTGACAGTGACGACGAAAAAGTTGGCCGGCACGTCAATGATCTCCAAGGCACTGCCAGACAGTGCCAGTGTGAGAGTGGTGTACGTGACATCCATGCTGGTCCATGTTTCGGGCTGATCGCGGTAAAACGCCGAAAGTGACGTCACCTCCTCCAACATCGCGGTGTAGTTGAGAATTGCGGGGCGGACCAGGGCGCAGCAGCTGGTCTGCAGAGTGCGCTGCTGTTCATCCGCGCCGTAACCAGACGACGCGGCACCCACGGCCACGTTGCCGAACCACACGCGGCCCGAGGAGAAACTCTGCATGCGGCCGCCGACAAACATGACAAACTCGCGGCACGCATCCACGCCCGTCAACCGCGATCCAATTCCAATGGCAGTGATGTTGGCCACATCGCCGGCCACAGCCAACCTGCCGCCCACATTCCCTGTGGCGGCGCTGAATGAGCCAAACAGTACCGCATTGAACTCGGACACCAGCTTCAGCGGGACACACGGCGGCGTGGATGGCGCCGTAGCCAGCATCAGATCCGCCTGAGCCGACATTGACTGTGCGCCGGCCGCGCCATCAATGGACAGATAAGCCGCCGACGAAGACGACGAGAAGCAGTCTGTCTGCAGTGACTGCTGCAGGCCCCAGGTGCCACACGCGCCGCAGATCTGCTTGTAGTAGTAATTGATGGCGGGGAGGCGCACGTGGACATTCACGCGCCACACCGAACACAGCGCCGCCGACGTGAGAGTGATCTCGGCACCGTCGGCCAACACGAGAACAATGCGATGATCGGACGGGTCCACCGTGTCCACATTGTCTGGCAAGATCCCGGAGCGCACCAGCCGGCCACTGCTGCCCACGGTGACGCTGTATGTGGACACGGCGGGATCCGTATCGCCCAGCCACGACACTGTCACTGCAGTATTGATCACGGCTGTGGCGGCACCGCCGTCGGAGCACCCTGCTGCCACCGAGCGCCACGCCGTCACATTTAGCCGGTCCGTGACGATCAGCGCCAAGCTGCCAGTGGTCGGTGCGGTGTCCAAGCGGCGCACACGCGCCGGTGTCTGCACATTAACATTGATAAAGTCATAAGATATCAACGTACAAGTGAGCGCAGAGAAGAATCCCCGCTGGCAGAACAGACGTTGGAGCATGCTTGGGCAAATGACAGCGTGCCGCAGTCGGCGCCAATAGGAAACTGAGAGTTGGGCACCGTGGCGTCAAACAGGCTGACAGATGCGCCCAGGCGGCTGACCCAAGAAGAGGACGATGGCGCCGCGCCGATGCACTTGCCGGCACGCTCTACAGCGATGTATGTCTCTGGCACATCCAGCGTAATTTGAAGACCGGCCTGTGCAATAGCTATGCGCAATTGTGCCCCGTCGGCCATGGCCAGCACCGCATCAAACTGTCCCACAAACAGTTCCACGCCGGTTGTGGACAGCGTCGTCGCAGACAAAGTGGCTCCCTGAGTCGAAGTCTGTACCGCAACAACCTGGCCAGCCACACGCTTCACGAGAAACCGCGAGTCGCGATACTTTATGGCAACTTGAGTGATTTGAAGGGCCGAGGGCAAAGCAGGCTCCTGTTCGGCACCGGGCGCCAGGCGGATCTGCACATACAGACATGACGGTGTGGCGGCACTCGGTTCCAACAACGTATAGTCGCCGGCCACATCTGGCAACGGCACAGCGGCGCTCTACATTGACGATGTTAGCTGATACTCGCTTGATATCCATATATCACTTGCGATGTAGCCGTTGAATGGCACAAGGGCGCTGCCTTCCGTGTAACAGGTTACCCTGGCGGGACAGGCCAGCACCGGCATCGGTAAAACACTCTTGCTTATGCAGCCGATATCATCGACAGCACAGCCTGTCGTGTGAGGAACACTATTTGGAGGTGATAACGTGGTAGTCTCAGACCTTGTGTGCCATTGGCATAGTTGTAGATGGGGGCACGGCGATTGCGGGCCACCCGGCCACCTGAATGACCGCCTTCATCGTCTCCGCTGGGAATGAAAAACTGCACCAGCACGGCGAGCAGCAGTGCCACCAAAGAGCCCCTCAGCCAGCTCATTCCAATGTTGTGGTGTTTGTGGTGTTTGTGTTGTCCTCCACTTCTCAAACACTGTGGTGCTATTTACATACAGTTAATTCCGACTCTATTTACACTACTGCGACGTCTGCATCCCGGGAAAACCCTCCAGTGGCGGACAATGATCTTGAGTCAACCTTTTACATCAGTTAATTCCGACTCTATATACACTACTGCGACGTCTGCATCCCGGGAAAACCCTCCAGTGGCGGAAAATTTTACATACGCACATATGCCTAGCTAGTCTAATATAAAATGCAGTACATGGCAGTCATGTGAGCTGCATCAAGTGCTCCTGATGTTATCCTCCAAGTGGTGCTTTGCCACGTAATGCAGTCATGATAGTCTGCAGCGACGTCATTGATTGTCTACATAAATCTGGACTCTGACCGCGCACACACGCCAGGACGGCGACGAGACAGTACAAAGACAGACAGTACACAGCAAAAATATATATATATATATATATATGTTCATTGCTATATTCATCGGTATTGCAATAGGTGATGATTCGAGGTCAGGGTCAGCTACTATTTGGCTCATCATCGCACTACATATGCAGTGAATCAATACATCATCTATCACCGGATATTGTGACGATATGATTGTTAACCCAAAGTCAATAAACCTAAAGTTGTCCGTATATTTACATCTCCATGATAAAATTTTCAAATCTTTCAACTTGTGACCCGGGTTCTAACATTATCTTAATTATAGAGCGTTTATCAAGATTGCAGACAGGCTGCGATTGACTGACCGGCAGCCGTTATAGCTCCATTGCTATGTGGGCATTTACTATGTGTGAACGCTTATGCATCGATCGCGATCGACCTTAATTTCCGTTGTGTAATCCAATCGGCCAATCAGCGTGTTGCGTTTCAATCTGCGCCACAATTGCAACTCGCGCCGTTTCATCCTTTGTTCGGCAGACTGTAACATTCCATCGGCGGCTATATTTAACTACTTGATTGCTTTTCTTCTCTTCGCTCTGCTTCCACACCGCGCATACACACACTCACGCACGCCAACAATTTCTATATAAGCACCTGCGCGCGCGACCTATACAATGAGAGTCAAATCATCGCATGGTAGTTCAGCATGGACAATGCTGCTGGCCATCGCGTTGGTGTCGGTGCCGCTGACACGCGCCCAAGATCAGCCACCGTTCGTGCCGCCTCCTGACGAGGAGCTGCCACCTCTCGTGCCAGCTCCAGCACCGGATGCACCGCCGGCACCGGCGCCTGTTCCGCCACCCGCGCCTGTTCCGCCACCCGCGCCGATTACTCCACCACCACCCGTTGCTGCACCGCCGACAGCACCGATTGTCCCGCCGACAGTTCCCGTGCCACCACAAGTGCCACCGGCCGGCAATAACAACAACAGCAATGGGGGCAGTAAGGCGCCACCCGCTGTACCCCCGCAAGTTCCCGCTGGTGCTGTGCCGCCGCGGGGCTCCACGGGTGGTACCGTGACACGCCCACCGCCACTGGATGGCGCGCTGCCGGGCGCCACTGATACTAATGCAACGGCGCCTGGTGTGACTGCCGACTCATCAGCCACCAGCCAGGACAGCTCATTAAGTATGGGTGCCATGGCCGGCATTGGCGTGGGCGCCGTGCTACTGGTAGTGCTGGGCATGGCGCTGTTCATGTATCGCGCCCGTCGACAGCGGCAGCTACACGACGCTGAGGGACCCGTAAAGTTCAATGCGTCTGCGTCATCTACAACGCCATCAGCCACTAGCAGCATCGTCTCGTCCTCGGCGCCCACTAATCAGGCACCGCGCTCCCCACTCGATCAGCTGGGCCGGCCGCAGTCCTCGCTGCTGCCGCCCATAATCACCACGGGCCCGCTGAGCGTGGGCGGCACCGGATCATCACTGTTATCGCCGCCAGCCACTTCGCCGCCGCCTGATTCCATCATCGCGCGCCGACCCATCTCCATGGTGCAGGTATTTCGCGCTGATTCCATCTACGCCGACTCGGATGGCAGCGACTCGCGGCGACAGAGCCGGATGCTGGCGGTGCCGTCAGGCACGGGAACACAGTCCACCTACTCTGCGGCCACGGTGGGCACATCCAGCTCTGCCGGCATTGACCAGCGCAAGTCCACACTGAGCGCGTATCGTGCCCAGCTGCGTCGACTGTACGACGCGGACCGCGGCACATGATCTCACCGGGGATATTTTGCCTGCAGACTCCTACACACACACACACCACCTTGCCTATGAATACAAATTGTTCAATAATCTTTCTTTTGATAATCTTTTCTTCTTTGGCATTACTGTATTTTGTACCTCGCGGATTAAGCATCCCCCGTAAGTAGATCCGGAATACGATTTGCGCTGAGGCCATCACCGTTGTACTTTTTATCTGCCCATAGTACGTACGAAGACAATCCAGTGAATCCAGGCACGCCGTTGTATTTTCCGTATGCAGCACAAGCACTGACGCCAACAATCGTAAATGGGGGACACAGTATACTAGTAGTTGCGAGCGCCGCAGCACCAACACACGCGAGCACATCTTGACACGTGCGCATTTTTGAGAGTACGCTCAATACGGGGTTTCCGTTCTCCAAATTTCTCTCGAGATGTTATCAATCTCATCCACTGAATCTCCATCCTCCATTTGGATTTTGATATCTGCGGCCATCTTGGCCAGTTGTTCCTTTTCACGTGCCAGTTGGGCATCGCGTTCACTCCATGCGCTTGGCTTCACGATATTGCAGTGCTACTGTGTAAAGTGTGTGCGGGTGATGGTGCTCGTTGCTTTCATACCTCACGAATTTTGTCGCCAGCGCGTCCCAAAACGTTTCTGTTTTTTGTTTTTTTGCGTACCATCGAGGCAGTAAATACTACCAGCCAGACACCGCCAAGCAGCAGCAGCAGCAGCATATTGCCGGTGCCAACTTTGGACGTCTGAGAGATGCCAAAGCCATAAGTACCGGAGAAATCGAAAAACCGGCACACAGAACACAGACGCAGGTAAGTAAAAGAAATTAGATGAAATTTATTGTATTGTAAATAAATTTATAAGGAATATCTCCTGTTCTCGCCATTTGTTCCTCTTGTTGTCACCAACACTGGCATATTCAGTCGGAAGGCTCTACAGATAGTGCGGACTATTGCTGTGGGGATTGCGCAGCGGCATAAAGGATGTCTTGCACATCAGAGGCTACAGTTATCACAATGCAGCAAATCGGTCAGGCCATTATTGATCAAACTCAACATGGGATGTTCTGGATTGAAAAATTTAATCTGGCTACTATTACTATTTTTTGGTGGGGTTATCACCCATACTTTAATTGGAAACACTGTTACTGGAGCAGTGCGCCATATTACTAGCAAAGCATGGCTAAACTTAACCCTTGCAGCCTGGCGGGGGCGCGTTTGCTTCATAGCCAGCAGTGGGATATCCCATTTGCTGCGGATAATCTTGCGGTGGATATCCCTGTTGCGGGGCATACCCCTGCGGGACAGGATATCCCTGTGGCGGATAACCTTGTGCCGGATAGCCTTGTCCCTGCGGCGGTGGAGGCGGATAACCTTGTGCCGGATAGCCTTGTCCCTGCGGCGGTGGAGGCGGATAACCTTGTGCCGGATAGCCTTGTCCCTGCGGCGGTGGAGGCGGATAACCTTGTGCCGGATAACATTGTCCCTGCGGCTGCATTGGATAACCTTGTGCCTGACTAGCATAACTCTGTCCCAGCTGCTGTGGAGGGATGGAACCGGTGTCCTGGATTGGAGGCAGTCCTGGTTGCTGCGCGACTGGCTTCGTGTGGTTCAGTATGATATTGGAGAGCGCGCTGCCCAGGTGGTACTTGTTTTCCAGACGCGTCAACAACGCTTGCTTTTTTGTTTTTTTACTATTACGAATTTTTTATTAGATTAAATTAAAATCATATTTTGGTTCTCAGTTGTCGCCCTTTAGGTCAAAGGTCCGGATCCACTCCGCCGGCACCATCATCTTGTAAGGTCCAAAGGGTCCGCAAAACAGGGGTCCGTCAATATTGCAGGCAGTCAATACCAACGAGAACTTGGTTCAGCATGCGCAGATACTGTCAATTCTGATAACTGCGGCTTAACTGCCCGTGCTGACGGTGGAGATAGGGAGCATCTGGAAATAACGTTGCATTTTTTATCATAAAATAACCTGGACGGGAATGAGTCACTGATTTGAATGGCTGATAATATGGCGTTTGTTGAATTCAGATCGAACGAGTGGGCAGTTATTCTTGTGACTTTTTTCTATTCTAATTTGGTGCCGACCCTTACATACTATGTAACATTCCCGCACATCTCAGTTTGTCAACTTGCAAGTTGTATGGATAAATACATACATTCAATATTTTGACGCATCATTCTATGGTGTGATTCATCACTACCTCATCCCTGATACACTGGTGGTGGTGCTGTAGGCTCATATCCTTGTTGCAGTGTATAACCTTGCTGTGGTGGATAACCTTGCTGAGGAGGATATCCTTGCTGAGGAGGATAACCTTGCTGAGGAGGATAACCTTGCTGTGGTGGATAACCTTGCTGAGGAGGATATCCTTGCTGAGGAGGATATCCTTGTTGTGGTGGATAACCTTGCTGTGGTGGATAACCTTGCTGAGGAGGGTAGCCCTGTTGCTGTGGATAACCCTGTTGAGGAGGATAACCTTGCTGTGGTGGATAAGCTGGCCCTGCAGTAGGCTGAGTGTGCAGTGGCATGGCCGCCGATCCAGCGCTGCCCAGCTTGTTGTCCATACGGGCCAGCATGCCACGGCCAAACTTGAACAGCGCAACCACCGCAGCGATAAACACCGCCAGCCACACACCGCCGATTATAAGCAGCACACTGCCGGTGCCCGCCTTGGCCGCCTGCGAGATGCCGAAGCGGTAGGTGCCGTCCGTGAGCGCGCTGGCCACCAGGTACGGATCGTTGTAGTGGCGCACTTCGACTGTCACGCCGGTGCTGGGCGGCGCCGTGCCGTACGTGCCAATGTATTTGGAGGGAATGCCAGCGAACGCGATTGCAGTCTCATAGTAGCACCCGGTGGTGCCGAGATGCAGCTGCGACGTCGACGTCACACTGTCAGCGGGAGACGCGGCGTTCAGCGTGTACAGGTTCGTCACGGCTGGGACCGGCGCCACCTTGAAACACAGTGACTGCAGGTAGTACGTGGCGCTGCACGTCGAATTCCCATCGTCCCACGCTCCATCGCACAGTCGAGAGCACAGCGTGCGCTGCTGGCAGCTCTTGTACGCGTCTGACGAGGTCGAGTAGCGATCACACTCGCGGTCCCCGCGACAGTTGCTACTAAGCGCGGACTTGGGGCGCGTGACCGTGTACTGCGAGGCCACACCGCCACTGGGCGTGTATCCGCCCGTGAGAGAGAACTGCGGCGAAGCGTTCAGTGGTATCACCACAGTGCGGTTGCTGCCGTCTGTTGACACTGATCTCAAGTCGCCGAGAGCGCCCACGGCCACTGTCCCGTAGTAGAGTGGTGTGTACGGCACAAAGTCTCCGGGCGCATTGTCGCGCAGAGAGTCGTCAGTTCGCGGTGTCAGTGCCACCGTGCTGTTGGATGCCGATGGACGCAGTGCAAAACTGGCGTTGGAGAAGGTTGGCGCGTATTTGGTCTTCCAGTCCTACGGGCACACCATTAGCACTATAGGTAACTACGGTTGTATAACTCCCATATACATAACATACCTGCACGGCCAGATTGTAGGTGGCCACGTCGCGTTCTCTCGTAGGCACCGTGGCCGCCACAAGAAACGAAATTCCAATAATCATCAGCACGGGGCCGGTGCAGCACACACAGCACAGACATCCCTTCAGCTTGTGGCCGATACTCTGTTCATGTTGATTAGCGTGCTGGAAGCGTGTCAAGTAGTTGTACAGACACTCACCGCCAACGGTCCAAACATGGTGGCAACAATCGCAGAGGCGCACTACGGGGATCGCTCACTGCTCGGTCAGCGACACCACACCATTGTTTGTCACGGGGGCGCCATAACAACCTCCACCAGGTTTCCAAGGTCCCTATTTGCTTCCTGATTGCCATGCCTCGATCGCTACTGCAAACTACTGCATATTTAACAGTATCTAAGTGAGTATAGCAAATATCAAATCGTCACAACAATACTTGAGCATGCATTTAATTTATACCACACTGCTTTGGTTTAGCCTGTCCACGTTTAGCCGGCAATTACTCCACAAGTTTACCCGTCTGTTTACCCGTCCAACTGAGAAAAAATGTTTACCCGCCTTACATATGACATACACACTGCCGTGAGTGTGTGAGAGAGACTGCTTATTTATTTATTTATAGTCAACATTGAAAGTGACAACCGGCAAACGCACCTTTACAAGCGTTCATTGTCAAGTGTCAACAGATATTAACACCGCGGTGTTTAGTAGTAAAGAGAATCATATCATATGTCATCAGCCGCGGACCTGGCCGAGTATGAGCGCTCACGTGCGCGCATCTCCGCCGCCGCCGCGGTGGTGCGCGACCTGCTGGACGCCAACCGCGCTCTGGTGCAGCCAGATGCCGCTTCGGCACACACCTACACCGACAAGTACCGGCTGATGGAGGCCGTGGGCGCCGGGTGTCTGGCGCGCGTGCAACTGCTCCTAGGCCAGCTGGGTTTGTTGGGCAACTCGGCGGTGCTGGAACAGGCAGTCGCGGCATCCGGTGCCGGGCGTGTGGTCAGGCTGCAGCTGGCCGTGGCGGACAAGTGCGAGTTTGTGCGCGAGTCCACGGAGACGGTGGAGCAACCCGACGGCACGGTCATCGAGACCACCGTCACCTCCAAGCTGATGGGCGCCGCACAGCGCACCATTCAGCAGCGCGTGCTCCAGCGCGTCACCACCTACCACTGGCACATGGAACAGACGCTCACGGTCAACTTGCTGGTGGCGGACGCGGGCCAGACGGAGCAGACGGTGGTGCCGCTGCTAAGCAAGCAATTCGCCTTGGACCTCACCTCCAAGACCAAGGACAACCCGCGGCACCGGCAGCTGCAGCAACCTCTCAAACGTTTCGAGGTCAGTCTGGCCTATCTGCTGCGGCGTCTGGCTGGCCCGCCTGTTGCCGCGTCATCCTCGCCTTCACACAGCACGACGCGCCAACTGTTTGCCATTGACCGCGAGCGGCGCGACTGCCACACGCCCGGCCACAACGAGGACGTGCGCGAGTGCTCGCAGTTCCTGGATGCGCTGCAGTCGTGCATTGGCAGCGCGTTCCGCACCGTGTTCAGCGAGGATCTGTGCCATGTGGAGCAGGCGCGGTCCGGCGTGCTGCTCACCCAGCTCCCGCTCGAGGAGGCCTACGTGCCCATTGTGCCGCTGTTCAGTGGTGAAGATGGCTCTGCTGCGGTGCAAGTGGCTTTCCCCGCGGACAATTCGGGTGTATCGTCGACGGAAACAACCGCGAGCAGCTTCACGGCACTGGTGCGCAGTGTGGAGAGGTCGGTGGCACGCGCAAACGAAGTGCTGGTTGCAGCGCTGCCAAAGTACCCGGACGCCGTCGCCTACCACCAGCTGGGCGTGGTGATGTCGCACATTGGCCTGGTGTGCCGCGATTTCTCGCAGTCGGTGTCGTACATGCGCGGCCTGATTGCGCGCCAGCTGGTGGACGCCATTGGCAAGGTGGTGACCACGCGTGACCTGGTCGACTTTACCGCCTTCCACAACCAGCGCCTGTTCAAGCCGGCGTATGTGCCGGTGCCGCTGTGTCACGATGTGCGCCGCGCCGGCCACACGCCCGAAGGCGCCTTCACCATGGACCTGGCTGCGTCTGTTTTTTCGCGCGGCGACGGCGACGATGATGTTGGTGCCAGTTCAGTCACTGTCACGGTGATGCAGCGGCAGCTGTCGGAGCCGCAGCCGCTCCGCCTGGAACTCAGTGCGTCCAATTTCGTGCAGCTGCGCGGCACGCACTACCTGCACGGGTTCCTGGCGCATCAGTTCTCGACGGAGCAGGCGCCCGGCTACCAGCTGACGGCCAGGGCGCGTGAATTCAGCTGTTTCATGCTACTCCTGGGTTCCATTGGTGCTGGCAACAAGTTTGAGTGTCGTGAAGGTTAGTCAAAGTGTATTTAATATTGTCTGAAGACTATATATACATATATATATATATATATTGTGTATGTGTATGAGTGTATGTATGTATGTATGTATGTATGTGTGTATGTATGTGTGTTTATGCGTCTATTGTTGTCTATTGTATCGTATATATGTAATAAAATATAAATTTTATAAATTTATATAAAATATTAATAATTGTAGGAATATTCATTCAGAACAAGGACGAGGTGATTATTCCGCTGCTGTTGGAGACGATTCCGAGTGCGGGCGAGTTCCGTGATGCCATCTCGTCACTGTCGCCGGAGCAGCAGAGATTTGCACGGGCCTTCCGTGAAATGCAGATCGCCTCCACGATATTTGCCGTCGCTATCATCCAGGTCAAACCACAACTGGAAAAGGTGCTCAAACTGCCGCCGGATTCACTAACCAAAGAGATACGTCTGACGCAAGATCTGGTCCAACTGTTTACGGAACACCAAATTCCGTCAGATCTACTGGCTTACAGCGGCTCCGATGTTGCCGCCGATGCCGTCAGTGTGTCGGTCGCCGACAAGATTGCCGCGGTGAAGCAGCATGTGGCTTCTGTCAACGAAATGTTTGTGGGGCCGCTAGCGGAGCAGGAACGTGAAAAGCGCATGGCTCGTGCCGAACTCCAAAAGGCCGAACGAACACAAAACTTTACATTTGGTGGCGGGTTTGGCGGACAGCCGTCTCAACTTGAGGGCTACACACCTGCCATGGCGGTCCCTACTACAGGATTTGGCAGTGCAATGCCTCGAAACGCCAAGAAGAAGTCGGCGGCTCCAATGCCGATGGCAATGTCCATGATGCCATGCCCAAGTCCGCCGGTGCCGACATGTGCTCCAACGTCCGCATCTGCCCCGCCACCACCGCCGCCGGTGGCTGCGGCTACTGCCCCGGTGGTCCCTGGAGCCGCCACAGATGCCACACCGAGTGACATGACTGTTATCGATCGCGGAGAGTACGACTCAATGAGTGGTGGTGACGAGGCGGCGGGAGTAGTGGACTACACGCGCGTGCCAAAAGCAATTGAAGATGCGTTCGAGCGCTACGACTCGACAACCAGCTGTAATGTGCGCCCGACCAAGATTAAAGTCGGCCCCAATTGGACGGTCAAGTCGTACGACCGTCTGATGCGCGAGTACGCCGACGTGCCCATGAACACCACCGAGACCAAGACCCGGTCCAAGCGCAGCACCATGGACCTGCTGGATGCGCTGACACGATCCGGCGAACTGGCCGTGACTGACTGCAGTGTGCACATTGTGTACGCGGCCACTCACTGCTTTGACGAGACGGTGTTTGACACGGTGGTGCGCAAAAACATCAACCCCCTGGAACGCCTGGAACGATCGGCACTGATTATGGCGAGTGCGATTCACGGCCGGCCTGTGGCGGAGTTGGTGGCCCCACGCGAAGCTGCCCGCGTTCAAACATTCTCGCCATCACTCTTTATTGAAGAAGCGGCAACAGGGCCAGCACAGCCGCAGATCACTGCACCTCCTCGCCACAGTTGAGCGAGTGGAGCCTGTCTCCTGTCGTTGCACCCGACATCCACTTGGCCATCCGCACCCGGGACTCGACTCCACTTTTAAATACTGCGATAATAATATGTATAATAAATATGTGTGTCTTATAAGTGTAATGTACAAATAGTAGAAAATGAACTCACTTGACAACTCTGTCTCATCAAGCATGTGAGCAAAGTCCGTCTGCGACCCCGCTGATGAAGCTTGTGTGCCACCAGTGAGGAGCATGGCGCCATCAGACGCCAACACACGGTTCATAATCATTGCTATCCGATCGCGCATGGCCTGCACGGGACTGTTACAGATGTGGATGTTGCAATATAGGAGCAATATCGGCGAAACTTGCCGACAGCAACACTTCGCGCAGTTCCATCTCGGCCTCGATTCTGTTACACTTAAATATTTGTTATCGGTTATACACTATAGACACACTTATAGCATTCACAGCTCTATATGTATAGATGTATTTAGAGCACCTACGACTGAAAGATAATGAAAGCCAGCTGGTAAAAGTTGGGCGAAAGCTCGCGCAGATTGACTGCCAATGCATCCGCCTTTATCCGCTCCAGCGCCTTGTCCGAGTAACACCGCGGCAACGCCTCCAGGTCTACGAACCCTCTGCACCAGTTCAGGCAAGTGAGATGCATTTGAATCTGCTTAAATCTGCTTACTCGGCTGCCAGTCCAAATGCCAGCCAGAACGGCAGCTCAATCTTGGGTGCCTGCCCATCACCGCCCATCATGGCCTACATCAGAGTGGCAGAGAGTCAGTGTGTGTATGTGGGTGTGGACACCCCCATCCACCATACATTGTTGTCTGGCTGTTGCAGCTGTTGGTCACTGCCACGTAGCATGCCAATGAGGCCGGTTTCAGCATCATGCGGCACGGTGCTGACAATCTTCTGCACGGCAGCACGGTGGGTGATGAGCAGTGGCACGGTACCGGTGCACTGTATGGCAAGTACATACTTCATGGGCGGCCAATATCGATTCAATGCAGTAATAATCCATAATCAAGCAAAAGTTGAAACAGTGTGCAACAGTGTTTGTGCTGTCCAGTGGACATGTGGTACATAAATACACACGCAGAGCAATCTGCGGGGACGCCCTTAAATTGTGCCCCTAAACATCTCATCTAAGGTATTATTGGATCTATAATAATACGCATTAGTAGCCAGTATTTAAATGTTCTCTGATCTATGATTAACTTAATGATCATTTACATCTTGTACGTTACATTTACATTTGTACGCGGTACATAGAAAGCCATGTAGTAGTTAGTGGACATGCTTTTTCCACCAAGAACGACCAAACATCAATTTCTCCACATCGTTTTGCAAAGATTCCATAATTTCGTCTTGGGTGTCTTGTTCCAGCAGGAAAAGGCGACATGACTGGCTCACCAGGTCAATAAGACTTGGATATGACGCAATGATCTCCTGCAGCTGGATGACTACTTCCGGCGCATCCACTATCAGCTTTGCATTGCTAGATTATTAAAAACATTTACTTACACTTAAATAAATAATTGCCCACGAGATCAAATGTTTAGATACCCTTTGCCATCAGGATTAGAGGATGTTGTGAATATTTCATTAACATACTAACCAGTCAAACTGTCCATAGATACAGTACCTCGAAATTTCGCTGCAGCCAACGTTAAATATTCGCTATCTGAATGTGTAATTGATATGTGGTCACTCTGCGTTGGCCAATACTTTAGTGGTGACTTCACGGGTAATCTGGAAGTACCGCAAGTTTGCAACCACCTCATCATGAAACGCCACCGTACGAAAATAAGAGTGCTACTGGCAGGTGATCATCTGCACTGTCGCAACTGCGAGGTTGTGGAGGTCTGCGCGGATTGACAGCGGAAGAAGTCATGGAATCAAACCAGATTGTTGACGGCACATGATTCCTCACTGGTATTGTCATCTCAAAGTGTCACTCTCAGTTGCCGGACGTTTAACGGAATATTTGCCACCACCAAAGCCGGTCCAGATATGCCACATATTTACGGGGGGATTACGAGCATACATTTCATCGGTCACATAGTGCTGCTCCAGGTAAAAGAGCCAGCTTGCAGCAGCATATGAGTTTACAGTTTGCAAGAGCAACGGAAATTCACGCAAAATTTTTAGAACTATCGGCCACGTCCCCCGAGTCCGCTGACATTATCACTACCGCTGCGATGCGTGCTCCATATCCAACCGGCAAATGTGCTCGGCAGACGCAGAAAAAATGCTTCTCAGATGGCGAAAAATGACCAGCTTGAGGAGACGTTTTGCGTAATTTGCAGCAAATCAGGTACAGTGACGCGCGGTACAACGCGCGACTTTGATCAACCTAAATGTCGGCGCACGTCCGAGAGCGTGCCAGCCACTGGTCTTATAATGTCATTCGCCTGTTGGTTCATTTCTAATACACTGCCTCGTTTGCTTAAAGCACAACAGCGCCTGGTCTGGTGGACAAACGTGCTGAAACATATCTGGTGGAAATATGTGACAACGTTGCCGAGTGTTTTGCATTTCCCCACCACTTTCGCCTGGTACCGTAATGAAGGCGTCAGTAGCGGCATGTGGCAAATCTTGTACTGCTTTGCAAACTGCCTCATTGTTTCCGCCGTGGAATCGCGAGCCTCCGCCATGCGACTGACCGCGTTGCACACGATTGGAAGGACTGGCCCGTGCACACGGGAACTGTAGTCAGAATTTGCCACGGTTACCGGAAATTCCATGCTGAGCCCGTTTGCAACAGTAGCCATGAATTTCTTATGTAATTAGTTATGGTGCCAACTGCCGCAGTTGAACCGTGCTTTAATGATAAAGTGTTGCGCGGCTAATTTTGTCGTGGATGAAAGGGTGAAGAGCCGCTTGCAATTGGTTGAACACATATATTTTTACAAATGAATATTGTAAAATATTGTAAATATTTGTAAATATTTTTTTATTTATTTATTTTTTATTTATATATATATATATATATATAGATGAACTTACTTCAATATTACAATATAATATATAGACAACAAGGGTGTATAATGGGCTATCTAGTGTCTATCGGTTCCCAGCAAATGGGACAGCGAGAATTGGTATCTGTCCATGTGGTGAGGCATAGGTAGTGGAAGCAGTGTTTCGGGGGTTGATTTCCCCATAGTTTCGCCCACCAAGTCCCCTGCACGCACTGCATCCCGTAAATTGCTCCCGGGTCGATCTCTTGCATTGCCGACGTTCCTCCAGTTTTGCCGCCACATATGACAGTGATTCTTTTGTCCCTGATTTTGCCTTCTGGGACGTCATTGACACCTCCATAACAAATGGAGCACGTCCAGTCGCTATCCACTGTCGATGGTACAGCCTTGTTGGCCCTGAGCTGCTCCTCCACTGTGAGCTCCTTCCCGCTTTTCACGGAGCCACAACAACTAGTCGGCTGGCCACAGCACCCATTCGGTTCATTGCAGGGGTCGAGAGCGGAACCAGAAGCACATTCTTGCGCACGAGCTTCAGGATTGCTGCTAGTAGTCGGGGGCTGGACCGCTGCCGACTGCCCACTATCCCCTTCATCGCCCGAATCATCACAGTCGGAATCGTCTTCAGGACAATCGTTGGCGCCGTTGGTAACTTCATTTAAGCTCTGCTGAGCATCGCCGTACTCGTCCTCGTCCTCGTTCTCGGCGTCATCGTACTCGCCCTCGTTCTCGGCGTCATCGTACTCGCCCTCATCGTTGTCGGTCATCGAGTCCGTCCCATCGCTCTCGCTAAAGCCGGGCGGCGTGGCAGTCGCGCCCATGTACGGATAATTACAGGAACTTCCAACTGTAGATTCGCTGATAGCGTAGTCAGTGTGATGGCGCCCGTTATTGCGCGGAGTTGACGGCCGAGGCGTGTAGCACTGCACCGGTCTACCAAACCCAAACACCGGTGATGGCATCGAAGCCACCGCAATCGAACGGGTGGTGCCCCGTCGCGACATGGGCATGCGCGCAGATGGCGCGGCGGCCACACCGCCACCTGTCGGCGCAGAGGCGGCAGCGTGGCCATAGTGACGCGCATTAGTGGCGGTCACTCGGCCAGCAAACACCAGCACTACCGCCATGGCGGTCAGCGCGACAAAATTTGCCGGCACTGCCGTGTTCTTTGTCGTGTATGCGCGCATATTGGGCGTGGTGTGTGTGTGTGGTGTGTGTGTGTGTGTGTGTGTGTATGCGTGTAAGAAGTGTATGCAAAGGTGTGTGAGTCGAAGCGTGGCTTTGTGACACCGAACAATCGTCGAACAATCGCAGAACAATCGCAAAACAATCGTCGAACAGTGGCAGAACAGTGAAAGGAACCTTGGGACAGTCGCGTTACTGAGGGAACAAACTCTACGAGTCGCCTTCTACATGGCAGGCAATAGAAACATGTACACTCGCAAAATATTTTATTTCTCTAAATAATTGCGTATGCTGGGAACTAGAGGCTTTCATCTTGTCCATAGGGGACATATTCTTCGGTCCAGCCTTCACTCTTGAACCAGTTGCCCCCTCCCGGGTTATATTCAGCATCAGGTGCCGTTTCGACGGGAGAAAAGCGTGGCAAACGTGGGGACGATGATTGCGATGTGCGCATGTCACGTTGATGGCGGCGACCGGAATGGAGATCGTTCAACATGGCCAGCGGATCTTTTCGGCCACGCGGAGTACTAGCCACACCGGGCAGACTGCTGCGTGCCCGTCGCGCGTTCTGATCCAGCTGACCGATAGCGCCACTGCAGTAGTACAAGCCACACACGGCAGCAGCTTTCACGGGCAACTTCATGGCGTTGGCAGCATTGGCCAAAAGTGCAGCCAGGCACAGCGCGATGAAAAATCCGACGCGCATTTCAAACGATGACTAATCACGCGGTGGCTTAGCCATCCAGATATGTCTATTGAACACTGGCTTGAAAACATGTTTTCTACAACTTGAAATGGTCCATGAGTAGCGAGTCACCGCAATGTGCCAACAAATTATCCACCATGCGCTGCCTCTTGTCGGTGGTGTGTTCAGAGCCCTGCAAGAGGTTATGTGACGGCACAATGTGGATAATATCAAGTACCAGCTCGTAAAGCGAGTTCAAGTTAACAAGAACTTGCTCCGTGGAGCCGGCGGTGGAGGGGGCCGTAGTAAATACAGCGGCTTCAAGCATTGACAGGGCCTTCGAAATTTTTGTTGACATGATTTAATTCCAATACAATGACTTAAATACCTCCTGCAAGCGACCAAGATAGAGCAGACACACGCACAGATTACTGACAGCAGTCATGTTGCCGGGACTGGCAGTCACCAGCGTTGTCAGAATGGTGGAAGCAGCGTGCCAATCTGCATTCCCAATAGCAGCAGAGGCCCTGTTCATCATCAGAGTGTCGTGCGCCGACATTTGCGCACTGGGCTCATCTGTTGAAGGCTGGCTGCGCATGAGATCCTCGATACGAGTAAATGTGCGATGACTGGCGGCCACATTGCCGACCTGTGAGCATTACAACTGGAAATTTAAGAGTGTATATGTCTTTGCAATAATTAAAATTCAATAAATTGCCTACCGTCATGTACACTCGCGCTAGGCAGCACATCACAGCAACATGTAACTTGTTATTGCCGGCAGTATCGCTGATCAACAAAGACTCTAGCGCACTTATCGCACACGGAAATTCCTTATTAGTAAGCTGAGCTTATAGCATTAAGCGTTGCTTGCCTTTATGGCCAGCAGCACATTGACCACATTCAATGTCACGTATATCCTTCTGTCAAGCACAGCTCTATCCGCGCTAATAGTCCCCAACTCCTTCTGATGCATGGCAAGGTTATAACCAGAGAATCAGTGAATGACTAGACAGTGACTAGATGGCACTCACCAGAAGTGCATAGTATCGATTAAGTGAGGCGATATAGTCTGCGTTCGGTATGTAATACGACGGAACCGCGCAGTGCAGCACCAGTATGCCGAATGAAAAGACTTTCGCGGTAAGATGAGTCTGACAACAGCACTAGACATATCCCCTACCTGACTGGAGGCGGTGCCTGGGTGGTATGAGCGGCATGACATGCTCCACCTCATGGCGAACACGGCCATACAGCCGCAGCTTGAACAGGGCCAACAACCGATAGTACCACAACTGGACATGTGAGTATAATACCACAACGACATACTTCAATACCTGCCTGCAACAGGGAATTCACAGCATCATCACTGTCAGTTACGGGTGTGGTGGTGATGCCTACTCGAGTGTACTCTTGCAGACTGGACCAGGATTGCGTGGCCTTGGTCTAAATAAATACCATTCCCTGGCAGAGAACAGAGACATACCAGCAAAGCAGCCAGAGCAGCCTGTCGCGGCTTTGCATTGGCCTCCTCCACGGATATGGTGGAGCGGTTGCACAGCTTGAGTTGATGTTGGGAGTGGTGGCTGGTTGGTGTGGCTGAGCGCTGCCGTGAGTTGTACGAGTGGACAATGGCCTCGAGAGTGGGGGCCGGCATGAATGCATCGGTGACGGCGCCAGCAGTTTGGGATGGTACCGAAGGCGAAGCAGGTGATGATGCATTGTCAGCAGCCGGTGCAAACAGTGAGAGCTGCGTGAGTGCCTGCACGGTGGACAGGGGCGCCACAAGCGTTTCCACGTCCGCCGCCACGTCCATCAATATTTCTGGATATATTTTCCTGGACAGATACAATACGTCTTTCATACACTGCACCATTATTTATGATAAAGAATGTGCATATAAATACTTTCACCACAACAGTTGTACAATGTATAATAACTCTATGCCGACCCGATACAATCTTTCATACATATGTAGGCAGCACTCTGTTTAAGGCCAATACCTTTGGGTACATATGGATATAAATGGTATATTGGGTAGACATCTCTTGTTTCTCTTGATTTCTTATTGCTGATGACCACGTGTATATATGTGTCTGTGTTGGTATGTCTGTGTTGTGGATAAAGTTGCGTGTGCCGGTCGGTCTCTCTTTTTCTTTTTTCTGTACAAAATACACAATCAGTGAGGATTGTTGTTGTCTCTACACGGGCCCCTTCATCTAAAGGCCTCCATGAATGCTTCCACCGCCACCACCGCCATATCCGCCACCAAGACCAAAGCGCTGCTGTTGGCCATGTTGATTGAGCTGACGAGCAGGGTCGAAACGGTTCGAGTCGTGCGTACCTCCCGGGGCAATGTAGTCGGCACTCTGTCGACCACTGCTCTTGCCCCAAATGGATTTGACCGGGTTCATATCGGCGGCAGCCACAGCAGTGCGGGCATGCTGTGGCTGCTTCCTACCGCTTCCACCACCAGCAAACGACGAAAACGCCAAATCATCATCGTAGTAGCCAAATGTCGCGGACTGGTGGTGATGCTGATTCAGTGGAATAGAGCTCTTGGTCCCGCCGCGAGCCAGGTGATCGTTGGCACTATGGTGGTGGTGGTGGTGCTGCTGCTGCAAGTGCATACCCGTCATTCCGTATGCCAAGTCCTCGACATCGACAGTGGATTCGCGGTGCAGCGAACTGAGCACATCGTTAATGTCCCACTCGTCCCCAAAGTCGTCACTGCTGCCAGGCTTGACTCCGACTTGAGGGTGTGCGAGCATGCTGCCGCCAGATGCCTGCTGGAAGGATTGTCCGCCACTCAATGAACGCATTCCTGAGCCAATGGGGGCAAGGGTGGCAGTTGACGACACATGCTGCGGCATTCCTTGAGATGGCATCGTTGACAGTGTCAGTGAATCCTTGTACAGCTGCTTCAAAAACTTTTCTCGATTGTGCGAGCGGTTGGTGCGGTTCTTGTCCTTGTCCACGCAGTACATCCAGATTCGTGTGCGGTATATCTGGTACAAGTCGCGCACCAGAGTTCGGAAATCGATGCGGGGCGACGGCTGATTTGGATAGAACTGCGGCAGCGTAACGGAGAAGAAAAATGTGAGCTTTCGACGATCCCACTGATACTCGGCATCTATAATGGCCATTGGCAACTTCCACTACAGAAATGATTATTACACTTTCAACTTCAATGCACATAATTGTAGTTACCTCCTGAACTTTGTATTGGCCGACTGCAATAGCATTGATCTCGTCTCTAATTTTGCTTAGCAATGACTCAATTTCGACCGGCTGTGCCAGGCGGTAAATCTTTTTCGGAAAATTCGACGCACTCTGCGGCGGTGGCTGCATGCACCCACTGCCCATAGCCATGGCTTCCTCCATCTCAAAGGTCGGCGAGTCCCGCTGGCCGCTCAGAGAGCTGGTGGAGTTTCGACGTGGTAGTGGCACCTTGATATTGTCCATTATAACTCGGCCCAGGTCTTCGCCACGGTCCGCCTCCACAACCACATAGTCGCCGATATTGACCGGGAACTGGATTTCGTTCGGGATGTAGAAGGTATCGGTGCGGCCACTGGTGAACTGGATTAGATAGCATGTGAGGGAGTTGGCGGTGGGTGCGGCCATTGCATTTGCCAGATACTTTTCATACGAGTCGCGGCTTGGCGGCTCCATGGCGTCTGTGCCACCGCTTGAAATAGGGTGGCCAGCAGTGGATGTGCAAGCCTTTTTGAATCCGTCGAATGATGCCGAAGAAGACATGGCAGTGCTGTTGCTGCTATTGCTCGAATTTGCCGTCAGAGGTTCAAAATTTTCAAATGCCCAACTCGGACGGCGGCTTATTGTCTGCTCACCGCCCTTGGCACCACTCGACGGCTGACTAAACACATCCTCGCTGATGTCAGGGAGCAGATGTGCCAAATGCTGTCCATGCTGCTTCAGAGAGTTTTGGTGTGGCTGATGCTGTTGCTGTTGAATGACAATCGATGACGCGCCCATCCCAACTGCCGAACTGGTGTTGGTGGGAGTGCTGCTAGGCGTCGACAATGGATTGAATCCGCCAAAGCGTGATGGCATGGAATAGCGACGTGAATGAGCGGGGCTAGGCTCTCCAAAGTGTCGCGCAGACTGGACAGTGCGCAGCATGGACGAAGATGGTGGCGCTATAGAGTCTGCAGTCGTCTGGCGAGTCGAACTGGTCAATAGATCACCTTCATGCTGCTGCTCCTCCTCCTCCACCAAGCGATCACGGTTATCGTCTTCAGGGTTACCGTCCAAGGTCAGATTGCGAGGATCTTCCACGGCAGCGTCACGCACGCCATCATCAGCAGCATTACGTCTCTCAACCGAGATATGATCAGCGCCAGCCATGGCCATTGGAGCGGAAGTGGAAGCAGTGGTATTGGAATGTGAGCCGCTGTTGTTGGACAGTCTCATCGCCGCAGCTCGTGCATAGGACAGCGTAGTCTCTACGCCGCTGGAGGGAGACGAGAACGGCGACGTGTTGTTACTGCTACCGCTGTCGGTAACGGGCGTGGGTGACGGTGCGGGCGTAGATAGGAACGCCATGTCCACACGGCGGGTCTTGTCGCCTGTTTGAACGCGTTCAGGCGACGCGACTGGAGTGAATTCTGCCACCATGCTTGCGAAGTGGTATCTAGTCTAGAAGCAATGAGTGACTGGAGTCAAATAGACGAAAGAATGCGGTAAACTCACCCCGATTGTAGGCAGCTATATGAAAAGCCAGAGGGACACGTCAGCGCGCACACACACCGGCGGGTCAGCGTGCACGGAGCACAGAGGTTCAGACGACTGCAGGTCAGAGAGCCAATAAGAGCAGTGGACGGGCTGTCTGAAGGCGCGGCTATGGGCAAGCGTGCGTATGAAGCAGTGGGCGGACAAACCGGACCGAAGATGACTGAAGCAAAGACGCAATGCAATGCAAGGCGCTCTGAACGGGCGGCGGTCGATCGAAACAAAAATGGAGCGCCACACTTGCTGCGCCCCTCAATTCCATTGTTCGCCAAATTTACATCAGCTTCTTCATGCGCGCGTGTTTCTACCTGCGTGCTTTCCATCTGCTGTTAGTCGAACACGGTGTGCCACATCATTGCTTGAATAAGCGTGATGCTGCGTTGGAAATGCACAGCTACAAGGTTGTTTAGTGGCCACTAATTATTACTTGTAGAGCATCTCTCTGGTATATTTTTCTATACAAAGCATACGAAATCTCATAGTGTACTTAACAATTGTACTGTTGAACCCATTACAATGGTCGCAACATCCTTCTAGGCTCGATAGAGTTTCCAAGGAGCAGTTCCATTAAGATTAAGAGAAGATTTACCATTTAGAACCACGCGATAGCCAAGAAGCAATACATCGAGCAAATCTTAACGATACTTAAAAAGTACATCGAGCAAATCTTTAACCATACTCAAGAAGTACATCGAGCAAAGTTTTCCCATACTCATCCTACTATTTAATACAATTGATTGTACTTGCATGCATCATTGCGTGTTTGACATAGTCAAGGGGCTTCATACCCTCTGATTGGCTAGGAAATGCTTCGGTCAAGGTCGGGGCGGAAAACGTGTAAAACGCGCGACTGAAAGTTTTCGCACTTTGCTTCCACCTCAGAGAAGTAAATACACACACATACATACACGGAAGCAAAAATGGGAAATACACGCGTCGAGAAGAAGAAATCGTCCAGCAAGAGCGCAGTCGCCGCGCCTGTCGACATCAAGAAGGTGAAGAAGGAGAAGGTGGCCAAAGTTGCGGCGCCAGTCGTCGTCAAGACCACCGAGATCATGTCCTCGTCCAAGAAGTCCAAAAAGACCAAGGCTGCACCGCCACCGCCGCCACCCAAGGTCGTGGAAGAAGGTATTGCGTGCTGTGCTGTGCTTTTATCTCGTTACGTTTTCTGATTGTGTGCATTAGAGTCGTCTGATGAGGAGTCTTCTGACTCGGATGCCGCGTCCTCCGCCAGGCAAGTATCCTTTTTACTCTCCTTTTCTATTTCTTTATTTCTTATTTCTTATTTTGTTTTTCAGTGAGGAGGAAGTGCCCGTCAAGGCCGCAGAGGCTTCTTCTTCTGACTCTAGCAACTCGGACGACGAGGAAGAGGACGAAGAGTCAGACTCTGACGCGTCCGATAATGACGAAGAGGTCAAGGTGGCCGCGCCAAAGGTCGCCGCGGTGGCCGATGCCAAGGACGATGATAGCAGCAGCGACTCTGAAGAGGAAGATGCCGACTCCGACGCGTCATCTTCGTCATCTGAAGACGAGGCAACTGATGCGGCAGCTGTCAAGGCCGACGCCGAGTCTAGTGATGAAGAGGCGTCGGAAGCCGAAGAGGAGTCCGACTCTGGCTCCGACTCTGGCTCCGGCTCCGATTCAGACTCTGACGAGGATGAGGACGAGGAGGAAGAGAATGAGGCCCCGGCCGCCAACAACAAGCGCGCTGCCGAGGACGCCATTGCCGACGCTCCCGTCCAGGAAAAGAAGCAAAAGGCCGCTGATGCGCCCGCTGGCGCTTCCAGCACCGTCCGATTCGGACAGCTCGCCTGGGCCGTCACCGACGACGTGCTGCGTGAGGCCGTGGAGAGCGGCGGTTTGAAGACGGTCAGCTGCCGTGTGATTATGGACCGCGACACTGGCCGGTCACGTGGACTTGCCTTTGTGCAGTTTGCCTCGCCCGCAGACGCTCAGACCGCCATCGCCAACTTTGACGGCCAGGAGCTGGAGGGACGCCCTGTGCGCGTCTCCATCGCCGAGGACCCGGCACCGCGTGACAACTCGTCGCGCCCGCAGAACAAGTTCCAAAAGAGCGAGGGCCCGACCAACCCGCCCAGCAACACGCTGTTTGTGGGCAACATCAGCTGGAACAGCACCGAGGAATCCCTGCGCGAGTCGTTTGGGCAGTATGGCGATCTGGTCGGCCTGCGCATGCCCACCGACCCGGAGACTGGCCGCTTCAAGGGGTAAGCTACCTCTATGTGAACTATGATTGTAGGATGATGAATGCTTACCGCAATGCGTAGATTTGCGTACGTCGAGTACGGCTCGGTGGACGCTGCCCAGGTTGCCATTGAGGGCCTGAAGGACTTTGAGATTGACGGTCGCAACTTGCGCCTGGACTTTGCTACTGTTCGCACCGGTGGAGGTGGCGGTGGTGGTGGCGGCTTTGGAGGCCGCGGAGGTGGTCGCGGCGGTGGCCGTGGCGGTCGCGGCGGAAGCTTTGGTGGTCGTGGTGGTGGACGTGGCGGTAACTTTGGCGGTCGTGGCGGTGGCCGCGGTGCTCCTCGAGGTGGCCGTGGCGGCTCGTTCGGCGCCCGCAATGGCTCCATCCAGCAGTTTGAGGGCAAGAAGATGACCTTTGACGATTAGAGAAGGGACATATTTCAAGGAGAAGAATATTTGCGTACTCGGCCCGCTATCGTTTCTATAAATTGAAATAGAACAAAAAACCGGACATTGCATTCATGATAACTGTTATGCTTAGTCATTCGGTTGACAGTGTCGAGTACTAAAAGTGACCATCCTCATGGTGAGGACCTAATCCATGTGGATGGATATATGTTAATGGAGTGGCGGTTGCAATTGCTCTTTCACACCACACCGGCAACCACGGCTGCCATCTCCTTGCATTAAAGAGTATAATGCGTCTCCAGAGTCCGTTACTTATCCTCTTAATAAATGTGTTCGCACAGATGTTACCAAGGACGCCAAAAAAAATTACTCCATTTGCACAATGATAAAGTAGCTTTAGTGCGGCTTCAAGGCACCTTGAAATACTTTACGTGAGTACTTTATGTGCCAGCAGCAATTATTATTAAATGTCTTAAGGTTCTTCTGTTCTCCAGCACTGTGACGGTGACAAATCGCTGACTTCAATACACAATTCAACACAATTCTATGGCAGCATCAATTGAGCAGCGCCGCGCCACACTGGCAGCCGGCACGGCACAACTGCATACCATGCAGCAGTCGTTGCAGCATGCACGCACTCTGGCCAGCCAGACCGACACAGTGCTGGATGGATTTGACAGCCGGTTGCAGCGGCTAGAGCTGGCAGTCACCACGCTGCACCAGGCCACGCAGACCATGTCGCGCGTGCATGACAACATGGCTGCGGCTCTGGCACGGCTAGACACCGTGGTCGGCTACTTTAATGCCGCCTCACTGCATGCCGGCCTGCTGGGCAGTCAAGATGAGGCGGTGGTGGGCGGGCGACGATTCCTGCGCGCGCTGGATGAGTGCCGCGAGGCTTTGGTGTTCCTGGCGGCGGCTAAACTGCGCGACGGTGACACTGCAGTTGGCCGGCTGCGGCAGCTGGTCAACGGGGCAGCAGTGCAACTAGAACGGGTTCTCCGTTCGCGGCTGCGACACCTCAGCGCTGGTTCGTCTCTGATTGTATTATTTCATGACTGTTCTTTACACTGCTCTAATGCCATCATGCTTTGCTGTCTTCACACTGATGCAAGTACTAAGCTATTACGCGGATGTATGTAATAAATATAAATACATACAGAGTAGTATTGATTTTAATGCAGTATATTTACTACACTCCGTTAATGTTGTTTGTATGACGTTAATACACTTTGTATATTACCAGCAATACCATACTCATTAATACAGAACTGGAGGGCGAGAGAGTTAAGAATACTCAGAAAGAGAGCAGTGAAGATGGTGTCAAGGTGGCCGAGTTGGCGGCCTATCTCAGTGCATACGAAGCAGATGCCGACCTGCACGGAACAATGACCGCGCCTCCCACCTCATACCTTCGCACTGTCACTGAAGTGCGGTCTGAGCGGCTGGTGTCGGCATTGCATCCGCTGGCGCTGAGCACTGTTGCGGCACTAGGCGGAATACGCACTACTGCCGACAATTCATCGCCAGCAGGCAGCAAGACGGTGACTGCCACGCGAAGCACGGGAAAGACAATTGGCGATGGTGGTGGTGCCTATGTTCGCGGCTCTACTCCGTTCATTGCGTACACAGAGTCCCTGCTGACACAAATTACGGCCGAACTGGCCTTCATGCAGCAGATACTACTGACTTCTCCATCATACGCTGATGGCGACCAGCAACTACAGCAGCGATCCTCCTACCGTGGCCGTCCATCTTCGGTGACAATGTCCCGTGGACGCCAGCGCTCACAGCTCGTATCTGCGATGGAGTCGACATGCAAGCCTGCCATGGACCGCTATGCGGAGACGGTGGATATTGTATTGGGCGGCGGCGGCAGCGGTCGAAACAGCCACCACCAGCATCATCAATCTTCATCGGCGCAGTCGTCACAACCAGCGCTGCAATCATCCGCAGGTGCACTTATATCGGGCCCGTCTGCCTCAAACAGCAGCGGCAATGGATCGTCTTCTGGAGACTCTCAGCGCGACCTGTGCCTGGTGTTGGACTGTCTGGACGCGCTGCTACGGCTGATGAGCGAGCATGCAGACCACGAAAAGTGGCTGGAAGCGCTGTGTAATTGTGGGCGCCGTGCCGGGGATATGGATGCACACATTGTGCAGTTTGTGCAGAGCGCTGTGCACACCTTGCCACGGTTTATCGACGGGATTCGCACGTCGGCTACCAAGTCCACCAACCTGCCGGACGATGGCACCGTGCACGAGATGACCAGCGATGCGCTTTCATTTCTGCGCCGCCTCTGTGATTATGGTGACTGTGTCGAGACGCTGCTCCTCCTGTTCCCCGCCGACAGCCAGTGGGCCCCACTGCTTCTGCCGGTGGCCTCATACTCTGGCACCGGTGCATCGGCCGCCCTATCCCCCACATCGGGTGCTACACCCAACTACGCGGCGTCTCCGGTGGCGGTGGCGTCTGGTCTGGATGTTGGCGTGATACTCGGCCGCGTCACAACTGCCCGTGCCAAAGTGCGCAAGATCAGTGATGGCAGTGCGGACAGTGGCGCCCATTATCTGCGCATGCGACAATACTTCACCGACGCTTGCCTGTCGCTCGTCACCAATTTGGAGACAAAGGCGCGCGGCTACAAAAAGTCCTCGGCTGCCGCTTCGTCTGCGCTGAGCAGCGTCGGAGATTCCAAATCGGCGGCTACAGCTGATAAACGCCCGATCTTGGCCACGATATTTTTGCTGAACAACTATCATTACATAATGAAGGTGGCTCGCGGACACGCAGCGCTACAGGGAATGGTTGGCGACGATACGTTGGCGCAGATTGACCGCCGCCTGCGCCAAGAGTTTGATGTATACATGCAGAGCTGGCAGCCGCTATTGTCTTGTCTAATGGTATGTGATATTGTTAATCTAGTTTTTGTTATTATTTTCTTACTACTCGGTCCAGGACACTGCGCCCGTGCAGCCGGGAGCAGCCAAGTCGCAACTCTCCAAGCAGGAGCGCCAGGCAATCAAGGACAAGTTCAAACGCTTCAACGACGAGTTTGAAGAGTGCTTTCGGTCGCAGAAGAAATACGCCGTACCCGACACCGACTTGCGCTCGCAGCTCATCAAGGACATTAAACAGCTGGTGATGCCAATGTACTCGCGTTTCCTGGACCGGTACAGCAAGGTCCAGTTCACGGAGCAGCCGGCAAAATATCTTAAATTTGACGTCAACATGCTGGACATGATGTTGAACAAGTTCTTTGATCCCAGCGCTCATTAAAGTTCTTATTATTTAATTAACATGCACATTGAGATGCTAATTCAGATTTTAATGAAAAGTTCAAATGTATAACTTGTTCGTATATTGGGACTCACTTGAACACACGACACACGGTAAACCGCTTTATGTTCTGCGTGAGGTCACTCGACAAATATAAAAGGCCGCAACAACACGTTTCTCTTAAAGCAAAGTCATATCAGCGCTTACACAACATGTCGTACAATACACAACTGAATAGTTCTGGGTAACTGAGATGCCATCTAGAGTATTGCCATTGGCCAAGTTGGACTTGACGACGGCCATGAAAGAGCGGCTATTTTTAGCCAGGACCCACCGTCCTCTTCTACACCAATTCTGCACTTCCTGCAACGACATACGCTCAACCAACTCTCTCTCTCATACACACACACAACCAACCAACCAACCTACAGAACATGTCACTGATCGCCACATTTTACACGGCCGAGTCCGTGGCACTGCCAACATGCAACACCAGCCAGTCAGCCGTTGGCAACCAGTCAGCGCGCACTCGAAAGCCACGCAGGCATGCATCCACCACGTGGACAGTACAACAGCAGACTAACATCCGCCAGACTGCGCCCAATGAAGAACGGCCACCGTTGTGCCGTGTGGTTGGCCAAATGTGGTCGGCTCGCCATCCGAACGGCCATACACATGTACGCCGAGTGGGAGCAGAGTCGGGTGATTGCTCGGCATCGCAACGTCTAGCCGGGTATCAGCCTAACGTACCGTAACAATTGCACCTACACTCCCACCCACGGGAACAATATCATGAATAGAGTGTCATCATATGTCAACTGCATCCGCACAGTGTGCCTGTGGAGCAACACTGACGGGCGCGCACTGTTTGCGTGTGGGAGACCACTGATGACATGAACAGAACACTGCCACGTCATCGGTGTGACATGGCAGACACTCACATTTAAGCAGTGTGTGTGCTGTGAGCTCTAGCGCGGAGCACACAGTCTATCGGAGCAGACACCACCTTTATTGTGGGGCCGTCAGATGGACGCGGCAGAGACGGCGCTGCTCGGCACAAGCGGTGCCTGGGAGTCCAGCGAGCCGCGCTGCTGTGACTTGAGCAGCATCCACTCGATTTCCAGCTGGAGCTCCCAGGCCGCGTCGTCTGCGCCAGCTCTTTGTCGCCTTCCGGGTACACCGTGAATGCCGAGGCCCGCCCTTGTTGCGGTCCAGCGAGAGGCGGTGTCGCAACCAGCGCCCACCGCGCTTAATGAACTTCCAAAAGCGAAGTGCCAAGGAATCAAGATAAAATATAACGCACTTACCGACGCGGCTTGCGGTCACGGTTGTTCCCGGTGACCGTCAGTGAGGCCACAGTGGCAACTGCGCGAGTGGAAGCGGCGATTGCGGAATTGTTGCAGGAAAGCATTGTTTGATACAGCGGTAGTCGTGGTGATGGTGCTAGGAAAGGCAAGGCAAGGAGATGGGCGGGCAAGGGAAGGAGCGTTAACTATTTATAGCTCCTGTATGTGATGTTTGTTGTGTGGGCTGATGTGTTGCTTGCCATGGCAACAAATACTACAGCCGGCAATTTGCAGTACAGTCTACAATGGTGGCAACGACTGACATGGAACCAACTGTTTGTCAGTTTCGCACATCCCATTTTACAGGTAACACGTACAACTGCAGTGCCATACGGTAGGTCTATAGGAGAATATATATTGTCACATGAATTGTGAAAATGTCTGTATATATATATTTTCACCTGATTGTCCATCTTATTAGCATGCAGTGACCGGTTCCACTAGTACTGATTGCAGCGCCGTGTTGCTAGCCAGTGCGGCGGTAGTGCGGCGAAGGCGAAGGCGAAGGCGAAACAATTTTGGTAGCCAGGTCCGGCGAACAACCACTTGGTCGGCCCAGCGTACATGCAGATTTGGCGGCTGATTAGCGAACGCCTGGTGCCGTCCAAATAGTTTCAGCTTCAATATCGCCATAATGCCCGTGGCGGCTACAGGCACCGTTTCATCGTCTTGCTCGCACTCTACCTCGTACAGCGTGCGCACATCGTCGTCACTATTCGGTGCTGGTATCGGTAGACCTAGCCTCATCCGTGTCTGAACAGTGCGCAGTTTTGCCTTTAATTGTTGCATTTTTGTCTTGACTTCCGTGCGGCTGAATGAGTTTCTTGGTTTCCCGCTACGTACACGCAGTATCGTGGGGCTGTCTTGCATCGCTTCATAAAGGTTTGCCTCGAGTTTGAGCTGGTGGTAGCGCTCTTCCGCGGCCAGCTCGCCAAAGTACTCGTCCATTTTTGCATGGATTGTGGCCACCTTTTTCTTTTTTCGCTCGCGGGCCTTCTTTGCCGCCTTGTCATCATCAGTGTTGGCAACAGGAAGTGTAGATGGCGGCGGCGGTGCTGTCGCTTGTAGCACGGAGTCAGGGCGGAATGGAAGCCGCACTACTCGGATAAGCGGCGGATAGTGGGCGGCGTGAAGGCGGCGTGGGAGTCGGCGTTGTAAAACAGTTTCAGTGGCGGGTGTCACGTCCGGATGGATCAGCGCCACATCCCAGTTCGGAGGCGGTGCGGTAACGGCTGCGGGTCGATTTGCCCAGAACGACGCACTGTCGCCAAGGATGATGTTGTTTGTGGGTGCAGGCGGCAGGGTGCGGTATCGGAGTTTGCCGGTGCGGAATACACTCAGTGGCTGACAACCGTGACTATAGTCGATTGTCATGTGGCGCGTGGTGTTACTGCTGGGGATATACTTGGGGGTTGAGGTCGGTGTTCGCGGCGACAGGTGAAGAGTACTATTTATATCTCACAGTTTACAGTTGCCAAGAGTGGTTGTCAAGACCTATCCGCTTTGCTCATGCGTCTGCAGGTTCACCAGACAGTCCGGTATCGCATCAATATACGGCTTGTGAAAGCATGCTGCAGATATGCTTACTTAGATATCGATACGCGACTGTACCAAACGATTTCCCACAATTTAGTCAAATTAAAAAGCGAAGGTGTAATTATGCTATTAGATGAAATTTGTCAGATTAGCTTGCCGAAGCTTTGGAAAAAGGATTCAGCAAGTATTGGATGTGCTCCTCCACGTCTAGCGAGAGCGAATCCTCGACCTCAGAGGCAGACACGGCGAATGCATTCGGAGCATGCTCTTCTTTGCATCGGCCAGCCGTCAAATGTTGTCGTTTACGCAAAGTAACTTTTTGACGTCGATTGTGCAAAAGGTTCTCGTCGTCGGTGCCAGGAGTCTGCCGCCGAGACAGTCGGCCGGGGCGATCGCGACCATGCAGCTTGGCATCTGATTACAGTTATGTATAAGCGCGTCATAAATATACAAGAGAAGCGACATACACAGCCCGCAAGCATTGCATATGGTGCTGCCGCTAGAGTGCTTGCGCCACAGCGGAGTGTCAGTTTGACCGCAGTTGGCACACTCTATGCCGGCGCGGCCCTTTTTCTTTTTCTTGGGTTTGATGCCTGTTTGAGCAAGCTTCAATCGACGCTTGACAAACTTTTCATGGTTCACCGGCCGATGATGCCCATAATGCTTGTAATCTGCGCATATTTCAATTGGCGGGAATAAATATAAGCAGCACAGAGTACATACAGAGGCCGCATGCGTTGCAACAATGAGACCCGTCCTGCAGTTTGCGCCACATTGGAGTCTGATCAATTTTGCAGTTGATGCATACGTGGCCGCGCGAAGTCAACGAGGGAGTAGTGGCGCGCGGTGAATCATCAGGCGCGGGTGTGCTCTCATCTGCCGAAGAAGAATCGGTGGAATTGGCACAAATGAGCCACGGCGAAACGGAAGCATCATCGAAGGTAAGTGACGAGTCATCTGCAGACGTGTAGCCGCTATTCGTGGCTGAAAAGATAGCGTATGACGGACACATCGCCGAGCCATTGTCGTCGTAGTCGCGGTGATCAAGAGGCAGTGGTGGCGGTAGATCTTGGTGTTTGGTTACCGCAAAGAATGCCCATATGGCCTCATCATAGGAGGCATCGACGTTGTGTATCATTGCATCACGCCACAGCGGACCATAGGCGTGCGAGTGTGGTGTGTCGGGGAGATGCGTCATAGAGGACTGTTTCTGGTGCAGGGAGATCCCGCTGCAGCCAGGTGCATCATCTTCGTGTATAGGAATGGTGGTGGTGGTGGTGGTGGTGGAGAGAATGGCGGCATACCCTGCCGCCCTCTCAGTCAATGTCTCTGCCAACGTGGTCGCCATTTGACATATAGAAATACGCCATAGACCAGCGGAACGGGTAGCGGGTGTTGAGAGTTGAGATGAGCGACTACCGACTGCGGAGCTGTAGCTGTGGTAGCACTACAGTTGCCTGAAACACCCAAAAGCGTAGGCTGTGTCCGTCCTTGCGCGGGTAGACGGTGCGAGAAGGCTGCTGTTGAGAGCAAGAGTGTCACGCAGATTGATCGCGCGATTTGAACTAGCACAATGCGCCACCGACGATAAGCACATGCGCCACGCGCCACAATTCATACAATTAAGATATAACATGGTATGTGGATTATGGCAGCGTTTTGTTCTCAGCCAGCTCTGTTAGCTCAGTTGGTTAGAGCGTGGTGCTAATAACGCCAAGGTCACAGGTTCGACCCCTGTACAGAGCATTCTTTTTTCCATTTGATTCACATTGCGCGAGTCACCATTCCTCTCTCATTGTCCGTCTCATTACAATATTTTGCTACGGTGAGTCGAGTCGATAATTTGCTGCAAACCACTTCAGCCGGTTTTTGGTCGAAATGCAACATATCGTCGAGACATTTAACCGGTTTAACATGCTACTGATAAATTACCTTCTTATCATATAAACAAATGACAAGCCGGTAAACGTTAAGACAGTTGCTGCACGATGAGTAGTATCGATGAAGGCGGCATATATCCCGAGCTCTCCCCACTGCCGCACTGTGATGACCGTGGTGGGCATTGGATTGCGGGCGATACATCACGCCTACTCACGGAATTAGACGCGGGACTTGCCGACCTGACTGATGATAACCTGATGTATCATAGCGACACCAGTTCACTGCTGGACGCCACACTGTCACTCAGTCCACGTTCCTCCGAGTGGAATTTACCTGTATTTACGCTGTCGGCGCCTCTGTATGATACTGCGCAGCAACAGCGTCTGCACTTGCTATCATGCGCATCTCCCGGCGCCAGTGACATATCCATGACCTCGTTCCCGACAGACGACTGGAGCATGCTGGATGTCGCTCAACTAAACGCGTCTATCCTACCGCCCCCGATGCCATCGACAGTGCCATTGTATGCCGATTATCACCAAAATCATAACGACAGCGGACGTGCGGCTACGTCTTCACTATCACCGCAACAACCGCGCATACCTTTCGCCGACTATGGTAGACACGTGTCGCAACCCTCTCAGTGGCCAACACAGCAAATACGGAGTGATGGTGGACGGAGTGACCAAATACGCGGTTCTGCGCCACAATTCGACTATTCGTGGACCCTGCCACCAGCACAGAAACAGCAACTGACCCGCGCACCACCTCCGCCAGTAAACAGACGCAAAGCGCGCCCCGGCACTGGCACCGCAGGGTTGCCAGCCGTGTCCAACAAACTCTGTGAAAACTGTGGCACGCTAGACTCTCCTGCGGCAAGTAGTGAATTTAGTATATTATGCGAGTAACATTTCAAAGTGGCGGCGGGACTCCTTTGCCAGGCTGCTATGCAACGCGTAAGTAATTGATATGATTACATCACGTGAGACTTACGTAACATTACATCAAACTAGATGCGGTCTGTACATCAAACTGCACGGCACCGATAGAGAGTTCCAGATGGATGACGGCCTTGTTAAAGTGGTGCGTAAAGTGGTGCCGACAACGGGCCGTCAGCCTACGCAGCATGCTCAGCGATGAAGACAAATATTGCCATCAGTGAATACATATATGTACGTTGCGCACACATACACACCGGATATGGGCACATGTATGTCTATTGTGTCACAAGTCGGCCAAGGAGTCACGCACAGCTGCGTAATAGCTGGCAGGCAGCCTACTAGCCAGCTCTTCCTTTGTAAGCCAAGCAAAGTCCGCTGGCCTTCGCATCTCAGATCCAGCTGTTTGGGTAGGAGCAGCATCCAGGCGCACTTGTCCCGATAGAATATGCGATTTGAGAAAGAAAATCTTGTCCTTTGCGGCCTCATCACCAACAACACACACCGGTGCCCGTCCCACAAACCACACATGCATATCGGCACCGCATGTCTGGCGCAGCGTCCTCTCGGCGGCCTACAGGAATATTATTAAGTATTATACATGTACACATATTGTGCAATGCACTATTATCCGATATACGCACTTCATGCAGAGCTTCATTGCCCGGAACGGCGGCCGAGTCCCTGGGAAAGTACCACTGGTTGGTGTGCGTGTCCGGCCGCACCACCAGATACAGAGACCTTGTCAGCGCCCTGTCCAGACTGCGCACGTCGCCCGCAGCATCTGCAGCAGTTTGTCTACGAGACCAGTCCGCTAACAGCTGCTGCCTGATGGCTTCGCGCTGCTGTTCAGCCGTGTCGGACATGCTGTTCTCTTGGTTATTGTCGCCATCGCCGCTACCGGCCACAGCCACACGACGCGTCTCAAAGAACTCGGGCACGTAGGGAATGGTGGTTTGCGGGCAGGCAGCGGCGCGCTCCATCTGCACCTGCGCGTAGGTGCGCTCGAACGGCAGCGGGTCCCGCAGCAGCACCGGCGCCCGCTTCAGTATCACGCCGGCAATGACACGAGGTGAGCGGTGAGGCGCTGCCTGAGCGGCCACGGCAGCCGCCATGCGCCACGGAAGCGACACGCGCGGCATCTTGTCGATCCGTTGTCGGTATCGGTTGCTCGACTTTCAATTCAATTCATTTCGCCACACGCAAGCACGCAAATATGTTCGCCGCGCCTCGCCGACTATTTAGCAAAGGTGCGCCTTCACAGCGCTGTGGCTATGTACATCATGCATTCTGCATGATACTCACATCACACTTGCAGGGCGGGACCTGTTGCAGGATCTGTACGTCAAGGAGCTGCGTCAAGTCAAGCCGGCCAACGTCTCGGTGAGTGTGCTGCATTGTGCCCAATATATCTACATACATACACGGTCACGGCCATACACCCACACCATCCATCCACACCACCACACACACAAAGCCTAATGGGTGCATAGGCAGCGGAGAAACCGGCTGGGGTAGAGGCGCTAAAGTCAGTGGCCAAGCCTCACGCCAACGCCGCACCGCCTGCCCCGCCGGCCGCCAAGAAGGCTTAATAGGGGCGGGGTGTTGCATGACACAAGCATATGCACGCTGCAGCGTCAACTGGGTAATAGAAGCGTGAACTGCGACATTCTAGTGAATATGCATACATAATTACCGTAACATGTTTGTGTTGAAGCGCTATAATTTGCTAGTATCTTGTAGGCTATTAAAAGTGACCAGATCCTTCTCAGCTATAGAGCTGCGCAGACGTCCCGCCGTCAAATACTTCATAGCGCATCTAAAATATATGCATGATCGTCCCATCTTCAAGTAGCTGATACACTGCATTCGGGGAAGGGATTACTCGTTGCACCACTCAAGTTGGTGGATACTTCAGCGTCGCCATATATGCCATATGGGTTGGTAAGGAGGATTTCTCGGCGATGTACAGTGGAGCTTATTATGCGAATGATATTATATTGTAACTGTCGACACACAAAAAGTAGTCCACTGCTGTGCTTGAGGCTTCATGAGCATATTCAATATATCTTTGGCCTCAGAGGACGATGTAGGTTTGAATAGATGTAACCTAGGCACTGTATGGCAGTTCGGAATATGAATAGTCGGTCAGAGGTTCTTCATTTTACAAATTGCTGGCTGCTTGACAACCAGCCATGGCCGAGAAAGGAAATTGTAGGGCCGCAGCCGCCGACGGAGAGGATAAATATAGCACAGGGGCGTCATCCTCCTCACCGCTTCAACCGCTCTCTCGCTCTACCACGCTCACAGCTTTCACCTGCACCTGCAACAGTTACTCTACCACTACCAACAACAACAATCTACCAGCTACTTCATCATGTCTTCCCTCCTAAAAGCTTACCTGGACTCGGAGTCCCTGCTCATCAATGTCAGCGCGCGATTGCGCGATGACCCACCCACCAAGATGAAACTCGTCCCGCCGAAACCTCGCCGGTAAGTGCGCCACAATAAGTGACACCTGCCATCATCCATTCTCACGCTGTATCATCACACAGCCTTCGCCCGGTAAAACATATCAAGCGCAGTCTGCACTGGCTGGCCAGTAACTGCGCGCACTACGTCTCGGTGGTGTGTCGCGTGGACCGCAACAAAAAGTACCAGGTCGCGGTGCCGCCAGGCTTACCGCTACCGATTACCGAAAAGGTCACGAGCACGCGGCGCCGCTCATCGGACGAGAGCATGAACAGCGTCAGCTACATCTACGTACGCGAGTTCGATGATGCGTCCACTCGCCGGTGCTCGGTTGCCAACGCCGCAGAAGCTCAGTAATACCGCGGCCAACGGTGCTGGCAACCATGCCGGCACCCTATTTCATAAATGCATCTTTAATAGAGTGGTGCACATAGACATACTGCCCGCTGATATATTGCTGGCGCTGCTTTGACGTGTTGGCCGTGCTACAGCTAGTGAGATGTACCATCGTTGTGCCACGTCACAACTGTTCATTCAATTGCTTGCTTATTCAATCCTAACAGTGGCTGACAAAGCTCAATGTGTGTCTGTAGACGTGACGGGACAATTTGTGCGTAGTGTGCCCTGTATGTATGGGAAAACACGATACTGCTATCGGACTACACTAGTTCCACTGAATATGAGACATCATTCTAAATCTATGTACATTGCTTCCCCAATTATGTACATAATTTGCCCATTTGTCAGGCAAAATTGACCAGGCCCTTCTGCGCAAACTGAGAGAGGCATCCACTAGCTCTTGCCGTCAAATCCGCTCGCCGGCCAAACACGCCGTAATGCCCGACCTGTCCATTTCCAAGTAGCAGATGCCGCGCAGCTTGGGAAACTGCGTAACATATACTCATTGTACAGCTGGTCGAACCAGTCCAGCTAGGTGGCGACTTCAGCGTCACCGTCCATGCCATATGGTGTCGGACGGGATGTCTCTGCAAGTGGCAACTTCATCTCCTTGCAGTGGCGCATGTAGTAACTTTGGGTACCGTCTTTTCGCCCGCGCCGACAAACTGGTGTTGTTTTGCTTGTCACAGAGCGCGTGCTGTTTGGTTTACCGTCCATGCGCGGTGGAAGTTTCACCGGCACCTGCGTTTCGAACTTGAGCCCGACCTCACTACCGCGTCGCGACCAGGAAAGTACCGTGTCACGGTTGTTTTTGACTCGTGGTTCTGGCAACATCACAGACTACATTGTACGCGTGAATCCCGTCCGCCCGACTTTGTCACGTCAACACCGGTTGCTGCCTGCACAGCTGACGCAATGCCGCGAAACCCGCGTATAAACACTTCCACATTCACACCTTCGACAAGTCCGCCTCCTACCCTCTCGTATCTTACTTGGAATCGTCCAGTGTCTAGAAAAAATTGGGGAAAAAAAAGAAACTATTGCCTGGTCTGCACATCGCGGCTGTTTATCTGTCAATCGCCAGAAGAGTTGTGGGCAATAACTTCATCATCCATAATAAACCCCCATAATCATCGCCAGAAGAAGAAAAGAAAAGAAAATAGTGTTGCCGACTGTTGAAATGGAAACGCGATTGGCGCGCTTACTCGACAGTACTGCTTACCAATGTCAATTCGCTGTTCACCTACTGTCGCCACCGCGGCCACCGCGGCCACCGCCGCCGACACCGCGGCCACCGCAATGATACTGATACTGAGGGAGACCATATGGCTGTAAAAGTGGCACGATGTGGCGTTTGCCGTTATTCTCAACAGCTGACGGACCGCGTGGCAGTCCTCAAAGCCGAGAATGCGCGCCTCGTGGCTACAAACGCGCAGAATTCTGCCCGACTCGCAGCCTTGGAGGCACAGCTAGATCGTCGTGGCAAATGGAGCGTCCAGCGCTTGGTCGGCGTGCTACTGGTACGACATTCACGTCCAATTTAAAGTAGCACTATTTCGTCGCACAAGCTCGGCCCAAATTGTTAGCCATCATATTACAGCGACAAGAGCCCACCTAATTATGCTCTCTAGTACATCATGTTCGTCATCGGTGAAATCGGCACCATGATGCTGATGGGGTACGTCGTCGCTTCCAAGCGCTGGTCCTTGGCTGTCAGGCATCCCCACCCCATAAGAATATAATCCACACCATAAAGCATTGAATTGTATTGTTTAGTTAAAGAATTTATATATACAATATTTATGCCTTCATAGCCTACGCAAACTTGACCAGACCCTTCTCAGCAAGTTGGGCCAGACGCGCTCGCGCCCTGGCCGTCAGATCTTTCCGGCGGCCAAACACGCCGTAATGCATATCTTTTCCGTAGCCCGCACGGTCCATCTCCAAGTAACAGATGCCGCGCAGCTTGGGAAAACTGCGCAACATATTCTCATTGTACAGCTGGTCGAACCAGTCCAGCTTGGTGGCGACTTCAGCGTCACCGTCCATGCCGTATGGTGTCGGACGGGATGTCTCGGCAATATACAGTGGCAAATTCATCTCTTTGCAATAGCGCATGTAGAAGCTCTTGGGCGACGTCCTTTCGCCCGCGCCTACCCACTGGTAGTTCAGCTTGTCGGCTAGTGTGAGCGGGGCGCGGTTAGGTTTGCCATCTTTACGCGGCGGCAGCTTCACTGGCACCTGTGACACAAAGGTGAGGCCAACTTCGTCCACGGCATCGCGGCCCGGAAAATATCGTGTCACGTCTGTTTTGGAGTCGCGATGCTGTGGCATCACTGACCACATTGTCCGCGTGAATCCCGTAACCACCCTACCGCCAGCTCGACGCTCCTCGATGCTGGTAGCGCGGTGCACGGCGATGGCGATTCCTCGAAAGACGCGTACGTATACTTTCGGATCCTTAGTCTGCTGTTTAAAGTAGGTGGAGCCATCGGAATTGAGACCGTTTGGTTCGTGTAGTATGCGCAGATGTATGCTGATGCCCTCGTCATTCCATGCGGCCAAGCGCTGCGCAATTTGCTGGTAGGCCGCATCACCTAGATCCGACATTTCAGTTGGTTGGTCGTTGCGCAGTTCCAGCGTGAGCAGCACTTCCGAGTTGGGAGCATTTTCGCGCACTTTGGCCACGAAATTATCGGGATCATTGCCAGCGAATCCCTGCGGTGCCAGTTGAAAAAATTGGTGGTAGATGGCGGCACCGCGACCCCCGAGCTCTGCAGCAAAGTCGGAATAGTTCCACGGCTGATTGCCGTTGTCGCCTAGCAGGGCGCAGACGGAAACTCGACCTTGCGCACTGCTGGCCACTGTCAGGGCGGTCACAAGCATTCGTAGTGATACATTTGCT